>JAMLFY010000011.1:28737683-28988683 GCA_030441495.1 Dalbergia oliveri
GGGTTTTCTTTGAGCTTGATGGTGAGTTTAAAGAAATGAGGTTCTTGGAACCATGGTGTCAATAGACTTTAAAGCTCATTTCCATTCTTAAGATTGATTAGGGTTGAGAGTTTGATTCTTTAAAGTCTTGAAATGAGCTCTAGCAAGATAAAAAAAAAAAAAAGATTTGCATCATGTATATATTTCCAGCTCTTGCATCTCATGTTTATATTTCAATGCCCTGCATATCATGTTTATTTTCAAGTCATCACCTTAAATCTTGAAGACTAAAGAAATGGTCTTGCATTCCCATGTTTAAATTTCAAGCCTTGCATTTCATGTTTATATTTCAAGTTATCACCTAAACTTTGAAGACTTAGAAATGAACTTGCATCCTCATATTTATATTTCAAGTCTTGCATATCACATTTAAATTTCAAGCCATCACCTAATAATGAAAAAGATCTAAAATGAGGTTTGCATGACATGTTTATTATTCTTGTCATCACCTAAACCCCTAGAGCTCAAAGACTTGCCCTTGTATCTTAAAATGGAAATCTTGATCATGGCTAGTGAATGTGTTTTAGCCATGATATAATGATGGATTTGTTTTCCTTTGAGACTTGAATCTTGTTTTTTTATGATGTACAAAGTTGTAGTGAAAAAGCTTGTTTTGATTTGTAAAAATATGAACCAATTTCAAAAGGAATGTTAGAATGATGTTCTAAAATGGTCTTGAAGAAAAGTGTAGCTTTGAATGTGTCAAAACTTCTGATTTCTTGAATTTTGGGATTCTAGCAATCGATTACCAACCCATGTAATCGATTACCAGGATGATTCCTTGTAAATGGAACAAGTTTTGAGCCTGGTAATCAATTACCAACTTTAGTAATCGATTACCATAATGTTCTTCATACCTGAACAAGTTTTTGGCTTTGGTAATCGATTACCAGTCTCATGTAATCGATTACCATGATGATTCTTCATGCCTAGAACAAGTTTTTGGTTCTAGTACATGGTAATTGATTACTAGGATGCTCTTTAGCCCTAGAACAAGTTTTTAATTTTGGTAATTGATTACCACATGTAATCAATTACCAGAACCCAAATGTGCAAATAAGTGTGTTTTAAATGAGATAAAATGGATTGGTGACCCCATATGCTTGTGTGTTGAATTATATGAATGGTGATTCCTAGTATACTGCTCACATATATATCTACGGAGCATGGCATATGCATTAGCTCTAAGTTTCCCTTGACTTCCTGCATAATGGGTAGGAGCATATTTACGCCATAAGATATTAATCTACTTTATGCTTATATATATATATATATAGCGAGATGTGATGCATGTTTATGTGATCAATGACATAATGATTTGTGGCATGATAAGATTAAAGGTGAGATAAGCCACATGGAAATGACCCTCTAGACTCCAGGAATTAATGGTTATAAGAGGTGATCCAAAGAGGTGATCCTTTAAACTCCAGGAATTAATGGTTATGAGAGGTAAACCTATGCCCCCTAACCCACACTTTGGGAGTCAGGAATTTAGCTTATCAAGAAGATAAGTATAGACTAGTGACGACTAGTTAGGTATGAGCTCATAACCTATAACTCTCAAAAGGGGAGAGTATTAGGGTGGCCCCATGGAAAATAGATTAAGAAGTTAAGTCACCTAAAAGAACAATGAGGAAAGATCATGCTAAAAGAATTTACATTCTCTATGTTATGCCCACTTAATATGATTATATGATATTTTGCTTATGGCATTGACATGCATCCATGATTTAAGATGCTGCACTCATGCATTAAGACTCATGCTAAAAGACATGGTCCTCGGCTAAAATATTTGGAACTAAATAAATGAATTTTATACATGCCCAACACTTTCATAAAGTGAAACCCCAGGTTCCTAAGGATGTAGGTGATGATACATATTAGGAGGCAAAAACCCTACTGAGATTCTTGTATAAGTTTTCCATCTTTTCTTCTTTTTTTTTCCATCTCATCTTCAGAGGTTGATGGCAATCTTCGTTCTACGTTGATGTTTCCACTTGGGAGATGGACTTCAATACCGCTACTAGACGTATCACTTCATGGGTCGATGTGATCTACCTTTTTGTCTTCATGGAGTGCCCCTTTGCACATCCAGTGACCATCTTACAGTTCTCTACCACTACTCCATTTTTGACGACCTCATTTTTGAGCATGCTCGCCTCGCGAAGAGCAAATCTGATGCACTCTGGAACGTCCTGATGATGAAGGGAAGTTATCGCGGTAGAAGGCACAAACAATGAGCGGCTCCTGCCAGGCTTATAAGCGAAGGGTACATGAATGAACCGATTACACACCAAAATAAAAGGGATCTTGAGGCTGTATAGGTATGGGACTATACAATTAAGGATGACTTATATGAATTGATTAGACCTACTTATGCCAATAAAGGTGCATCTTCTTTCGGTAGCCCATTACGAAAGAACTCCAAAGTTGAGCATGCTTGACTTGGAGCAATTTTGGGATGGGTGACCTCGGGAAGTTTTCTAGGAAGCGTATGAGTGAGGACAAGAAGCACGTCGAAAGACCTGTGTTGGTGTGTAGGGACAAGTTGTCAATCCATTAAGTAGCAGGGATGTATACACTCCCCTTGCTACTTTGGTTGTCTGAGACATCTTAGTCTACATGCCACGGTCACCTTCTCACCACCCCGAGCCATGGTCGGACCCATTCGAGGATTCGCTCACCTAGCTCTCCTCTTAATGGTTCCTCCCACTATTCCTATGATAATGGAGATTGGTAGCGCAGGAGGCTATGGTCACGCAACCGATGAGAAAGCCGCACCTTGCTCATGGACAAGGAGCCACCCACCTTGTCGAGGTGCCCTTGCTCACCCTTTCTATCGTCTTGCCACTCCCAAGCTGGCCCATTTATTGGTTACCTTCCTCCCTCCCAGGAGCGACAGGAGTAAGAGCCGATTTCGGACCTCTTGGAGCGCCGCACGTACAGTAGAGTAGGATAGCCTTTTTTGCTTTTCTTTATTAGGTTATCTATCCTAGGCACACCCCCAGGAGGAGTAGTGGGAGGAGGAGGTCCTTTATGTAGCCTGTTGTAGTTTACATTGCTTTTGATTCATGGATATTATGGATAAATTCTTTGAGCCCAACGTTTTTGGTGGGCATGTTATAACTCTCTTTATGTATGATAGGTATGCAAAGTAGAACAATTAACTATTGATGATATATATATATATATATAAATGATCTTACTTGTTCATGGTTTGTGATGTTGTGTTTTATGTATGCCTATGTCTCTTGGTGTGATCTTCTTCCTTGTTATGCTAGAGACGATATGTAGTTCAGGATGTAACGCCCCAATTTTTACTTGTAATTTTTACTGTCATTAGAAATTACCAAATTACCGTAGGTAAATATTATATAAAATTTGAGACCAAACAATTCTCAATAAAGGAATATAACGTTAGAAGAGAAGTTAGGAGCAATTCGTGCAAGTATTGCAAACCCCGATTTTCTGTATGTGTAAAATGACCAAAATGCCCTGAGGTTATTTTACTCAAAATGAGGATCGTGGGCCCCACCCATCCTCAAGGGGATGTTTTGAGGATAATAAAGGATTGTTTGTGTTATGTGTGTTAATAGAGCAGAAGAATCAATTTTGAGTTCCGACGCGCAAAATGACCAAAACGCCCTGCCGTTTTAACTCCGATTTGCGTGCCGCTAGTCCAAACCTCACTAAAATATTTTAAAAGGTGTTTTTAAGTTATGATGACCCTTGGTTAAGTCCGGATGGTCCCGGGCAATTTTGGGTAAAATTACGTTTTGCCCCTCGTTGTGCAGTTTTGCAAATTTTGAGATTTTTGATTTGTCTAACGAAACCTAAACAATATTAGGCTCAAATTAAAGCTTATTAAATTCTAATTACTAATCTAGAGTCAAAATTATTTATTTAGATTGATTAGAACCTAAAATTGCTTAAAACACCCAAATTGCTTAGTAATTCACTTAAGCCCTTAACCGTAAATTCTCTAAATTGCATGAATACCTTGCCTACACCTAAATAATACATGGAACACACAAAATCCTCTTCCACAAGGCTGTAATGCACGAAATTATTGAGTAATAAGTCAGAAAATTATTACACAAAAATCCAAAGAATGAAAACAAAGAATCATGAAAACATGGAAACATGATTCCATGTTTTAAGCCACCAAACAAAATGATTTTTCTTCCTTATTTTTTTCTCTAATTTTTGGTCAGATTTCCTTCCTTCCTTTGTCCATTTATGAGCTGCAAAATCTCTATAAATAGGCATGCTTGAAGATAGTTTAGATGCTTAGTTCATAACTTACACAAATTCTAGTCTTAGGAGCACCAAAAGCTTTCTTTCTTTCTTTCTCTTGGCCAAATTCTCCCTTCAGCTTTTCAAGGATATTTTGCTTCATTTCACTCAAGGAAACCAAGTTCTCTTCCTTTCTTTCAAATCAAATTAGGTAGGGAGGTGTTTCTAAGTTCATTTTATGCTAAGACAAGTTATGTTTCTAGCTCAAAAATGATGTTTTCATGAGCTTTCTTTTAAGTTTTCATTTTCAGTTTCTTCTTCCTTTCTTTTTAAAGTATTTCGGCCATATGGCCTAGCTTATGATGAGACCATGGTTTGATGATGAGATTCTTGAGTGTTGGTTGCAAAGCTTTCACAAGTTAGATCTCTAAAACTTGAAGGTTTCACTAGTTTCCAAAGCTTCTAAAATTTCAGTTTTTCTTTCCTTATTTTCCTTTCATGGTTTCGGCCAAATGGCCTAGGAAGGAATGAAATGATGGCTTGATGATGAGGACCTTGAATATGGGTTGTAAATCCATCACAAGTTAGGCCTCTAAAGCTTGAACATTCCATTTAATGCAAAACTTTAAAGAATAATGTTTTTATCTTGAGGTTTGAATATGAAATATGTATTTATTTTTTACTTTGTCTTGCTAAGATACATATATTGGGTTGAAATCATAATTTTCTTAAAGTCTTGAAGGAGCTCTAGTAAAGAGATCAAGTGAACTTGCATCCATGTTTAAGTTTATGTCTTGCACAGCCATATTTATTTTATGTCATAACTAAATTCTCAAGAATAAATAAATGAACTTGCATATCTCATGTTTAAATTTCAAGCTTGCATTTCATGTTTAAATTTCAAGTTGTCACTTAATCTCTAAAGATAATAAAGAAGTTGCATCTCATGTTTATTTTATGCTCTCACTTTATTTTATAATGGCTAAAAGAATCAATGCATGTTTATTTTATGTCATCACCTAAAAATCCTAGAGCTCAAAGACTTGCCTATGAATCATAAGCGAAGAAATGAGATAATTGGAGTTAAAGAATTTATTCTTTAAGAAGTCTTGAGAATTGGAGCTTAAAAAAAAATGTAATTCTCTTCTCCCTCACCGGTCCCGGACTATCGCGCTCCTTGCTTAAGATCTCTTCTCCCTGGTCCCTGCGGATTACCGCCTCCAGTTTCTTGCATCATGTTTATATTACAAGTTCTTGCATCATGTTTAATTTTCAAGTCATCACCTTAAATCTTAAAGATAAAGAAATGGAATTGCATATCATGTTTATAATTCCAAGCTATCACCTTATAAAGATAAGATTAAAATAAGGTTGCATAGCATGGTAATAATTCTAAGATGTCACCTAAATCTCTAAAGCTCAAGACTTGCTCCTTTTATCTTAAGTGAAAGATTTAACTATGAACATTCTTTCAAGTTATAAATCGGTCCCATGGTTAAGTTAGGCCTAAAGTCCTATGACTTCTTTCAAGTTTAACAAAAAGAATTAGTTCTAAAAGAGTTTTAAAACTTTGTAAGAATTTTATGGGAAGCTAGTAATTTTATGTGTACTTAAAATGTGATTTGATGCTTATCAAGAATTTGGTGTCATTGATTGATTCCCTGGTTTGTATGTTATAGTTGCTGTTGCAAACAATGAAAACTTATGCATGAAATAAGGACATATTTTGTTACTGGAAGAAAGTGTATTACTTAAGAGTGCAATTTGGAAAGATTCTGGTAAGGAAAGATTTGGTATTTAAGCGTGTCCATTGTGACCCACCTCTCTTTCCTGGAATCTCCCAGATGCATGATTATAGTTGATATATATTATTCCATAAGACTAAATAAGAAAATGTTAGAATTATTATGAATTGCGAGTTGTAACATGCAAAGACTTATTGGTGACTTAAAATTTATAAGAAAATGATCCTTGGACCCATCAAACTATAGGTGGTGAAAAGGTGATTCTAGCCCCCTAACCCGTCTCAAAAGGGTAGAGTCAGGACTTTAACTTATCAAAAAGGATAAGTATATGCTAGTGACGACTAGTAAGGTATGAGCTCATAACCTAGATTACTCCCAAAAGGGTGGAGTATAGGGTGGCCCAAGGAAAATAATGAGGATGATAAGATTTTAAAGTCACCTAAGGTACTAAAGAAATAAATTATGTGCACCATGTCCATGTGTAGCTATTATGATATTCTTCTGCATAACATACATGAGTTGATGATGAGAAATATGATGTTCTTCTATGCATGTTATATTAATGATGATGATGAGGAATATGATGTAATGATAAAAGAAAAGTTCATTATAAATATGACATGTTAAGATTATGATGCATTATAAGACGCATAATTAAAATTGGTCGAATCTCGATAAAAGTATTTTCTGAACTTAAAATTTAATCTTCGTATGTTCACTATTTTATAATAACCTGAGATTCCTGGAGACTTTGATGATGACACCGTAGAAGGAGATACCCTACTGAGAATTCTTTAGTAAGATTCTCACTCCCTTTCCTTTATTTCGTCATTGTCTTCAGATTTAGATGGCGACATTCGTCCGTCGTTGACACCCCTACTTGGGAATTCCACTATGATCCGGTGCATCATTCGTATCACTTTGAAGGAAGGTGCTCGGTTCGTGTTTTTATTTACGTAGGTCGTCCATTTGCACATCCTGCCCAGTTATCGTTTTCTCTCTACTTCTCCCTATGGCGATGAAATGGTTTTCAAACATGCACGTCCACTTGATGAAAGAATGTTACGTTCTTATCCCGCCTCATCTGATGTCCATGGTTTTCCAGTATAATCCACGAACGAGATATTCTAACTTATCCTTTCAGAGGACCTCCTACTCATGCTTATTCTAGAGCTCGCTCTATTCTCCCACGTGTAAGAGAGGGTAGTGAGGAAACGTTGTTCAGCCGAGGTTAGCAAGAAGATCGTCCATGCGACCCCAGCCGGCATCTCGTGTGCCCCCTTCCAGGAAGCTCGTCAGCGTATCGGGTTTCTTCCCGTTTCCAAGACAGTGGCCCTAGAGAGTTCTTAGAGTCTTAAGAGTGTTATACATCCCAGTTTTAGAGTAGCCTTCCTAGCTTTTAAGGTTATCTAGTTTAGGGGCATGAATTTCCTTATAAATAGTTTCCTATGGTGTGAAGGTGTAAGATATGATGTATGAACTTAACTCACCTTTTGAGTGAGGTTATTGTATATATGTTGTGATGTGCATTATGGATGTTATGTGATGGAGCCAATATGATATATTTAGATTCTTAAATGTCTTATTTTACTACCACTTAATCGTTTATGTTATGCGCGGCTCACGATTTCAATTATGTTAAAAAAAAATGGCTCGTAATTTCACTAAGTATTTTCAAAATATGATGAAAGAACCAAAGCAAAGAGTAAAGTCTAGTCATTAATCCAATTATACCTAGGTGTATTTGGTTAATTACTAGAGTGTTACACAGGATGTATGCGTGGCTCATTTTGATTTAAGCTCAAAAAAAATTTACCCTGTATTTTTACTGAAGTATTTTTCAAGAGCATTAAGTAAGAACTTGAACAAAAGAGTAATAACTAATAATTAACTTGGAATGTGTCCTAGGCATGTTGGGTTAAATATTAGGGTGTTACAAGTTTGTCCCAGGTGTTAAGGATAAAGCATAATGAGTGAAAATGTAGAAATATGAAATATTAGATTTTCTACCCTTTCATAGCTCACAGAGTCTTTTTGAGGATAGGCCTTAGAAAGATTTTGTTTTGTATATAGCATGAGATATTTATAGCTTCTACCCAAAAACATTTTGATAAACTGCTTTGAAAAGTGTTGTCCTGGCCATCTTTTATGAGCTTCTATTTTTCGTTTTAGGAACCCATTTTGCTAGGGAGTTCTAAGCGTAGAAAACTCTGAAGTATGCCATGTTTTTCACAAAACTCATCGAAAATATGATTTTCAAATTCTCCATGATCAAATATGATAAAGATGATTTGAGAATCTTTTTCTATACAAGCACTTTGAGTTCTAACTACCTCATCCTTAGAAACTAGGAAGATAACCCAGTTAAATCTAGAGTAGTCATCCACTGTGACAAGGCAATATCTCTTGCTGGCAAGACTTATAGTGTAACATCCTCTACGCTCTCAAGATTACACTTCCCCATAAACCAACACGGATCAATTCAACATGCTTTGCCCTTACTCACATGCTTCCTAGGAAAACTTCCCAGGAGGTCACTCATCCCAAAATTGCTCCAAGTCAAGCATGCTTAAGCATGGAGTTCTTTAGTGATGGGGTACCGAAAGAAGAAGATGTATCTTGTTGGTATAGGTAGTACTAATCAATTCATATAAGTCATCCTCCATTACATAGTCCCATACCTATAGTTTAGGATCCCTCTTATTCTGATGTGTAATTGATTCATTCATTTACCCCTCCACTTTGAAGCCCTCCAGACCACTCCTTGTCTGTGTCTTCTCTTTGCATCAAGATAACTCTCCGCCCTCGTACATTGGGCGTTACATGCCCACTAGCTTCCGCTTAGTTCCGTCCCCGAACCACACTATACTAGGAAAGTGTAGGCTCTGATACCATTTGTTTGCTAAAGTGGCAAACTCCCAAATCTCAATATGTGCAACTACTATTGATTTTTGGCTTCAACCTCTCTCATACATGATACACTTCCACTTTTCATTAGGGTTTCCAAGATACATGCGGAGAACTTGATCAGCTTTGAAAACTTGGAAGTATACTCTGGCAAATTTTTCCCTTCAACCTAGGAACTCAATTTCTTTGACATTTTTTAAATTGTGGGAAGTACTTCTGATAGAAACTAGCCTTAATCCTTGCTAAGTGATAGGTGTAACACCCTCCTATTTACCATATTCCTCGAGTATGGATATAGTAATTAGCAGAGTGTTACCGGAGTACCATCTATACTAGTCGGGATAATCCATGATAAGGAAGTCGTAATACATCTATTTCCATAGCCAAATTTACATACAGGAACATCATACCGAGTTGTACATCATAAAGATAAAGAAAGAAAAGAAAACTAGAGAACGGCCACAAAAAGTACAGAACTCGGTGTGTCTAAGGCTAATCCCCCTACCTTATACCTACCCTGCTAGGACTCGCGACAAAATAGCATAGACGTATATACATATACAACAGCAAAAGGAAACCAAAAGTACATTAACCTAGGTAGGTAATTCCCTAACGCTACACCACTACCCTATATATGTCGACTACTACTAATGACCTCGCCTCCTCCAGAAAACCATTGGCCATAGGTGCAATGGCCTCACCTCCACCGGGAGCATCTGGGCCTCCCAGGGTCCGAATCAGAAGAGGAGGATGAAGGTGCGGGTGCATCTGCGGGTACAGATGTGGGGCCAGGGGAACCTCGAACACGTCGGATGGGCCATATGGAGAGGCACACCCTCGTAAGGGAAAGTAGGGTCGAAATCGGCAGCAAATACAGAGGTACCAAAAGACCGATCAAAGAACATATAAATACGGAATGTCGAGTACCCAACCGCATACATAGCATCCAGGGCTTGGCATACTGCCACACCCATTGTGGCGAGTCAAGGAAAAGATCAGGGACGGCATCTGCGAATTGAACAATGCAATACATACAACTGGAGGGTGAGAATAATGTAAAATTCTCAGGAGGGTAACCTTCCCCCATGTGCCATACATAGTACAGAAATGAAGTCATATATATATATTATGTTCACATATATAAATCATAGGCATCTTATTCAATCCGTAGATCATGGAAATTTAAACTAACCATGCAATGATAATTCATGCACAACCATAATTTTCAGTGCCACATATCTTTCTCAGTTTATAAACATAGGGAAGGCTTAGTTCACATAGGGCCATCTCAATGATTAACAATCTCATAAAGGACAATAGACTGCTAGGACATGAGCTCATTCCTATTCGAGATCATTAACTTCATTTTTTTCCATTTCCGGATCACTCACACTCTATGCCTAGCCGATATGTCTACCGACTCATAACTTTCCTAGGGAAGTCCTTCTTTTTGCCTTCCCTCTCTATCCCTCTAAGCCTTGTTTGCTTTCCGTATGCTCAAGTATACCACAACAGCACATACACAAGCTATTTCAGGTTTTCACAATTTACATTACATACTTCTCTTCCTTGTCTCAATAGCATGCTAACTTTACAATTATATAGTCACTCGCATTAAAGGTTCATAAGTCAGAAATTTAAGCAATAAGTGTGCAGTCACATGCCATAGATTTGGGGTAACTAGCAAGTTATCATAATTTCATTCATTATCACTTTCCAGCACCCTGACAGCATTCCCATTCTAGGTGCAACAATTAATTTTCATATCACCCGGCCATTTCCAATGCTACAAAAATTCCACAAGTTAGTTCAAGATGTCCAAGGTAACCTGTAAAATTTTCAGAGGAAACCAAGCTCTACAGTTGTATCAAAAAAATGTACAAGTTTGGTGGTCAGAACCACAAATTCCCAGTCCACATTCTAGTTTCTCGGAATTTTTAGCCCTAGGAATTGACTGATTCAAGACCCAAGAAAATTCACAGTGACATTTCAAGGTGTCCTTAACTCCTCATAAAAATTTCAGGGGCTGGATCAATCAATTTCTAGGATAATAAAATCGGGTAATTTTGTTGCTTCAGTTTCAGCACCCAGGACAGCACCAGTTACATTTCGGTTCTTGAATTTTTTCAGGCAGCAAACTTCAATATAAACACCAAAAATTTTTTATGGGACTAGCCTAAGATGTTAGGTTGAACATACATTTTTTTCAGCTCACGAAAAGACCTACAACATATCCAGAAAATTGAAGATCCCAGACTGCCTACAAGCAGTTCAAAATCCAGCCTGCCAGTCCAAACTTTCTTTGATAAAAACCCCTTTTTAACACAACCCAAACCCACCACCAAAATTTACACATCAATACCAACATGATATCAACCAAAACAATCAGGAATTTCGGACTTAGGGCATGTCCAAACAGGTTAGAAAAATTTCACAAAAACAGGCAGCAGAAAACCCTACTTGTGGAGACTAGTGTGCCTTTGCTCTTGATTGCTTCAAGAGGATTGCTCTTCACTTCAAACTCTTCAAACCACCCCAAATCCTCCTATAATCAGTGATGGATGAGATGAAAAGGATGAGGTTTTTGGAATTCCAATCGGATAGAATTGTAGAGGTGGGAGTGTAGATCAACTTTAGTGAAGGAAGTTTTGGGTTTTGTTGATTCTAAGCTATGGTTTTTGCAAGATGAAGTCAAGGTGAAGCTCTTGGCTATGGAAGCTCTTCCTCCTCTGGTTTCCTTGCTGTTTGGCCGAGTTTATGCTTGGATTTTTCAAGGAAAATTGGTGACTAAGCTTGTATTAATGGCAAAGCAAGATATTTGTTAAGAAATCATGATGACTTGGTGACTAGGCTATGATGGATGGCTAGGATTTGATCTTGGATTTCAAGATCAAATCTTGGCCTTCCACTTGTCTCAAATGGATAATATCCATTATAAATCATTTATCAATAATGTTAGAAATGTCTTTCGGTGTAAGAATCACACACCGAAATCTCATCGAACGGGTAACGTCGTAATTCATTTAACCGATATTACCCGAAATTTAATTCTAGGTATAAAATTATCATTCCCACACCTTTCTAATCTTATTCTCATATTTTCTTAACTTCGGGCACCTTCGGGTCCCAAATCCCCGGTTTTGGCGTTGCCGGGCTGCGGCCGCAAAGTACTATTCACGTTTTTTTTTTTTTTTTTTTTTGTACTCCCTCATGGAGGTATTCTCATCACAACGGTTCCTGCCAGAAATTCAATATTTCCATTCACCATTCCTCAATTAATTTCTAAAGAAGCTAGGGTGTTACATTACCACCCACCTTAATAGAAATTTTGTCCTCAAAATTTCGTACCTGGAAACAATTCTGATAATCCTTCTTCATGGTTGATTCTAGCTCCCAGGTGAAATCTTCATGTCCTGTCCACCCCAAGCTACCTTGACTAGTTGCACCGATTTGTTCCTTAGTTGCCTAACTTCTCTATCCACGATCTGAACGGAGGTGCTCGAAACGTCAAATCATCCCGTAACTGGATAGATTCGGGTTCAATGACATGGGTAGGGTCTGATGATACATTCTAAGTTGAGATACATGGAAGACGTCATGGAGATTGGATAAAGACTGGGTAGGGCTATTTGATAAGGCTTACCCAATGCGTTTAAGGATTTGAAAAGGGCCTATAAATCTAGGTGACAATTTTTTGACCTTTAAGACTCTACCTACTCCCGTAGTGGGTGTGACCTTCAGGAATACGTGTTCTCCCTCCCGAAATTCTAAAGGCTTTCTCCTATTGTCTGCATAGCTCTTTGACGACTTCTGCGCGCGAGGATTTTCTCTTTGATTTTCTGGATCTGTTCTGCCGTTGGTTAACCAGATCGGGTCCTAACAATCGTGTTTCCCCAAGTCATACCAACACAATGGAGATTGACATCTCCTTCCATATAGGGCTTCATATGGGGCCATGCCAATACTAGCATGATAGCTATTATTATAAGAAAACTCCACCGAAGTACTTTATCCCAACTCCCTCTCTGCTCAATCACGCACGCCCTCAGCATGTCTTCCAGAGTTGGATGGTACGTCCGGTCTGCCCATCCGTTGGGGTGATAAGCCGTACTCAAACACAGCTTGGTCCCAAAGGCCCGTTGGAAGGCTCCCCAGAACCTTGAAGAAAACGGGGTCCCTATCGGAAACTATTGAAGAAGGAACACCATGTAGCCTCACTATTTCTTGGATGTATAAGGAAGCTAACCTATCCAAAGGATAATTAGCTTTGATGGGCAAGAAATGAGCGGACTTGGTTAGTCTATCCACTATGACCCATATAGCATCATAGCCTGATGACGTTCTTGGTAAACCCATTACGAAATCCATGGAGATACTTTCCCACTTCCATTCTGGATTTCTAAGGGGTGTAAGGTTCCCGGCTTTTGGTGTTCTATTTTGATTTTTTGACAGGTTAAGCACCTTTGAACGAACTCCACTATGTCTCTCTTCATCCCAGGCCACCAGAACATTTTCTTGAGATCCGCATACATCTTACTAGTCCCAGGGTGTATGGTGAATTCGCCTTTGTGTGCCTCCTTCAAAATCTCATTCCTGAGAGTACCGCTTAGGTACACAGACCCTGTCCTTGTACCTCCATATACCTCGCTGGTCGTGGTAAATTCCGGCAACTTCTTAGTGTGAGCTGATTTTAAAATCTCTTGAAGCTCTTGGTCTTTGGGTTGTGCAACCAAAATTTGTTCCTGGAATCGCTTGTTATTCTAATCTGACCTAACACCACACCTTCGGGGCTAACAGACGAGCTTAAGCTAAGCTTCTTGAAGTCTTCTACTAGTTCCGTTTCCTTGATCATCATGCATGCTATACTCAGGGACTTTCTCAATGCATCGGCCACAACGTTTGCCTTACCTGGGTGGTAATTCGACTGAACTCGTAATCCTTAAGGAATTCCATCCATCGTCTCGCCTCATATTCAATTCTTTCTGATCAAAGAGGTATTTTAAACTCTTATGATCAGAGAAGACATTGAACTGTACACCATAAAGATGATGTCGCCAGATCTTTAAAGCAAAAACCACAGCCGCAAGTTCAAGATCATGGGTTGGATAATTCACCTCATGAGGTCTCAACTCGAGAGGCATAAGCAACCACATTTCTGTGCTGCATTAACACACACCCTAAACCCTTACCAGAAGCATCGCAATAAACCTCAAAGGGTCCTTGAGGTCAGGTAGCACAAGACAGGAGCCGTGGTTAACTTCGCTTCAACTCCTGAAAACTATTCTCACACTTGGTGTCCATTTGAATTGAGCATTCTTTCGAGTTAACTTGGTCAAAGGTAGAGCTAGCTGGAAAAACCCATAATAAATCGCCTATAGTATCCAGCTAGTCCAAGAAAGCTCCGAATCTCAATCACCGTAGTTGGCCGTTCCCAATTAAGTACGGATTCTACTTTGCTGGATCTACGGAAACTCCTCTCGCGATACCACATGACCAAGGAACTTAACCTCTCCCATCCAGAATTCGCACTTTGACAACTTAGCATACAATTTCCTCTCCCTTAGGATTTGTAGCACGACCCTAAGATGCTCTGCATGCTTCTCTTCAGTCCTTGAATAAATAAGTATGTCGTCTATAAAGACAACTACAAATTTATCTAAGTACGGGCGGAAAATTCGGTTCATATAATCCATGAATACCGCCGGAGCATTGGTCAGTCCAAACGACATCACCTTATACTCATAATGGCCGTATCGAGTTCTAAAGGCAGTCTTAGGGATATCTTCATCCCGAACTCGAATTTGGTGGTAACCCGATCTCAGGTCAATCTTTAGAAACATTGCCCCACGTAATTGATCCAAAGGTCGTCAATTCTTGGCAGAGGTACTTGTTCTTGATCGTTACCTTGTTCAACTGTCTATAGTCCACATAGAGCCTCATACTCCCATCCTTTTTCTTTACCAAAAGAACAGGGGCTCCCACGGCGAGGCACTAGGTCTAATAAAGTGTTTCCCTAGTAGCTCTTCAATTTGTGACTTTAATTCCTTCAACTCCAAGGGGGACATTCTATAGGGAGCAATTGAAATAGGACCCCCGGACCAACTCAATGGAGAATTCGACCTCCCGCTCAGGCGGAAACTCCGAATATCCTCTGGAAATACATCTGATAATCCCTCACCACTGGAATCGTATTTACATCATGGTTACTTTCGGCTTCACTAGCCGAGAGGAGGACATATTCCTTACGATCCACCTTACTAAGGTTAGGTGTTACTAGGTCTAAGTAAAACGAAAAGGGAACCACCGGAACATAAGAAGACATAAGGAGAAAGATAGCAGTTCTAGTTGGACAATGTAAAAGTACATAATTTGGTACCATCCAATCCATACCTAAAATGACTTCTAGGCCAGATAAAGGTAGACAAAACAAATTAGCCTTAAATTTCCTAGTATTTATAAGAAGGGAGATGGTCATGCAAGCTTGACAAGTCCTAATAGGACTCGCAGGAGGGGTGGATACAAGGAGGTCATACGATAATTCAGACACAGAATCCTAATTTTTGCACACATTCATAGGATATGAAAGAATGGGAGGCACCCGAATCATACAGGACGTCTAAAGTATTTCCATTTATTTCGCATTTACCTCTGATTAGATCGGAGATTGGGAAGCTTCATTGGCACTCAACAAAAACACGTCCTTGTTGTTGTGGCCTAGGGTGGACTGCGATGAACTTCTTGTTGGGACACTCGAATATCTTGTGTCCTGGTTTCCACAGCCTAAACATGTAATCCTGTGGTCCAGCATGGCCGATTCCCGTGAAACTTCCCACATTTAGGGCATTCTCTCCTTGTCTCCTGTGGAGATTGAATTTGTTTCCCTCGGTTATTGTTGTTGTTGTTAAGTGGAAATCCTCCCCTAGACTGGTGCGCAGGCTTAAATCGAGGGCCTTGGGGTGCTAATCCTCTCTGATATTGTTTTGTGTATATCTGAAGCTAGCAAGCTTCTTGTTAGAGTCCTCACGCGACACTTGTTCACCAGTGTAGGATAATCGCGGATCTCCAGGAGGCTTACAGCGGCTTCTATATCTTCACGCAAACCCCCTCATATTTCATACATTTCCAGGCTTCATTCGGGTCACGTTGATAGATTGTAGAAAATTTGCAGAGTTCTTCAAACTTGGCAGGATACTCCGCCACACTCATAGGTCCTTGCCTAAGAGCCATAAATTCTAGCTCCTTTGCATTCCTCACAGAAGCAGGGAAGTACTTATGATAAAAAGCTTCCTTAAAGACATCCCAGGTAACCTCAGCCCGGACGCTTCGAACAACCCTCTGTACCTACCCACCAAAACTCAGGATCCGCCTCCAGCATATAGGTGGCAAAAGCCACCTTTTGAACCTCTGTAGGGTACTGAGAAAATCTTTTCCATTGCCTTGATCCACTCTTCGCTTTGCAAGGATCAAAGCGCCTCCAAAGGCGGGGGATTTGCCTTTCTAAATTCCGCAAATTTCTGTATTCTCCATCCACTTCATTCCCACATGGGTTACCAATCGGGTGCCGCCTCATTGCGATTCAACCTTTCCATCATGCGATTGGCAATTGTTGCTTGCTCCCTCATTGCCGGCCATCTCACGAAAGTGTTCATCATCTCATGTTATTTCCTGCCCACTCCTAGTCTGCCGATTTGACGTCATTGATTCCTGTCACACCAAATAAAATATTGAGTTGATCAGGCTCAATACCAATCCAAGTATGGCAGGAACCCACAACATTCCCAACCAGAGTCATACATACACATATATATTGTAATGCATGACAACTACTACGGAAACATAGTCGGCCCAATCCTCAGGCTGAGGATAGATCCTTCTAGACCATAATGTAACACCCTCCTATTTACCATATTCCTCGAGTATGGATATAGTAATTAGCAGAGTGTTACCTGGAGTACCATCTATACTAGTCGGGATAATCCATGATAAGGAAGTCGTAATACATCATTTCCATAGCCAAATTTACATAAGGACATCATACCGAGTTGTACATCATAAAGATAAAGAAAGAAAAGAAAACTAGAGAACGGCCACAAAAAGTCCAGAACTCTGTGTCTGAGGCTAATCCCCCTACCTGATACCTGAACCTTCAGGACTCGCGACAAAATAGCATAGACGTATATACATATACAACAGAGCAAAAGGAAACCAAAAGTACATTAACCTAGGTAGGTAATTCCCTAACGCTACACCACTACCCTATATATGTCGACTACTACTAATGACCTCGCCTCCTCCTACAGAAAACCATTGGCCATAGGTGCAATGGCCTCACCTCCACCGGGAGCATCTGGGCCCTCCGAGGGGTCCGAATCAGGAAGAGGAGGATGAAGGTGCGGGTGCATCCGCGCGGGTACAGAGGTGGGGCCAGGGGAACCTCGAACACGTCTGATGGGCCATATGGAGAGGCACACCCTCGTAAGGGAAAGTAGGTCGAAATCGGCAGCAAATACAGAGGACTAAACGACCGATCAAAGAACATATAAATACGGAATGTCGAGTACCCAACCGCATACATAGCATCCAGGGCTGGACCATACTGCCACACCCATTGTGGCGAGTCAAGGAAAAGATCAGGGACGGCATCTGCGAATCTGAACAATGCAATACATACAACTTGAGGGTGAGAATAATGTAAAATTCTCAAGGTAACCTTCCCCCATGTGCCATACATAGTACAGAAATGAAGTCATATATATATTATGTTCACATATATAAATCATAGGCATCGTATTCAATCCGTAGATCATGGAAATTTAAACTAACCATGCAATGATAATTCATGCACAACCATAATTTTCAGTGCCACATATCCTCATTTATAAACATAGGGAAGGCTTAGTTCACATAGGGCCATCTCAATGATTAACAATCTCATAAAGGACAATAGACTGCTAGGACATGAGCTCATTCCTATTTGAGATCACGAACTTCATTTTTTTCCATTTCCGGATCACTCACAGTTCTATGCCTAGCCGATGTTACCGACTCATAACTTTCCTAGGGAAGTCCTTCTTTTTGCCTTCCCTCTCTATCCCCTCTAAGCCTTGTTTCTGCTTTTTGCATGCTCAAGTATACCACAAAGCACATACACAAGCTATTTCATCTTTTTCACAATTTACATTACATACTTCTCTTCCTTGTCTCAATAGCATGCTAACTTTACAATTATATAGTCACTCGCATTAAAGGTTCATAAGTCAGAAATTTAAGCAATAAGTGTGCAGTCACATGCCATAGATTTGGGGTAACTAGCAAGTTATCATAATTTCATTCATTATCACTTTCCAGGACAGGATTCCATTCTAGGTGCAACAATTAATTTTCATATCACCCGGCCATTTCCAATGCTACAAAAATTCCACAAGTTAGTTCAAGATGTCCAAGGTAACCTGTAAAATTTTCAGAGGAAACCAAGCTCTACAGTTGTATCAAAAAAATGTACAAGTTTGGTGGTCAGAACCACAAATTCCCAGTCCTAGTATTCTAGTTGGAATTTTTAGCCCTAGGAATTGACTGATTCAAGACCCAAGAAAATTCACAGTGACATTTCAAGGTGTCCTTAACTCCTCATAAAAATTTCAGGGGCTGGATCAATCAATTTCTAGGATAATAAAATCGGTAATTTTGTTGCTTCAGTTTCAGCACCCAGGACAGCACCAGTTACATTTCGGTTCTTGAATTTTTTCAGGCAGCAAACTTCAATATAAACACCAAAAATTTTTTTATGGGACTAGCCTAAGATGTTAGGTTGAACATACATTTTTTTCAGCTCACGAAAAGACCTACAACATATCCAGAAAATTGAAGATCCCAGACTGCCTACAAGCAGTTCGAAAATCCAGCCTGCCAGTTGAAACTTTCTTTGATAAAAACCCCTTTTTAACACAACCCAAACCCACCACCAAAATTTACACATCAATACCAACATGATATCAACCAAAACAATCAGGAATTTCGGACTTAGGGCATGTCCAAACAGGTTAGAAAAATTTCACAAAAACAGGCAGCAGAAAACCCTACTTGTGGAGACTAGTGTGCCTTTGCTCTTGATTGCTTCAAGAGGATTGCTCTTCACTTCAAACTCTTCAAACCACCCCAAATCCTCCTATAATCAGTGATGGATGAGATGAAAAGGATGAGGTTTTTGGAATTCCAATCGGATAGAATTGTAGAGGTGGGAGTGTAGATCAACTTTAGTGAAGGAAGTTTTGGGTTTTGTTGATTCTAAGCTATGGTTTTTGCAAGATGAAGTCAAGGTGAAGCTCTTGGCTATGGAAGCTCTTCCTCCTCTGGTTTCCTTGCTGTTTGGCCGAGTTTATGCTTGGATTTTTCAAGGAAAATTGGTGACTAAGCTTGTATTAATGGCAAAGCAAGATATTTGTTAAGAAATCATGATGACTTGGTGACTAGGCTATGATGGATTAGGATTTGATCTTGGATTTCAAGATCAAATCTTGGCCTTCCACTTGTCTCAAATGGATAATATCCATTATAAATCATTTATCAATAATGTTAGAAATGTCTTTCGTGTAAGAATCACACACCGAAATCATTGAACGGGAAGCGTAATCGATTTAACCGATATTACCCGAAATTTAATTCTAGGTATAAAATTATCATTCCCACACCTTTCTAATCTTATTCTCATATTTTCTTAACTTCGGGCACCTTCCTGTCCCAATCCCTTTCGGCTGTCCCAGCGGCCTGCGGCCCGCAAAGTACTATTCACGTTTTTTTTTTTTTTTTTTTTTTTTGTACTCCCTCACGGAGGATTCTCATCACAACGGTTCCTGCAGAAATTCAATATTTCCATTCACCATTCCTCAATTAATTTCTAAAGAAGCTAGGGTGTTACAAGAGCATAACCAGCTTGTCCTCAGTAATCCCTCTCCTAGCATCATGCCACTAATACTCGCTTCCTCTCCAACATATACATGGCATATGACACTTTCTTCTCCTTCTGAGCATGGAACCACAATAAATATTTTCTCCATGCTCTTGATCTACCCATCCGCAATGCCGGATCCTTCGAAGCTCGCGGAAAAAGCTTAGGGTTAGCCCCGAACTAGGAGAACCTTACATTCTCCAAATCTCCGCCTGCCATGCTGCCCACTTGTCCTTATTCATCCTATCTATCCATCCTATGCATCATGCACTGCATTGTGCGAGAATGTCCCGCAAGGCATCCAACGCTATGTCTGGGTGTTGGTCTCAATGGGCCATTCTCTGTGCCCTCTAACATCTACAAGGTGTCATCAGTCCAAGAACACCAAACAAAGAACACTAAGGTGATCAATCTCAATACTCATGCCTAGGGAGCTAGCAATTATGACACAAGAAGCATAATGATCATGCACTTCTACTCATACAACCTATCATATAGATAAGACATTTAAGCATGACATAACTACCGCATTATGCATTAAAAGCAATGCCAACCTCAGGCTTTATCAGGATTGACCGACTCTACCATTTGTAACATCCCCTGCCGCATTATGGATTGACAATTTTCCTTACAAACCAACACAGGTCTTTTCAACATGCTTTGTCCTCACTCACATGCGTCTTAGGAAAACTTCCCAGGAGGTCGCCTATCCAAAATTGCTCCAAGTCAAGCACACTTAACTGGGAGTTCTTTAGTAATGGGCTAATAAAAAAGAAGATGCATTTTGTTGGTATAGGTAGTACCAATCAATTCATATAAGTCATCCTCCACTATATAGTCCCATACCTATACAGGTGTTAGGATCTCTCCATTCTAGTGTGTAATCATTCATGTACCCCTCCACTTTGAAGCTTGCTAGGAGCCGCTCTTTGTCCGTGCCTTCTTTTGCATCGAATCACTCCTTGCCCTCGTACACGGGCATTACATGTAGTCTTGGTTAGTCTAAAGAGATCCATATGTAAAAGCTCAAGTGGTCTAGTGGTTGAAACCACTTGTTTTATGGAAAGAAGCTTTGGTTTGCTTACCCTTCTAACAAAAATCACAAGTTGAATCTTTGTCAAACTCTTTTTGGTATGCTTTTAACTAGCTCTTTCTGAGAAAGCTAAAAAATAATCTTCATATAAGCATGCCCAAGCTTCTTATGCCACAACCACTTTTCATCTATGAAGGATGCGAGACATTTTACATCTTAATCTCATAGGTCATCTAAGAATAACATATACGTGTTATCAAGCTTCTTACTAGACAAAATAACTTGTGTAACATCCTAAAAATTAGTTAAAAATTAATTTGAGCTTTATTAATCATAATTTCAAAAATCTAACAATTTTAGCAACGAATGAGGATGACCTAATGACGTGTTAAAAAATTTTGGGATTGGGGTGAATAGTGACTTTGCGGGCCTGTCCTGTACAATTCTAACCCTAGATCCGGAAATGCCCAATTGAGAAAAGTAGAGGGTTACGGTTAGAAATGATAAGGAATTAGAAGTTATACCTAGAATTTATTTTCGAGTAATGTTTGATTACCCAGGTATGGTGTTTTACCCGTTCGGTAGAGTTTTGATGTGTGGTTTTTAACATTTACAAGTTACTTAGTGGCCAAATAACCTTCACCATCCACTTGATGCCAAGTGATATGGCAAGGATTGAAACTTGAAAAGTAAGTTTCAATCATGACCTTTCATTTATTATATTTTACTTGGGAGCCTCTATTTCCTCCATTTGGTAAAATTTCAATGTGTAGATTCTAATACCAAAGATGATTTAATCACTACAAATGGATGATGTATATCTATTCAAGACAAGTGGAAGGATAAGATTTAATCTTGAATTACAAGATTAAATCCTAGCTATCCAATCTATTTTCTTTCTTGTAAAAAAGATATACATTTATGTAACACAAATGCTAAAGCTAAGTTAGGATAAATAAAAAAGCAACTAACCTAACTTTATCATCATCACAATTTCATGCATCATGCTAAGAGTGTAACACCCTAATATTTAACCCAACACGCCTAGGACGTATTAAGATTAATTATTAGTTATTACTTTCCTTTAAACTCATTTGTAAAATTACTTAGCGGAAAATACGGATAAATTTTTTTTTTTTGAGATATGTAAAACAAAATGCGAGCCATTGAGTATTATATAAGCGAAACGTAAAGTAGAAGAGAAAATAAATCATGCAATACAAAAGCAACAAAGAACACCTCAATCATAAGAACAACCATCATAATATTAAATAACATAGTTTAATACATAATTGAATACATCAACTGAAATAAAAACATAAAGTCGTACCTACATAAGAATGGGCAGAGCTTGCAGGATACATGAAACATAACAGGTACATAAATAGAAAAAATAAAACAACAAGTACGTGGAAACCTCGAAGATCAAACCCAAGCCATGGCTACCCCTCCCTCAAACTACTAATGACGCTGATCCTCGTCCCTCCTAAGGTATATACCCAATGAATCTGTCAAGCTCATCGGGTGTGTGCAAGCGGAAAGTGGACGGACATGACCTCCTCACGCTGGGCGCATCTTCTGTGTCGAGCTAGCCTCCGCGTCACCGTATCCTCGCTACCTCTCCCGATGTCCATAGGAACTGGAGGGGCATCCTCCAAATAGATGTGGGTAGGGAATCCTTCGACGGATCGGTCTCCGAACGCCTCGGGCAAGGGACATACTCAGGGAGTCATGCACTGCAGAAGCCGAAAGGCGGGCATGACGAGTTTGCTCATCGCGAGGGCGAGTCCTCTTGAAGATCAAGTCATCGCCAAAAGGTGAGGTGGGAGTGAAGTGGAAGTTGGAAACTGGATGTGCGAACGGGCGTTCCATGTACGCAAAATACACACAAACACGACCTTCAAAATGATATGACTGTGTTCTGGATCATAGTGTACCTCCCAACGGGCATATCAACGAAGATCACGAATGACGCCATCGAAATCTAAAGACATAACAGGAAAAGAAGAAAGAGGGGGTGAGAATTTGGAAAGAATCTCAATAGGGAATCCTCCTATCCTAATGTCATCGTTAACGTCCCAAGAACCTTGGATTTATTATAAAAAAGTTAAACATGCATAGGTTCATTATGAGGTTTTCATAAAAGCATTTATCCAAGGTCCGTGTCTTTTATGATGTATCTTTATGCATGTATGAAGCATAACAGAACATGAATGCATGGCAATACTTTATACAAACAACCAATAAAACATGTCATCGATAATTCATCATCATATAAGTGGCATGTAATTTCTCATAATCAACCTTTCTTTTCATAAGCAAGAAACTTCACATCTTTTCTCGTTTCTCAAACTTGTGACATCATGGTATTAAAAATTAGTAACCGACCCCTGATACTAGGCTATGAGCTCATACCTCAACTAGTCGTCACTAGTTCTTACTTATCTTCTTGATAAGCGTATCATAATCATAAAAATAATCTTGACTCCCAGAGTACGGCAGGGGACCTAAGGATCACCCATCATGGGACTTTTTCCTTCTCTGAAACGCATCAACTGGTTAAGACCAATGACTTTGTCCGCTTTGGCAGGCTAATGCCAATGCCCTCACGATTTTACCTCCTCCTCACTCGTAGCAATGAGAAATATGTCTCCGTCTCAAACGCATCATCCTGTTAAGACCAGTGACATTGTTCGCTTCAGGATGGCACGACCATACCCCCCGGGTTTCCTTTCTCCTACCGTAGCAGGAGAAATGTGTCTCTGCATGTCACATATAAAATCATTCGTTTCAAACTTTCTTTAAGTCCCTCAATTTACGGAAATTCGGCATAACGATTGCACCTTGAATTTCCTCAAATTTGAGTCATGCCTAAACAATTGCATGTCCTCATGCAAGACTAAGATGGATGCGGCAAAGCAACTGGACTCCTAACTCTAAAAATGCATGAAGTATGGAAAATAACAATACACCAATCCAATGGACCTAGAGATACAAACAATGACCTTTCACCCCAGCAATCAAAGAGGATCTCAACAAGCAAGACATGAACGAGAACATAGCACACAAGGTGGAATCCACATGCATGATGAATGAATCAAGTACAAAAATCCTCCCAAAGTTAGTGTTTGTCACTCATTCACTCAAGTGTTTTAGGATAAGATGTACACTCAAATCACCTCAAATGAAAATACATTACCATAGGCTTGTCAAGGGTCTCATTCTCCATTTGTTATACACACATGCATATTGAATCAAGAGGACTTGTTTTTGGTTGTAATGAGGTTTAGGTGAAGGTGAGAGAATATAAAGGTCAGTGGAGCTAAGCCTCTAGTCAAAGGAGAGCAAATGCATACACCAAGAACACAAGTGTCTAAGGGTACACCTTCAACCAAACTCTTTTAGAATTTTTTTTTCTTTTCAAATCAACCTTTCTTTTCTTTTCTTTTTATTTTTTTATTTTCTTGGTATGCCACTTGCTGAATTTTGAGTACACATTGTTCCTCCCCCACACTTAAATTGGGGCATGTCCTCATGCTCTCCCCACACTTATGCTCAAACACATATAAGAATTTACACAAATGCTCTCCAAGCCTAAAAGGTTCGGATTTTTCATGGTTTTTCACTTTTGGCTAAGGATGTGCTAAAACAAAAGAATGGACAATAAGGCTCAAAGGGGCTAAACAATGGTAACATGCAAATGTTGGCTATATGGGCAGGTGGCTAAAAACAAGAAAAATGCCTCAATCATATTCAAACATGCACATGAAAAACATATTTTCAAACAAGACCCTAAGCAAGTTCTAGAATGTAAATCCAAAGAGGGAAGCACACATGAATAAATAAGCATGACACGTGATAGTCCAATCAAAGAGGCTCAACATCTCACAAGTAAAAGTGCATGTACTTAATCCAAACAACACAGTGAATCCACCAAGCATGCAATACAAATAAAGTCAATGCCAAGCATGTCAATATAGTGCCTATGGTGTGAGCCTATGCATGTGACCTTTAGGGTGCCAAAGGGATGGTGTAAAATACAAACAAAAATAAATATGATGCAAAATGCAAAACTAAAATAAATAAAATGCAAAAATTGAAAAGGAAGGGTAAGGAAAAACTGAGTGGGTTGTCTCCCACCTAGCACTTCGTTTTAACGTCCTAAGTTGGACGGTCAGGACCTCATGGAGGGTGTGCAGCTTCAACCCAAAGGTAAGCCAACGAGCCCTTAGATCTGTTGGGGCCTCATGGAGGTACATAGCCGATGCTCATCAATGGTGCACTGACCCACCTTGGAGTTTTCTAACTTAATTGCACCATCAGGATGCACATGGTTGACCAAGAATGGTCCCTTCCATCTAGACTTTGGCCCTCTAACCATCAGTTTTGCCCAGGGCTCATGTAGTAAAATCCATTGCCCCTCACAGGGCTTCTTACCCAACATGGGCTGGTCATGGAGCACTTGGCAAACTGATGACTACTGTCCCTGTGTACCTATCTAAAAGCTTGGAAAACTCTTCCACAACAGATTCATCATATCCCATGGGAGAAGAAAAAATAGGGAAGGGGGATTGTGCATCCTTACCAAGTAAAGTATCACATGTATCTTCTATTAGGGAGTCAATGACATCAATGTCAAACACAAAGTGGTCCTCAAGGGGGAATTTCATGGCATCAGACAAACAAAATTGGGCTTTCAAGTCCCCACACTCCATGGATAATGTACCAGCATAAACATCAATTTTGGTTCTGTAGTTTTCAAAAAGGGTCTACCCAAGATTAATGTATGCTGGTTGGCATCAGTGTCATTCTCCATCTCAAGCACATAAAAATCAGCAGGGAATATTAAATCATTTACCTTTACCAAGACATCTTCTAATACCTCCTCTAGCTTTGTGATGCTCCGGTTGGCAAGCTGGATTGTCAACCCTGGGCTTGAGCTCCCCAAAGTGTAAGGCTCTATAGAGTGATTTTGGCATAACATTAATGCCAGTCTCAAGATCAGCCATGGCTTGCTTGATTCAGCAGGTTTCCAATGGTACAGGGAACATTGAATATGCCCGATCCTTACACTTGGGTGGCAGGTTGCTTGACTTGATGAGGGAGGAAGCATTCACTCCCATAGTCACCTTTTCTTTCTCACTCCCTGTAGTTTCCTCTTGTTGGTGCATAGATCTTTCAAAAATTTGGCATACCTAGGGATCTGCCTAATTGCATCCAACAGAGGGATATTTACTTCTACCTTCCTAAAAGTCTCCAAGAGGTCCTTCTCCAACTCCAATTCATTGGACCTCTTAGGTCTTGCAACTCGCTGGGAAGGGCAATGGAATGAGTCTTTTACCTCTTATGCTTGCTTCTCTTGGGTGCAAGCTTATCTTGTTGCACCTGCTGAACTATCCCATCCTCCTAACTTTCAGCCACAACCTGCTCTAAGGGACCAACAACCTCGGGTAAAACTGTACCAAACCTCATAGTAATAGCAGAAACATTCCCCTTGGGGTTGGGAACGTCTGAGAAGGAAAGGTAGATGCACTCCCCGCGGGATTGGCAACTCTCTAGCCTCACAATTGCATTTCTCATCTCTTGCATGGCTTGTTCTTGTTTCCTCTGTGTTTCCATCATCATTTTCATCATCTCCTGCCATGGTGCGTCTAAGGGCAGGAGGGCAGGTAGTGCTAGAGGCGCGAGAGGCAGGTAAGTGGAGCAGGTGGTTGTTGGTAGACATGAGGGTAGCTCTCTGTTTTGCTGGGGTGGAACATATTTTTCTCCTCTGATGCGTTCCACCTCAAATTAGGGTGATCTCTCCAACCAGGGTTATATGTGCTCCTAAGGGTCATACCCCTGCGGTTATTCTGATTCTGAGGTCTTCCAGGAACACATTGCTGAGCAGCAACTAAGGAGGGTCCTCCTGGAGCTGTGGACATACATCAGGAGTATGGGTATTACAAGAACAAATACCACAAGCTGACGAGGTAAAGGAACCTGCCTCAACTGATTCAAGGCCATCTGTTTCAAAAATTCTGAGCTCATCCAATTTCTTCTCTACCCTGCTATTCTCAATGAAGAGACTTCACCCACATGATGAGTACTACTACTAGCTCTGGATCCAAATTGCTGAGTTTCCTGCCATGTTTTCAATCAAAAGTCCTGGCTGGAGCAGGAGTCTTGTTAACTAAAGCACCCATATGGCATCAATCATGCTCCTCTCCATAACTCAGTCCCTCAAAGAAATCCTGAATGAGAAGCTCTTGAAATTCTAATGCCTGGGCAGCTGGCACACAACCTCTTGAACCTCTCCCAATACTCATAGAGAGATTCATCCTGCAATTGTCGAATGCCACAAATATCTTTCCTGATGGGGTTGCTGGAAGCTTGGAAGAATTTCTCCAAAATATGCGCTTCATGCCATCCCAGCTGTCAATTGTTCCATGGGGGATGTAGAAGAACCAATCTTTGGCAGCTCCTTCAAGGAAAAAGGGAAGGCCCTTAGCTTGATTTGGTCCTCCGTTACCCCTTGAGGCTTCATTGTCACACAAATAACATGAAACTTTTGAGATGTTTGTGTGGGTCTTCCCAGATAGCCCATGGAATTTAGGCAAGTGGTGCAGAAATCCTGATTTGAGCTCAAAGTCACCTCCTGTCGGGGTAAATAATCCCCAAAGGTTGGTAGTTAGGTCTTGGGTAGCGAGCTCCTTCAAAGTCCTTTATTGTCAGCCATATTTCCTGAAACACTAGCAGTGGATTAGAAAGTTCAAGGGAAAAATAAAAAGAATTATCAATTCCCTAGTTATATCAGAAGAAGAGGGTTGTTTGATAAATTAATTTTCTCCTCCTTACCTTCCTAAGCCATTTGGCAGTTTCTAATCTCAGGATTAATCGGTAGTATGGGAAAATTAGGAGGAGCGGGTCATAAAATTAAATTACAGAAGCAACCAAATACAACAGAACAAAGAAAAGAAGAATAAAATTTAAACTAAACAAACTGAATTTCTTTTTTTAGGAGAAGCAAAACCTAATAAAATAGAACAGAAAAAAATTATAAATAAAAATAAAAATGAAAATAAATAAAAAAAATCAATCAAAAATAAGAAAAAGAATCAATAGCACCACTTCCCCAAATTGCCAAAATTTGATGCGAGCTGTCGCGACTCACAACAAATTAAAAATTTATAAAGTGCCAAGTTGCACAAAAAATGTAGTAGAGGGCACAACTCAGGTCGTCTCACAAGGAAGTGTTCTAATTGATTCAAGAGATTTTGGGGTTTTAGAAATTGTAGCAATTAAATTAAATCAAGGAATTATAAGAAGAAAATTATATGAGAAAATTACCTGCACAAGGAGTCCTTCAGATCAAGAATTGTTCAATCATTAGTTCAAAAGATAAATTCATGGCAGTGGTTACTTTCATTAGTTATACTATCACACAACAATGATGTAATTCTACTTAGCAGGTTATACAATCGCACTTCCACTAAGGGTTTGGCTAACATATGAACTAGTAATTCACGATCATGATTCTATGAACCTATGCCAATTTGATTACCAATTACAGCAACCTAATTCCTATGGAGTTAATTTCAATCCCTAACCAATTGGATGTAATTAAATCAATCGACCCAATACCCCAATGGTATCTAGATTATGCACGCAACGATGCACAACCAAACAACTCTTAAAAATACAATTACAAAAATCTTTGCAATTGATATCAAAAGAGAAAGTAAATAGGGAGGAAAAACCAACCATGAATTACAATTAAAATTGGGAACCTCAAGAACAACCTCAATCTTCATTATCCTTGCACACGGTAAAGAGATTACTCCTCCATATGGGGAGTTTCACAACTGTTATTGAAAGAAAGCTGTAAATTGCAATCCCAAACGGGAACCAAAACAAAGATTGGAAACTCCCAAAACCTAGAGAGAGAGGAGAGGAGAGAGAGAGAGAGAAGAGAGAGAGAGAGAGAGGAGAGAGAATAGAGTAAGTTCTTCAGTAATAGTCTTTTAAAACTTAAAAATAAAGTTAAAATTGGGTCCGTACATGAAAATTTGCCCCCGTCGACGCTTAGCGGTCTCCATGTGAATTTTTTGACTTCACCTTCTGTCCCATTGCCTGGGCAGTCTTTGACCGCCTGGGTATCCAGTAACTTCCAAGCCCATTTTGAGGGCAAAAACGTTCGAATTAGCACTTTGGCCTAGAAATAGAAGTTGTAGCTCTTTGAATAAGCTTCTAACGCCACCAAAATCACCTCAATCGGACATCTGTAGCTTCAGATATTGCAAAAATACTAACTAAAAGTCAAGTTGGGCAGGATCAAAATCTCAGTGTTCCTAGTTCTTCTTCTGCTTTAATGTACTAACTTGGAAGTCCCTATTATCAAACAATACTCCCACAAAGAGGTTAAAAGCACAAAGTACTCCCAATAAATGATCATGCATAAAAATAATGTTTATAGCTATGAAATTAACCAATGATGCATATTGAGGACAAATTGCAAATTCATTAATTTAACATCAATTGAGTAAAATTCAAATGCAAAATGTCCAAGTTAGGACAGAGAATGAGTGTATAAATGCAACTCATCAATGCCACATAACTCAAATAACACATGTTGTTCTCATGCAATTTCCTCAATCAAGTAAATCTCTCAATCACATAAACATATTTTCCCATGACATTCATATCTCATATTCTCAAGCATCTTAATCACAACATTCCACTTTATCAAAAACATCAAGTCATACATCCACACATCCTCATACTCATGGCATGTAATTTATTCCCATACATCATAAATACACTCACTGAACTCATTCTCACATCACACCTACTATCTCATGGTGTTTTATGCTTTGGCCCTTAAGTTGGTTTAAACTTGTGTTCTAATTATCCTAACATTTATTATGGATCTTTGTTTCACCTAACTGATCATTACCTATAATTTCCTCTAATGTTTATGCTTACTAACATAACTAATCAGCATTGCATAACTTGGGCAGAAAATTATCATATGATTATGGGGTTCAGAATCTTCGTCTTCTGACCCTTTTAAATTCCGTCTTCGTAAGGCTCTATATTTAATTCTTAAACCAAATATTAGGGATTCCTACACATATCCATTAATTATAAACCATTTTCCTTAAGTTTAATTGTGCTGGAACAGAATTTGCATTTCTTGTATCTAAGTGTTCTAGAATTCTCATTTTAAGTCCTTTTTAGTTACTTGTTCTTTCCTAACTTCCCTAAATCGATCCTTGCTTCACTCAAACATAATTTTACACATTTTAACACTATAAAACAGAATTTATACAGTGGCCAAGTACACAAGACAAAATCTGAAATACAAGCATCATATAATCACATAGATTCATGATTTAAATGCATATAAGTTACTAGTTTTCTCTTGGAATCATTTTAGGAACTCAAAACTCCTTTAGAAACCAATTTATCTCATTAATATCATGAAAATACAAGTGAGGTCAGTAGCTAAATTATTTAGTTCATAAAATAGTTTTAAAACATAAAATCTTGTTCATAATATTCTTTAAGTACTCCTAAGCTTAGAAAAATTCCAAGACATAGGCTATGGGCACTTATGATTAGATGAACTCATCTCAAGTCCATCATCATCATCACAAGGCTGAAATGGCTTCCTTGAATGCCTCCATTTTCTAAAACTTTACTTGTGATACTTGGGCAAGTCTTTGAGCTCTAGGATATTTAAGTGATGGCATAAACTTAAACATGCTATGCACTTGTTTTACTCTTCATTATAAAATAAAGTGAGAGCATAAAATAAATATGAGATGCAACCTCATTATTATCTTTAAAGATTAAGTGATAACTTGAAATATAAACATGAAATGCAAGCTTGGAAATTTAAACATGATAATGCAAGTTCATTTATTTATTCTTGAGAGCTTAGTGATGGCATCAAAATAAACATGATATGCAAGGCATAAACTTAAACATGAGTGCAAGTTCATTTTATCTTATCTAGAGCTCTTGCAAGACTTTAGAGGAATTCGTAACCTTAACCCAATATGTATCTTAACAACATAAAGTGAGCTTTAGAGTTCTTAGCACCAAGTCTTCAAAGAAGTCTTTGGTTTTGAACTTCATCATCAAGCTCAAGAAAATGGACTAAGACATAAACCTCAACACTTATCTAAACAAACATAAAAGAACTACTCATATTCTTTATTTTATTGCTCATGGGCTTCAATCTAGAGTAAACTTTAGAACGGCCGACCAACTTTAAGGTTGGCAAGGGTAAGCTTAGAGCTCTTTGAAAACATATGATTAATTTTCTTAACAAAACTTTTAGTGATCTACTTAACATTTTTATCAAACTTTGTTCAAAGAAAGGAAAGAAAATTGAAACCTTGAAAAAGAAAGGAAAGGAAAACCGAAACTTGAGCAAAGAAAAGGAAAGAAAACAAAAGCATATATGGTCCAAGACCAAGTTTTTCAAGCTTTAGAGGTTTTTCACATGGCATCACAAGATCATTATCTTGAAACCTCATCATCAAGCTAAAGTTTTTCAAATGAAAAGCTCCAAGGCTGAAAATGAAAGGAAAGGAAAGAGCTTTGAAAACCAAGAGAAATCTAGAACTTTTCTCAAAGAAAGTAAAGAAAACTTTGAAATAAAACCCCTACCTAAAGAAGTCTTGAAAGAAATGAGAAAAAGCTTGTGTTCTTGAAGGAATGAGAAGACAAAATCTTCTCTTGGAAGAGGAGGAGGATTCGGCCAACAAGGTTTCTCAAGGAGGATGAATTTTCCTTGAGAATGCAAGCTTAGAAATGGAAAGGTTTGGTGTTTGAGAGGTGGTTTGAGGTGAGGGAGTGGTGGTTTAAGGTTGTTTGTGGTGGATTGTGGTGGTGGAAAAGTTTCTTTGAGGGAGGAGGAAGAAGAACAAGATGAAGAGAACTTTGAGAGAAATGAGAGAAAATGCAAGAAAACTAAACTTGGCAAAGCTTCTAAAGTGTAACAAAGTTCTTCAAAGCTTGGTATTTATAGAAAATTTTCAACATTGAGGCTGATTTGGGAGGAGGAGGCCGACGACCTTTCATGGCTTTGGAGAAAAAATATCTCTTGATTGGTATGGTTGTGAGTATGGGCAAGGCATGGTGAGGTATGACTTCAAGTATGGTCCAAAGTATGGCTCAAGGCATGGTCTTTGGAGTGAAACAAAATTCAACATGTGATGAATTTTGGAGGAGGAGAATTCGGCCAGCTTTTGCAGCCAAGGGGGAGGATGATTTGTTCATGTAATTGTGGTTTAATGATGTGTTTAGGTGTTTCTTTGATTAAGGTTTTGATTAGGAGTTTGTAAGAAAGCCTTTAGGTGAGGTAATGGTTAATTAAGGTTGTCAAGACTTGATTTAGGGGTGGTCTTACTAGATTAACAATTTAAAACCATTTTTTAGTCAAATTAGATCATAGACAAGTTTCCTTGATTTAAGGAAATTGGTGAGAGAAAACACTATTCAAGATTCCATGACTAGGAATCTTGAATCAAAGATGTAATTAGAGTTTAACCAAGCAATCTTAGGTTTTAATTAACCTTAATAAATTATTTTGACTCTAGATTAATTATCGAAATAAATTAATCTTCGATTAGAGCCTAATATTACTTAGGTTTGCTTAATTACATCATTAGGCTCACTATACACGTTCTAGGGCAAAATGGTAATTTTGCACTAAACCGGGACCTCCTGGCTAACCAAACATCAAAAACCACTCATAAACATCATTCCAACTTCCTGAAAAAGTTCCAGGCTTAAACGGCATCTTTACTGCGTAAAACACTACGAGGGTATTTTGGTCATTTTGAGCCGAAAGTTCGGAAAATGAGATTTTCACCTTGGATATCAAACATAACAGATATAATCCCTCTCAAACATTGAGTTGACCCATTCAAGGACTGCGGTCGCTGCCTTTAATTTCGGGCAAAAATGACCTCAGGGCATTTCGTCATTTGTACTCAAAGAGAAAATTGAGGCATTACAAAAAGGGGACCCACCATTGTTGTCTTCTCAAGAGCTCAAGTTTCAATTTCAATTCACCAAAACACTTGCCCAAAATTGCTAAAACCACAAACTCCCTTCACAAAACTTGTTCTACACCTCAATACCTGGAATAAACCGATTAAAACCTCAAATCTCCATTAATCCTCACCTTGATACCTTACTTCCTCACTGATTTAGGAATGATTTGAGGTTAATTTGGGAGCTTGGAAGTGGAAGGGATCAATCTTGGAGCAACTTAGAGCTAAGGAGCCATTAGACACCAAAAGTAAGGTTCATGTTACCTTGTTGTTCATTTTCTATTTGTCTTAGTTTTGGCTTGATGGAAATTGATATTTTCTAGTTCCATGGTGTGATTACACACACACACATATATATATATATATAGATGTATTTTCTTTGGTAGAGTAGTTTAGTGTTATGAAAAAATCATTTTTGCTAAAGAGAAGTTGAAACATGCTTGCTGAAATTTCAGTTTTGTAGAGACAGGATTTGTTCACGAATTTTCTGAGGGAATTGTGGGTATTTTCATGAGCTATAAGAAGTATATGTTGAAGCTAACATCCTAGGCTAGTTCCATGAATTTTCTTGAGCCTTGTTTAGGACACCTATTACCTAAAAAAATCATGAACCAAGACTATATAGGTGTTGCCTAATTTCGGTCTTGAAGCTGAAATTTGTCTAATTTTTCTACCATAGCAAATAATTGGATTCTCCTTTTAAATTTTTACTGAGTGTTGATATAACCGTGAATTTTCTTTTGAATTGATTCAATCATTTGCTAGGGTTAAAAATTATGAATTTTGGGTTCTGAGCTAAGATTAAGTGGTCTCTGACCATCGAATTTATCTAATTATTTTAACATAGTTAGAGAACTCTTTTTGCTCTGAAATTTTTATGGGACCTTGTGGACACATTGATGTGTCCTTGAGAATTTTTATAGCCTCTGAATTTATTGTTTGATGTGCAAATAAATTGTACTATGAACATGTGAAATCTGCCAATATGCTGGAAATGCAACAATGCTTTGAATTGATGAAATAATAGCATTTTTGGTTCAAGTATGATATATATGCTAAGTAGATAAAGAGTCCCCTTTTATGGGCATGCGAAAGTCCCCTTTTATGGGCATGAGAAAGTCCCCTTTAATGGGCATAGAAAAGTTCCCTTCGATGTATTGAGGCACGTATATTTCAATAATATAGGACTATGATATAGAGTAGTATTACGTGTATATTAAGTAATTGAATAATAAAATAAACCCACTTCAGAAGGATAATTTTTGAACTTTAAACTGAACCTTTGATATATATATATATATATTGCATGCTCACACTTTCTCAATAAACCGAAGTGGTTGGGGTGATGACGATGACATTATGATTGTGAAATTGGGAGTTGCCTATTGAGAATTGGATAATTCTCACCCTATATGTTTTTGTGTTCCCGTGTCACCTCCAGATTGATCTAGGAACAATGCAACTGCTATGTGAAAGAATGCAGGATTAGAGGAGTTTAGTAGCTGATGTTTTTATTTTACTGGACATAATTGGATATATGTGTATGTAAATGTAATAGAGAACATATTGTATTAAAGCTCTTAGAAGAGCTTCCTTTTGTACTTAGCTATGTATTCAATAAATGTTATCTTTCTTTGTTATACATGTTAATAGAATTATGCTTAGTTATTACATTAATCGAGCTTATCTAGATATTTAAGAAAGGCCTAAATTTATAAGTAACAACTCTCAAGTACGATGCCATGATTTAAGGAGGAGGTTGTACTTGGGAGGATGTTACAACTTGTCCAGAAGTGGACTTATTATCTTGCATGCATGAGCATTAAAACAACATTAAAGCCTTGGTCATAAACTGGCTATACTTAACAAGTTATGAGCCAGACCATCAACAAACAACACATAAGAAATTTGGTGAGAATCATCCTTACTAACATTTCCTATGCCCGTGATGTAACATCCCTTGCTGCTTTATGGATTGATAACTTGTCCCCACAAACCAACATGGGTTTTTTTAGCGTGCTTTGTCCTTACTCACACACTTCCTAGAAAACTTTCCAAGAGGTTATCCATCCCAAAATTGCTCCAAGTCAAGCACACTTAACCATGGAGTTCTTTAGTGATGGGCTACTGAAAAAGATGCATCTTGTTGGTATAGGTAGTAACAATCAATTCATATAAGCCATCCTCAACTATATAGTCCCATACCTATATAGCCTTAGGATCCCTCTCATTCTGGTGTGTAATTGGTTCATTCATGTACCCCTCCGCTAGAGGCCTTGCCAGGAGCCATTCCTTGTCCGTGCTTTCGCCGTGATCACTCTTGACCTCATCACTAGACGTTACATGCCCACCACTTCCGCCTCATCATCCCTGAACCACACCATACTAGGAAAGGTGCAGGCTCTGAATACCATTTGTAATATCCCTTGCTGCTTTATGGATTGACGACTTGTCCCCACAAACCAATACGGGTCTTCAGCGTGCTTTGTCCTCACTCACCACTTTCTAGAAAACTTTCCAGGGGTCACCCATCCCAAAATTGCTCCAAGTCAAGCACGTTAACCATGGAGTTCTTTTGTGATGAGCTACCGAAAGAAGATGCATCTTGTTCGTATAGGTAGTACCAATCAATTCATATAAGTCATCCTCAATGTATAGTCTCATACCTATATAGCCTCAGGATCCTCTCATTCTGTGTGTAATTAGTTCATTCATGTACCTCTTCGCTTAGAAGCCTTACCAGGAGTCACTTCTTGTTTGTGCCTTCTTGCATCGGCGATCACTCCTGCTCATTGTAACATCCTCCCAAGTACAACCCCATCCTTAAGTCATGGTATCATACTCAAGAGTTGTTACTTATATTTGCGGACCTTTCTTAATTATCTATAATAAGGATCGATCGAATTGCGTGTTAACTAACTCGTGGTTCTATCGAGATATATAGCCAGAAACAACTTATTTATTTAATACAAATCAAGTACAAAAGGAAGCTCTTCTAAGAGCTTTAAATACATCCGTTATCTCTTATGTTTTACAGACATATACATAAACTTAAGTATAAAAACACAAGTTCTGCTACTAACTACTGCAAATCCACTTGATCTTCTCCTAGCAGCCTCACCGTCTTCTAGATCAACCTGGGAACACGGAAAAACAAATACATAGGGGTGAGAATTCTAACATTCTCAGTAGGGCGTTCCCAAAACATATACTGAAGTTCATGTCATCGTTACCGCCCTAAGCCACTTCGATTTATTTAACAAAAGGTGATCATGCATTACATAATGACTATTCATTTTTAAAGTTCAAAATCTATCTTCTAAGTGGGTTACTTTTAAGAAAAACCAATTACTTAATACACCTCTACCGTCAGCTCATACTCATAGTAAGTTATGGCAACCAAGAAGAACCAATATACACAAATATGTACATGCCCAATGTAATGAAATTCATCTTTGATTTCCCTTGATGAATCAAAAGTATCACATCCCTCTCTATTTGCCTTCGACAAGTCAAAAGGATCTCAACTCACTCCATTTGCCTTTGACAAGTCAAAGGATCTCAACTCACTCTATTTGCCTTTGACAAGTCAAAAGGATCTCGTGTGTCATTATTTGCCCTTGACAAGTCAAAGAGGATCTCATGTTTCGTTATTTGCCCTTAACAAGTCAAGAGGATTTCAAGTTTCTTGTGATCATAGAATTTAATTCAGGACATCATTCACTGCATGCATAAAACACATACAGGCATCCATTCACAACGAAATTCTCATTTGTTTCTTATAAATCAATCTTTTAAACTATCTAGTATACATTCATATGTCACAAGACATACACCAAAAAGGTAACATCAAGTACTCATGTCATTCTAGAACCAAAAATTCCATTACTTCATCAATTCAAATCATTGTTGCATTTCCAGCATAATGGCAGATTTTACACCATTGAAACACGAATTATGTTGCCCCTCAAACAATCAATTCAGAGGCTATAAAAATTTCACATGACACTTCAATGTGTCTAAAACAACCTGTAAAAATTTCAGGGCAATCAGAATTATATAACCACTTCAATAAAATAGGCAAATCTAGTGGTCAGAAGCCACAAATTCATAGTCTAGACTTGTGTTCTCAAAATATTTAGCCCTAGAATTCGATGAAATCATGGTACAAGAAAATTCACAGAGGTATTTCAACATGTTATTAGTCTTGTGTAAAAATTTCAGGAGCTATCTCAATCAATTGCTATGATTAAAAATTCGGGCAAGTTTGTCACTTCAGTCTCAACAATTCAGGAAATGTTACAATTCGGTTCTTAATTTTTTTGAGGCATCAAACCTTAGAATTAACCCCTAAGAAAATTCGTGTGTTTAGTATAAGAGGTTAGATTTGTAGGTTATGATGAATAGAATAAGTTTAGTGAAGAGAATTTGTGGTTTTAGTGACTTTGAGCTAGGGTTTTGCAAGCTTGAAGCTTGTTAATGGAGTTTGAGAGGAAGAACAATGGAGGAAGAGTGCTTAGAGAGGTCTGGCCGAAATTGTGATGAAGGGAATGATAAGATGTTGATATTTTGAGTTTAGGGCAAAATACATAGAATTTTCAAGTCCAAAATGTTTTCTTTGAAGATAATTAGTGTAATTTTGTGCAATTCCTATTGGTTAGTCATAAAGGTGTAATTGTGTGGCACATCTCAAGCCACACACTTGTCCTCCTTAGGTGGCAACTTGCTATGCAAGTTTCATTTGTAAGAACTGCACCAAATCTCACCGAGAGTAAACACCGTACCATTAAACAATATTACCCGAAAATTAATTTTAAGTATAAAATTATCATTCTTAGATATTCCTAACCTCATTCCCATGTTTCCCTAATTTCAGGCATTCTGGCCCGAATCTAGGGTTTCAGCTGTCCGGCTGTGGGCCCCACAAGGTTACTATTCACCGGCCCGAAAATTGTTTTTTTTTTTTTTGAGAGGTTTGTTGGCCGCCCCATCATTACTAAACTATTATATTTTTGAAATTATGATTAATAAAGCTCAAATTAATTTTTAATTAAATTTTAGGGTGTTACACTCGTATTTGACGTTACACATGACCTTGGCCTTACCACTATCAGGAAACTTCACCTGATCCAAAATTTTAGGGTCGGAGATTTTCTAAACTATCTTATGCATCTGGACATGTGCCTGGAACAGCCACTATCCATGTACCACTTATTGTCAAGTTCCACGTGCATTCTCAGCAAACCTACAACAAGAGAGCTTTTATTTTAGGTACCCAGACTTTTTGGGTCTTCTTGGGTTAGTCTTTTGGGAGCAAGGTTTTCCAACATTTTTGACAGAACTTCTTCTCATGAAGCATTTGTCAAGTGGATGTCCCTTCTTAAAGCATAAAGTACAAGAAGCCTTGTTCTTTACTTTCTTAAGTTGAGTTGGCTTTCCTTTCTCATCTATTTTCTTCATATCCTAACCCAATCCTTTGAAGTTTGATCCATTTACCATTTTGTCAAGGTCAATTTAAGAAGCTTTAAAGTTTTCTATAGCTCAAATGATTTTTTGAATGTTTTCATTTTTACTCGAGACTTCAGATGCTAAAGCGTTTGATTTTGCATTTAAAACTCCGTTTTCTCCTTTTAATTCTTTTTTTCAAGCCCTTCAGCCTTAGCTTCAGTTTGGCCATTTCCAGTCAAAATAATTTTTTGATGTTTCCTTTTCAGGTTAAGATAGTGAGAGGAAAAAGTTTGAAAGTCCTTAAGCAACTCTTTGTAGAAGCTAGAAGTTCACCATAGGAAAGATCAGAGTCAAGTTATTTACCTCAAGTTCACCTTCTGATGAATAGTCATCCATGAAGAATAGGTTTGCAATGTCTAGCTCCTCTTGATCTTCCAATCCTTCCTTCTCCTCCTCTAATTCACTCTAGGTGGCCAGCATGCCTTTCTTCTTGGGCATGTATTTCTTTTGTAGACCCTTGAGTTTAGGACATTCTGGTTTGAAGTGTCCCTTGTCCCCACATTGTAGTAGGTGACACATTCCGCTTCACCTTGCCTTTTCTATCCTTTCTGAGGTTGATGTCATTTCTTCTTTGTTCTGCTTCTCTAGGCTTTGGACATCTTCCTCATTAGCATGGAGAGCTCATCTCCATCTTCTTTTTCTATCTCATCATCAGATTTTCCTCTTCATTAAGGTTCTGCTTTTATTGCCTTAACCTTATTCAGCTTCTGACCAGATGACTTCAAGGCGATGAACTTGCTTTTCTTGATGGATTCAACATGCATTTAGAGAGCACAACCTCATGAGTTTTAAGAGACCCAATGAGTGCGTCCAGGTTTAGAGTTTGGAGGTCTTTAGCCTCTATAATGTCTGTGACCTTAGGCAGCTATTTGGTAGGGAAGCTTCTCAAGATTTTTCTAACCATTTTGCTTAGGCTCTTTAATTGGTTTATGATGTGCATAAACTTGTGGTCATTTCACCAATGTTTTCCTAATCTATCATCTTGAATATCTCATATTGATGAACCAGCATATTGATATTGGTTTCTTTAACTTGATCAGGACCTTCACGCAATATATGCAATCTGTCCCATATCTACTTTGCTGTGCCACAAGCAATGCTTTTGTCATATTCAGCCTTGCTTAGTACACATGTAAGCGATTTAGCTTTAGAGTTCAGCTGAACTCTGGCTTTGTGTTGCTCTGTCCACCTCCTGGGTTTTCTCTTGATGTTGAAGGTGCATCATCAGTTCCTGTATCTCTTCAGTTGGAACATAATCACCTCCCTGAATAATATCCCACAAGTCAAGGTGTAACATCCTCCCAAGTACAAACCCATTCATAAGTTATAATGTTGTACTCAAGAGTTGTTACTCATTAATTAGCGGACCTTTCTTAATTATCTATAGCAAGAATCAATCGAATCGTGTAGTAACTAACTCATGGTTCTATCAAAATATATAGCAAGGAAACAAAGTATTTATTTAGTACAAGTCAAGTACAAAAGGAAGCTCTTCTATGAGCTTTAGTACATATCCGTCTTTACTACATTTATAGACACATATATACATCTAAGTACAACATAGATATGAGTCTCCACTACTAAGCTATAGGAATTCCAATTTAGTCTTCTTTGTAGGGCTTCATTGTACTTGGGAATAACCTGGAGATGACACGGAAACAAACACATAGGGGTGAGAATTCAAAATTCTAGGAGGGCATCCCCAAAACAAATAATGACACTCATGTCATCGTTATCATCCCAACTGGTTTATTAATAAAATTGTGAGCATGCAACATACATCAAAGGTTTATTTTTAAGTTCAAAATTCATTTTTCCGAAGTGGGTTTATTTTAATACTCACTCACTCATGCATATGTCATACTACTCAATATTATAATAATTCATTTTTCAACTTTGCGTGCCCTTGGTACATCGAAGGGGACCTTTCCATGCCCTTTTTGGACTAAAGGGACCTCTCTGTGCCCTTTATACATTCAGGGACCTCTCCGTGCTCTTTACACATTCAGGGGACCTTTCCCGTGCCCTTTACAACTAAAGGGGACCTTCGCATGCCCTTTTAACTAAAGGGGGCTTATTCTTCACTTGATACATTCATCAACCTCAAGCTCACCTTACTACATACATTAGCATAATTTTTGAATTTCATAATGTTTCAAACATATATACAGTAAATCACAAGTGATTCCTAGTCACTCCTCATAAACCAATCGTTAATGTCGCTAACATGCATTCATATGCATCATACTTGAACTAAAGTTCATTTGACTCCTAAATCAAGAGTTTAATTCATTTCCAGTACAATGATAGCATTTGGCAGAATTCAGGCTTATGGAGAATGATTTAGTTCACAAATCAAAAAATCAATTTAAAGGCTGTGAAAATTGCTTGAGATACCCCAATATGTCCACAAGGCTCCATAAAAATTTCAAGACAAAGGGAGCTCTCTAACTCCTTCAATAAATTGTACAAATTCAGTGGTCAGGGCCACCAATTCACAACTCAGACTAGAGTTTTCATAATTTTTAACCCTAGCAAATGATTGAATCAATCGATAATAAAATTTATAGATATACTTCAACATGTTATTAACTCCGTGTAAAAATTACAAGGGCTAGTTCAATCATTTTCTATGGTAATAAAATCAGACAAGTTTATTTCTTCAGTTTCAACAACCAAGACAGCATTAGTCACATTTCGGTTCTTGATTTTTTTTGAGCTAGTAAACTTTAAAATCAACACCCACGAAAATTCATATAGTTATTTTAAGATGTTAAATACAACATATAATTTTTATAGCTCATAAAATTACCCACAACTATATCAGAAAATTCGTGCATAATTACTACTTGCAGGACAACTAGGAGTCCAACAGCCTAGTCCCAATTTCCTTTAAGAAAAACGCTTTTTTAACCCCATCCAAACACACCACCAAAATTCACACATCAATATCAACATATTATCCAGCAATACAACTAGAAATGTTGGACCTAGGTCATGCCAAAACAGATCAGAAAAATTTGACAAGAAAAGGAGAAAAACCCTACTTTGAGTAACCTATTAGCTCCTTGGCTTCAAGATTAACCAAACTTGCTTCCTTCTCCTCCAAAGCTCCCAATACAACTTCAAACCCCTCTGATATCAGTGAGGTATGAGGTACAAGACAAGGTTTTGATAAGGAATAAAAATTTTATTCGGTTAGATTGGTAGAGAATTAGGTGTAGAACAAGTTTAATGAAGAACTTTTGATGTTTCAACAACTCTAGGCTAGTGTTTTTGGGCTTGGAACTCAAGAACAAGCTCTTGAGGACAACAATGGTGGCTGGTCTCTTCTCTTTCTCTTGCTGGCCGAATTTGATGGTGTCTTGGAGAAGAAAATGTGACTTGGCTCTTGTATTTAATGCTTTGAAGATATTATATAAAGTAAATCATCATTTATGTGTTAAAGCAAAATGGATGGCTAAGATTAAATCTTGGATTCCAACATTAAATCTTGGCCTTCCACATGTCCTAAAAGGATAAACTTTGACCATTGGTGGTGACTAAAAATATCTTTTGGTGTTAAAATCGCACATCGAAATTTTACCGAATAGGTAAACACCGTACGTGATTAACCATATTGCCCGAAAATTAATTTTAAGTATAAAATTATCATTCCCACCTATTTATAACCTTATTCCCATGTTTTCCTAATTTCGGGCACCTTTGGGGCCTGAATCAGGGTTTCAGCGTCCCTTGGCCTGAGGTTACTATTCAGCCGCCTAATTTTTTTTTTAAAACATTTGTTGGGCCACCCTCATCGTTGCTAAACTGTTAGATTTTTAAAATTATGACTACGAAAGTTTAAATTAATTTTTAAATAAATTTCAGGGTGTTACACAAGGCTTGTATATTTTATGAACAACTCTATTCGGTCTCTCCAGGAGGCATAATGTAACACCCTCCAAATTACCACATTTACTCGAGTATGGATATAGTAATTAGTAGAGTATTACTGGTAAGTCTGATCTATACTAGTTGAAATAATTCAATGACACGAAATGTCGCAATACATATACTATCATAACGATATTTACATATAAGGGTATAATGTCGCAGTACTATATATATATATACATCATAAGGGCAAGACTAACAAAATGACCCCGAAAAGTCAGGACTTTATGCAGACGAGGCTAATCCCTACCCGGTACCTAACCTACTCAAACACCCTGATGACAAAACCGCATATGTACATATACAACAGAGCAAAAGAAAACCAAAAGTACATTTACCCGTAGGTAGGTAAGGTCCTAACACTATCCTATGTCTATGTACAATGCATCCGTCTCTAGGTCTCTCACTCTCGTGCAGGAAGCCATTGGCCATCGGAGCGATGACCTCTCCTCCATCCTGGGCACCGGGGTCTAGAGGATCTGAGTCAGATGAGGAGGATGAAGAAACGGTGCATCTGCGGGCTATACACGGGTGGAGCGAGGGATCTCAAACACTACAGGATGGGCCATGTGAAGGGCACACCGTCATAAGGAAAAGCGGTCAAGTCGCGAAGACCGAGGTATGAAGGAGCGATCAAAGAACATATAGATCCGAACTGAGAATAACCAACGGCGTACATACAATCCAATGCCGGATCATATTGCCACACCCACTGTGGCGAATCATAGAAAAACACTAGGACGACATCTGCGAATCAACAATAAAATACATACAACTTGGAGGGTGAGAATAATATAAAATTCTCAGGGTAGTTTCCCCCATATACAATATACAAGGGATAAGCAACTCATGCATATACAGTATTCATATAAACACCTACACAGAAATCTTGAAAACCCGTAGGCCGGGAACTAAGGATAGTATCACAATAATCAATCGAGTAATAATATGCAAAATTAGAAACTCCATTTCTCATGTCTTTCTCAATTTTCTCAACATAGGGAAGGCTTATTCTACAGAGATACATTCACAATTCACAATTTCACAGAGGACCATAGCTAGGACATGAGCTCATTCCTATTCGAGATCACCGAACTTCATTTTTTTCCATTTCCGATCACTCAGGTCTATGCCTAGCCGACATGTCTATCGACTCACAACTTTACTAGGGAAGTCCTTCTTTTTGCCTTCCCTCTCAATTCTTTCTAAGCCTTATTTCTGCTTTTTCCCATATGTCTCAAACATACACAGGAAGATATGCACATACTATCATAAAATTTCAGCCATTTCCACATTTCATTATCCTGGCAGAATTGAAGTTCTAGGCACAAAAATTTGTTATCATACCAAACAACCATTCCACCCTTAAGGAAAATTTCACATGACACTTCAATGTGTCTAAAACAACCTGTAAAAATTTCAGGGCAATCAGAGTTATATAGCCACTTCCATAAAATAGGCAATTCTGGTGGTCAGAAGTCACAAATTCATAGTCCAGACTTGTGTTCTCAGAATATTTAACCCTAGAATTCGATGGAATCAAGGTACAAGAAAATTCATAGAGGTATTTCAACATGTTATTAGTCTTGTGTAAAAATTTCAGGAGATATCTCAATCAATTGCTATGATTAAAAATTCGGGCAAGTTTGTTACTTCAGTCTCAATAGTTTAGAGTAGCAGTTACAATTCGGTTCCTAATTTTTTTGAGGCATCAAACCTTAAAATTAACCCCAAGAAAATTCGTGTATTTAGTTTAAGGGCTTAACTACAACATATAATTTTCATGGCTCATGGAACCACCCACAAATTTTCCAGAAAATTCGTGAGAAATTCTGATTTCAGACAGAATTCAGTCCAGCAACCTAGTTCCAATTTCACTTGAGAGAAAACCCATTTTAAAACCATCCAAATACAACACAAAAATTCATACATCAATATCAATATGTTAACCATCAGAATCATCAAAATTTTCAGAATTAGGGCAAGCCAAAACAGAATTGAAAAATTCCACAAAAAGGCAGGAAAACCCTACTCTTGAAGGTGCAGGAGTCTCTATCTCTAGCTTGTTTCAAGTTGTGATTTCTTCACAACCAAAACTCCCCACACAACCTCAAACCCTCCTCTGATCACTGATGGATGTGCAAGAAGGATAGGGTTCTTGAAATTTCAATCGGTTATAATTGTAGAGGTGGAAGTGTAGATCAATTTTTGTGAAGGAAGATTTGGGTTTTGATGATTCTAAGCTAGGGTTTTTGTGAGATGAAAGCAAGATGGAGCTCTTGGCTATGGAGGCACTTCACCTTCTGATTTCTCCTTGGAATGGCCGAGAATGATGCTTGGCTTTGGAGGAAGATTGGTGATTAGGCTTATAATAAATGCAAGGTAAGATATTTGTTAAAAATCATGATGACTTGGTGACTAGGCTATGATGGATGGCTAGGATTTGATCTTGGATTCCAAGATTGAATCCTAGCCTTCCACTTGTCTTAACTTGGGTGATATTGTTTAGTTGTAGTGATAGAAATGTTTTCCTGTTAAAAACCACACACCGAAATCCTACCGAACGGGTAAACGTAATCCACTGAACCATATTACCCGAAATTTAATTCTAGGTATAAAATTATTGTTCCCATACATTCCTCATCTTATTCTCATATTTTCTTAACTTCGGCACTCTGTCCTAAATCCCAGTTCCGGCTGTCCGGGTGCTCGCGGGCCCGCAAGTACTATTCACGTTTTTTTTTTGTACTCCCTCATGGAGTCATTCTCATCACAACTGTCCTGCCAGAATTCTAATATTCCTATTAAGTTTTCCTCAATTAATATCTAAGAAGAAAACTAGGATGTTACACATAATCTCAACCATCAAAGAATGGCGGTCTATTGATGGAGTGTCCTTCTGCTATATGAATATTCTATGCCATTTGTCCATCGGATATTTGTTCTCAACAATCGTTAGAGTGCTCAACCTCTTAGAGGCCAATCTCTGATACACTTGTAGGTAGAAAAGCACACGAGAAGGAGGGTTGAATCATGCTTCTCTCTCTTTCTTCTTTCTAACTTCTAAAATAAATTTTGTGAAAACAACATTAGTAACAAAACTGATAAATAGATAAACTTTAAGCAAAAATGACAAACTATAAACAGCAAGCAAAAGTAATATGAGATAAGAGGTAAGAAGATATTACACAAGTATTTTTATAGGTTCTGACTGCCTACATCCTTTTAACCATGTTGAGTTTTATTAACACCTTTCTCAAACCAAGAAAGAAACTGAATAGTCTTTATAATAGCCTTCCCAATCTCTCACAACTGAACTATAAACAACCCCTACTGTCATAAACCAAGTAGTTATTCACTAGTCTCTTCAAGAAACCAGTAGTTTTAGCCAACCTCTCCAAGCTAAACTTGACCAGGAAACCAAGTTTACTATCACATTGCAAGTAGTCTTTGGCTAGTCTCTTCAAGTTAAGCTTACAGATCACTATTGGATCAAGGATACAAAGGTTTGTGTTTGGGTTTGCAACTCAAACTAACCTACACTCAAGTTTCTTTAAGATATACAGTGAAGAACTTGGGATAACTTGAATGACTTCTTTCTAACGATTTTCCTAGGAAGAATGTATAAACTATGAGAAACGTAGAAAGAAGATGTTTACAACCAAAGGAAACTGATTACATGATGTAATGGACTTTACAAGAGATGAGGAGAAAATTTTAGAGTTTTAGCACTTATGTAGTGTCAGTCTTAGTCCATTTTTTTATTTGAAATCACAACATCTCTATTTATAGATGGTCTTCATTTTTCATCGTTGCCTTTGATTAGTTCTCCAAGTGACACGTGTTGATCATCTGGTTTTGTCTTGGAAAAGCTAGAAGAGTAGCTTGACTTTTGTCAGATCAATTGTAGAAGCCATTGTAAAGTTGAGGTTTGTTAGACCCTTTTAGAAACTACATTTTTACTTTCTGATCATGGTTTATGAACTCTTCCTTCTAGAATTTGGGATAGTTGACCAAGTTGATAGAAGAGATGACACGTCAGTCTATAACTGGGTTTGACTTTAAATTTAAAATTCAAATTTTCCCTCCCTTTTTAGTAAAGTTCAGTATTTCACCGTGAAGTGAGTTTTCTGGTGCGTGTATCAGTTCCTTGATAAAACTTTGGTCTTCCAGCCTTCAATCAAAGCTTTTTGTTGATAAAAAGATTGTGAACATGTTGATTGAAGATTGTAGAACATGTTGACTTCAGAGTTTGGTTGATATCTTCATTTTAAACGTACTTTTGAAGTCCAGCGTACTTTTGAAGTCCTGAAGCTTGGTTTCTTGTACTGGATGATTTTCTTCAATTGTTAGGCATGTATATGCTCAAAATATGATATAATTTTCACGTCCACTTTATTCCCTTATCTTGCAAACGAGATAAAACATGTTTGCACATGTAAAGTGAAATTATTTACGTTTAATGGAGCTATGTTACGCCAATGAAAGAACTTATTTGCTATTTCAAGAAACTCAAGGTAGACATTGGTCATTCTTCAAAATATTTTCTTTAAATTGGTTTTGTTGTCATTCAAAACATATTATCTTCAAGCTTTCTATAGGGTTCTGGAGTTAGCAATATCAACAAGAAACTATCTATGAAAAGAACAAAGATAGATAACAAAAATGTGATAATTTCATTACCATAAGTGTTGCTAGGAAAGGTTTAGATGAAAAACAAGTTTTGAAAGCTTGAAGAAAACATTAACTTAAAAGAGAGAAAACTAAAAACTAATAAATGCAAAAGGATGAGGATGAATGGTTTCCCCTCAAAAGCATTTTTCGTCTCTAAAAATAAACTAGTAAGGGCGAGATGACAAACGAAAACATCATAGAATGACATGCTTTAATTATCATCTCTTTTGTAGAACCTTCAATTCTTGAACTATTAAGTTTCCAAGTTTTTCTATGTGCTGATCAAGGATTCTATTTTAGTTTCTAGTTGTTGTCCTTAATAATCTGATCAAGTTGTATTTGAAGAGGATTAGGAATATTATATTCAAAGGGTTGTGGTTCAATTTCATCAAGGGCTGGTTTAGTTTGACAAGGTCTAACTATTCTAGTGACAATCAACAGAGGTTCATCAATATCTAGAAGAGATTAGCCTCTTGGCATAGACGAACCAACTTCTTGAAACCCATTTCATTCTCTTTGAAGTTTGGCTTCTCCTGAAGTCTATTTGCCATTGCTTCTAGTCTTGCACGCTCAAGAGCATAATAAGATGAGTGATTGTTAGATTTTATCAAAACCTTCAGCCTCTTTCCTTCTCTTTTTGAAGCAGGATGTGCCTATTGTTTTTGTTGTTGGAGATAATGCTTTAGAGGTATATTTCTAAGGATTGATTGCATTTTAGGAGTAATGATAGAAACATGTTGTTCAATCTGTATCCTTCCTTTTTCATTATGAGACTCTCTATCCATCTAAGTGACATCACTTCCCTAGCTAGGGTTTCAGGAATCTCTTCTTTAGAGGTAAACTATTCTTCACCAATGTTTATTAGTTCTGCAAAGAGTCTCTTCATAGCAACTATGGGTGAGTATTGCTATATTAGTTGGACATACATCCATACCATATTCTCTTATGATGTAACACCTTAATTTTCTTTATAAATTAATTGAAGCTTTGTTAATAAGAATATTAAGATTTTGAGGCGTAGTAATGATGAGAGCGACTCTATGATTGAGCCAAAAAAAAATAAATAGTATTTTGTGGGCCCCTAGGCCCGCTGATAGTCAAAACCCTAGATTTGGGACTTGGAGGTGCCCAAAATTAGGGAAACATGGGATAAGGTTAGAAATAAGTGGGAATGAAAATTTTATGCTTAGAATTAATTTTCAGGTAATGTCTATTACTTGGGTATGGTGTTTCACCCATTCGGTGAAATTTCGGTGTGCAATTTCTAATCCCAAAACTAATTTAATCTCTACAAAATAAATGACCTTATCTCTTTAAATCAAATGAATGGCTAAGATTCAATCTTGAATTCCAAGATTGAATCACAGCCATCCATTTTACTTTTAGGTTAGGATTTATCTAGTTATATTATATAATACTAAGTCATTAACTACAAGATAAACATAAGCTCATTTCTTCTCCAATAAGCCAAGAAGTGTTCGGGCATTACCAAGGGAAGATAGCAGCAACCTTACCTCCATTTCCAAGAGTTTAATCTTGATTCAAATCCCATATACACTAGCTTAGAGTTGCCAAAATCAAAATCTTCCTTTACTAAAATTGTTCTACACTCCAATACCTACAACTCCAACTGATTAGAATCTCAAATTTTGATCCCTTACTTCCTTACTGCCTAGAGAAGGTTTGGTGTTTAATTAGGAGCACTTAAAGTGAAGAGAAGATCCTTTGGAGCACCTTGAAGCATAAAGCTCTAAGGATTTGCAAAGTAGGGTTTTCTTGGGCCTTTTCCTTTAAAATTTTCTTGAAAATATCTAATGAGTTTTAATTCAAAATTTCTGATTGTATTGATTGTTGTTATGTTGATATTGATGTGTGAATTTTTGTGGAGGGTTTGGATGAGGTTAGGAAATCATTTTCCTATAAAGAAGTGTAGACTAGGCTGCTGGATTTTCATTTGGCTGCAGCAGTGGATTTTTGTGAATTTTTAGACCTATTTGTGTTCATGTTTGTGAATTTTCTTGGGCATTGGATGTGTGGTATACTGCCTAAAAATTGGACATTGGAATAGGACTGATGCTGTCTTGATTGTTGAAGCTGAAGTAATAGATTGGGATTTTATTACCATAGCAAATTACTGAACTAACCTTTGAAATTTTACAGGAAGTTACTAATATATTGAATTATCACTGTAAATTTTATTGTGAGTTAATTCAATCATTTGCTATGATTAAAAATTATGAGAACCCTAGTCTGATCCTGTGAATTGGTGGTCCCTGACCACTAAATTTGTACAATTTACTGAAGGATTTAAAAGCTCTGTTGTGTTAAAATTTTTATAAGGCCTCTAGACACATTGAAGTGTCATGGAGAATTTTGGTGGCTCTTGAATTGACCATGTGGTAGGGAAAATAAATTTTTCTACATAAGAATAAATTCTGAACATGCTGGAATTGGATCTAAGTGTTGATTTAGTAATATAATGACTTGTAATTCAACTAGGATGGGAATGAATGCATACTATGGATTCTAGTGATTTATTTATGAGAATTTCATTGTGCATGAATGCATATATATGACGTATACGTGCCTTTGGGAAAAGAGAAAAGTACATGATGTAATTATATGAGAAAAGAGAATGTTTAAATTGCGCTTGTGCATGTTTAACATATGGGAAAAACAAAACAAGGCTTATATGGGTTAAAGAGGAAGGAAAGAATAAGGACTTCCCTAGGAACTTTATGGGTTAGTAGATGTATCGGCTAGGAATAGAATTGTGTGTGACTCTGAAATGGAAAAAAATGAAGTTCAATGATCACGAATAGGAATGAGCTCATGTCCAACAGGATATTGTCCTTTGTGGAATTGTCTAATACAGACACCTCTTGATGTGATATTAAGCCTTCCCTATGTTAGTAAAAAGAGAAAAATACACGGAATGGGATTCTATGGTTCCAAATAGCAATGCATAATTCATTACTGTGGCTACATCTTGATTTCACACAATGTACATACTTTAGTATTGATGCTTATAATTCTTGCATGAATATTCTTATGTGAATGCATTTATTGTTGATTCTTTGCATCGTATTTAGGCATAACCCTACTGAGAATTTTATAGTATTCTCACCCCTAATAGTTGCATGTACTTGTGTTGTTAGATTTAGCAGATGTCGTCAATAGTATTCTTCCTTAACTCTCCACAGCAGGTGTGTGGCATTACGACCCAGGCATTGGACTCACTGGATGATGTAGGTCATTCACAGTTTCATGTGTATGTATTTTTTGGCCGTTCTTTTAGTGCATCAGTTTTTGCTGGAGTTCGACCCGCCCTACTTATGACGGTGTACCCCTTCATATGACACACACAGAGGTATTCAATATTCCAATCACTCCACTTGTACCTCCTCCAGCAGATGTACCTCTTCTTCATCATCATCCTCAGAACTTGACCCATCTGAGGGTCCAGACGCCCTGGAGGTAAGGCTATCATACGGTGGCCAATGGCTTCCTGGAGGAGAACGTGAGGTTACAGGGACTCTTGGCTTGTACATAGTAGTAGTGTAGCATTAGGACTTTACCAGCTTGCGGACTGATGTACTATTAGATGTATTCAGGTTCGTTTGTATCTACATGTGATTTTGTTGGACTGGATACTCAGCAGGCTAGGTTTAGGCAATGGCTAGTCCTTTTGATACGGAGTCCCTAACTAGCTTAGGAGCTAACTGACTTGTTTGGTAGTATGATGTATATATTGTGAACTCAGAGATTATGTCCATATATGTGAATATGAGCTTTGCAACATGCACGTCTAAATTACTTTATTTCACTATATTTCGCCTAGTTTAAATTATGAACATAAGTAATATTCTGCCAATTACCGTGTTAACACTTGAGTAAAATATGATAATTAGGAGGGTGTTACATTATGGTATCAGAGACGGGCTATCCTATAAGCTTGAGGATTGGACCGACTATGCTTCTGAGTAGGTGTCATGCATCATGCTGCATATATATATATATGTGTGTGTGTGTGTGTGTGTGTGGGTGGGTGGGTGATTGCGGTTAGAAAGGTTGTAGGTTACTGCCATACTTAGCTTGGTATTGAGCCTGATCAACTCAATATTTTGATTGGTGTAATAGGAACCAATGACTTCAAATCGACAGAACTAGTTGAGAGCGAGAAGTGAAGTCGACACCATGCTACTTTGACTAGCGGTACAATCTTGGTCCTCAGCCTTGCCACTCCTCGGTCGATCCTTGTAAGGGTAGGTTAAACGTTAGTCTTTCCCTTAATTGTACTTGCTTTGGCTCTAAAACATGGCTTGGGTCAGACCATTTTTTCTTAACTTGGAAACATGGAAGATATCATGGAGGTTGGATAGGTTTGGGGGTAGGGCTATACGATATGCTACGTTCTCAACTCGGTTAAGGATCTAAACGGGCCAAGAAATCTGGGCCTTAATTTCTTAACTCTCATGGCTCAACCTATGCCTGTGGTAGGAATGATCTTAAGGAACACATGTTCTCCTTCTTGAAATTCTATTGGTTTTTACCATTTGTCCGCATAGCTTTTTTGTCGACTTTGAGCAGTGAGAATTCTATCCTGATTCTCTTAATTTGTTCGTTGTTTCCCTCATGATATCGGGTCTCAGGCTTTGCTCTCTAGGCTAGTACCAACACAAAGGTGATTGGCATTTCCTCCCATACAGGGCTTCATACGGTGCCATGTCGATGCTCTCATGATAATTGTTGTTATACACGAATTTGATCAATGGCAAGTACTTATCCCAACTCCCTTTTTGGTCCAAGAAGCATGCCCTTAACATATCTTCTAACGTTTGGATAGTCCTCTCGGATTGCCCATCTGTTTGAGGGTGGTAAGCCGTGCTTAGGCATAACTTTGATCCAAACACCTTCTGAAAGGCTCCCCAAAACTTGACGTGAATCGCAGATCCCAATCCGAAATTATTGTCGATGGTATTCCATGCAATCTTACAATCTCTTGGATATATAATGAGCCAGCCTATCCAATGAGTAGGTTACCTTAATAGGTAGAAAGTGGGCTAACTTGGTTAGTCGGTCCACTATTACCCATATGGTATCATGACCAGCGGGTCCTTGGTAGCCCAGTTACAAAGTCCATGGAGATATTATCCCACTTCCACTCGGGATTGACAGGGTTGTAACATTCCAAAGGGCTTTTGGTGCTCAATCTTTACCTTTTGACAGACTAAGCACTTACTTACCCATGCACTCATGTCCCGTTTCATTCCTGGCCACCAAAACATCTTCTTTAGATCTTGATACATCTTGGTGGTACCAAGGTGAATAGTAAAATGGCTTTTATAGGCTTCCCTCGAAACCTCTCTCGAGAGGTCACCACTTGCCAAGACGAGACCGACCTTTGAACCTCTATACACCTTCGGCATCTTGTGCGAAACCTTTTAACTTTCCATCCCATACTGCCTCTAGAGTTTCTTGAAACTCTTTATCTTCCCGTTGGGCTTAAGTGATCCTTCTCCTAAAGTCACTCGTCACACTAAGATGGCATGCCTTTATGCTCTTAGTCGTCAAGGTCATTCTTAGGTTCAGGTCTCTAAACTTTTCGATCAGCTTCACCTCCTTAACCATCATGTAGGATAGGTGCAAGGTTTTTCTACTTAAGGCATCTGCCACTACATTGGCCTTGCCAGGGTGGTAGCTTAGCCCAAAATCATAATCCTTCAGAAACTTCATCCATTTTTCTGCCTCATGTTTAGCTCTTTTTGATCAAAGAGGTACTTTAGACTCTTATGGTCGGAGAACACCTCAACTTTACTCCATACAAGTGGTGTCTCCATACCTTTAGAGCAAACACTACAGTTAACTCAGATCATGGGTGGGGTAATTGTCTCGTGAGGTTTGAGTTGTCTGGATGCATAGGCCACCACTTGCCTATTTTGCATCAACACACAACCCAATCCCTTACCTCATGCATCACAATAGACCTCAAAAGGTATATTGGGGTTAGGTAACACTAAGACGAGGTGTAACACCCTAATAATTAACTCAACACGCTTAGGACATATTTCAGTTGATTATTAGATATTACTCTTTGCTTCAGTTCTTAAATCATACTTAAAATATACTTAAGGAAAATATGAGCCATTTTTCTTTTTTTGAAACATAAACAAAGCGTGAGCCGCACACATACAAACAATCGTCATCATAAAACGGTACATAAAAAACAATAACATAAACAAAAGTATCATATAGGCTCCATAAAGATCATCCATAAGCACACCATACTGAAATATATAATAAAATACCTACCCATGAAAGGTGAGTTAAGTTCGTACATCATCATAAGAGCAAATACATAGTAAAGGAAGTACAATGGAAAACATACCCACCTAGGGCACCTATGATAGATAACCTCAATGCAAAAGAAGGCTATCCTAGGCTAGTGGTGTGTGTGCACTAAAGGCCTCCAAGAACTCTATGGCGTTGGCCCTGAAAGGTGGAACGTAACCAATCCATGAGCGAACTCCCTCGGTGGGGTATGCAAATGCTCCATGCGTGGACGCATGGATGGCCTCCATGCCAACCTCGGTGAACAACTGTGTCCTCGCTACCCTCCCTCATCCGTGGGGAGTAGGGGTAGAGCTCTCGAGTAGACGTGGTAGGCGAGTCCTCCGACGGGTCCGTCTCAAAATGCCTCAAACGAGGGACATAGTCTAGGAAGTCACGAGAGGAGACGCGGAAGGGTACGTGCGTAGAATCCTCTCATTATGCATGTATGCCCGCTCGAAGACCATGTCGTCATCGTAGGGGATGTTCGAGAGAATCGGTAGCTAGGGACAAGGTGTGCAAATGGACGTCCCACAAACATGAACACTCTGATGGCGCAACGTCCCTTAAAATGATATGATCGTGCTCTGGATCAAAATGCACCTCCCAGGTGGAGGTATCAATGAACACTATGAATGTCGCCATCGAAATCTGAAGACATGACAGAAAGAAATGGGAGTGAGAATCTTACTACAAAATCTCAGGAGGGCATCCTCCTATCTAAGTGACATCATCAACGTCCTCAGAACCTCTGGGTTATTATAAAATGGTGAGCATAGAATGATTCATTTATTTAAGTTTTAAAACATTAATTACCGAGGCCCGTCGTTTTATCATGCATCTTGTAATTCATCATACTTTAACATGTCGTGCAAAACTTAGCTCTCTACCATGCATCATAACAACACATTATGCATAAAACATGATTTATGAATGGCATATCGTAGTTCTTTAGGTGACTTAAGTTAGTTCATCATTATTTCTTGGGGCCACCCTATACTCTACCCTTTTGAGAGTACTTTTAGGTTATGAGCTCATACCTTGCTAGTCGTCACTAGCATATACTTATCCCTTTTGATAAATTAAAGTCCCAACTTAAAAGTATAGGCTAGGGGCAAGAATCACCGATTCACCACCTATAGTTTGATGGGTCCAAGGGATCATCTTCTCATGTTTATGCATGAAGGAGTGCCCTATTGAGAATTTTATAACATTCTCATCCCTATGTTGTATGTACCTTTTGTTATCCTCAAATCTTAGATGCCACCCTTGTGGACCTTCATTGACTTGCTATTGTAGGAGATACATTATGACACAACCTTGTTTCCTGAGTTTGTTATTAGAGCCCTTTACGAACTTTAGTTTCCTCTGGTGATGGGCCTAGGCTCCTAATACACCTAGTTTTTGTGTTGTACCCCAGCTTCCATTGCTAGTACTCTGGAGGGTGTACCAACTTAGTCATCATCATCTGACTCTAATATTTTCAACATGAAGGCAATGTTATCTTTCAGAATGGGCAACAACTTTGCTTTAGAGACATTTAGGAGATATTAAAGATAACCATACTTATCTATTGACTTGTTAGATTACAGCTATTGATTTACCACTTGACATATATATATTGATATATTGACCGGCTATTGATGGCCTCATTAGTACTTTACACGTCAACACTAGGTTTATTTTATTTTATTTTCATACTTTATAACTAGTATAAGTTAGAAAATGAAAGGGACACACTTCTAATTATTGTGTTAATACTCGAGTAATACAAGGTAGTTAGGAGGGTGTTACAACCAATATTTTCGCGTCACGTTTTACTCAGGTTAGACAACAACACCAATAAATTACCAATTTTCTACTACGAGTGCATGAATCATGAGACTTTCTCTTCAACCTCTTTCACCAACAGACCCTTCAGGTTTCAAAAGTGAGATTATTTTCTTTGTATTTCTTAAGTGTTATAACAATTTATCACCGCTTTCTTTTGTTCACCCAAGTCAACTAACTCAAAGAAGACTTCCCTTCAAAGCTTCATATGTAACACCCTCCTAATTACCATATTTTACTTGAGTGTTAACAGATAATTGTAGAGTATTGCTTATATTCATAATTTAAACTAGGCCAAATACAATAAAATAAAGCAATTTAGACGTGCATGTTGCAAGGCTCGTATTAACATATATGGACATAATCTCTGAGTTCACACTAAGCTTTTTAAAGTTGTCCACTAGATCTGTTTCCTTGATCATCAGTACATGCTACAGCTAGGGATTTCCTACTCAATACATCAGCCACAACATTTGCTTTGCCTGGCTGGTAATTAGATTGAACTCATAATCCTTGAGGAATTCCACCCACCTTCTTTGCCTCATATTCAACTCTTTCTGATCAAAAAGGTATTTTAAGCTTTTATGATAAAAAAAAGACATTGAACCGCACACCATAGAGATGGTGTTGCCATATTTTCAAAGCAAAAACCATGGCTGCTTTGAGATAATGAGTTGGGTAGTTTATTTCGTGGAGTTTCAACTGCGAAGAGGCATAGGCAACCACATTTCGGTTCTACATCAACACACACCCGAAACCCTTGTTAGAAGCATCACAATAAACCTCAAAGGGTTCATGAGGATTGGGTAATACTAATACCTGGAACCATGGTCAACTTTTGCTTCAACTCCTGGAAACTAGTTTCACACTCTGGCGTCCACTTAAATTGAGCGTTCTTTTGGGTTAACTTAGTCAAAGGTAATGCCATCTGAGAAAAACCCATGATAAACCATCTATAGTATCCAGCTAACCCTAGGAAACTCTGAATCTTCGCCAAGGTAGGTCGTTCCCAATGAAGTACTCACTCCACCTTACCTGATCTACGAAGATCCCCCTCGCGACACTACATGACCTAGAAATCTAACCTCTTCCATCCAGAACTCACATTTTGACAACTTAGCATACAACTTCCTCTCCCTTAGGATTTGTAACACAACCCTAAGATGCTTCGCATGTTCTTCTTCGGTCCTTGAATAGATAAGTATATCATCTATAAAGATGACTACAAATTTATCCAAGTAAGGGCGGAATATTTGGTTCATATAATCCATGAATATTGCCGGAGTATTGGTCAATCCAAAAGACATCACCCCGTTCGTATCGAGTTCTAAAAGCAGTTTGGGGATATCCTCATCCTGAACTCGAATCTAATGATAGCCTAATCTAAGATCAATCTTTGAGAAAACATTGTCCCGCGTAACTGATCCATAAGGTCATCAATCCGTGGCAAAGGGTATTGTTCTTTATCGTCGCTTTGTTCAATTGCCTATAATCCACACAAAGCCTCATGCCCCCATCCTTTTTCTTTACCAGAAGAACAGGGGCTCCCCATGGAGAAGCACTTGGTCTAATAAAATGCTTCTCTAGTGGTTCTTCAATTTGTAACTTTAGTTCTTTCAACTCCAAGGGCAACATCCTATAGGGAGAAATTGAGATAGGACCCATTCCCTAGAACTAACTCAATGGAGAATTCAATCTCCCTCTTGGGTGGAAACTCTGAAATTGAAGCTGGAACACATCTGGATACTCTTTCACCACTAGAATCATGCTCAATTCATGATTACTTTCAGTTTCACTAGCCGATAGGAGAACATATTCCTACGATTCACCTTACTAGGGTTAGGTGTCACTAGGTCTAAGTAAAAAGAAAAGGGAACCACGTGAATAGAAGACAGCATAGGAAGAAACATCGAGTTCTATTTGGACAATATAAAAGAACATAGTTAGGTTCCAACCAATCCATGCCTAAGATTACTTCTAGACCAGATAAAGGGAGACAAACCAAATTGGCAGGATACTCGCTACACTGATAGGTCCTTCTTTAAGAGCCATGAACTTTAATTCCTTCGCATTCCTCACGGAAGAGGGAAGACTTATGGTAGAAAGCCTCCTTGAAGATATCCCAGGAACTTCTGGAAGCTTCAAATAATCCCTGGTGCCAACTTACCAAAATTTCGCACCCGCCTCTAGAATGTAGGTGGCAAAAGCCACCTTTTGGACCTCTACAAGGGAGAACTAAGAAAATCTTTTGCATGGGCTTAATCCATTCTTCCGCCTTGCAGGGATTGAAGGCTCCTCGAAATGGTGGGGGGTTCGCCTTCCTAAACTCAGCAAATTTTTGATATTCCTCATTCACTTTATTTCCTCCTGGGTTACCAACCGGATTTTACTCCTCATTGGTTCAATCTTTCCATCATTCAGTTAGCAACGGCAGCTTGTCTCTCATGCAAGAATACTTAGTGATTTAGTCATATCACGTTAACCATAGAATTTGTGTAAATCAAATGCAAGATTAATAAATCAAATGCAATATCAATGAATCATCATATATTTCTCTTGTAACAACTCAATTTTGTGCTTTATCTTTTTTCATCGACATAGAAAAGATTTAGTTTGTACCAATTGGTATTAGTGGATAACACCACACATGGGTAATAAACGCCTACGGATTGAGCCCATTCCTATACTTGATGATCGTATTTTCTTTTTTTCTCCTTTTTCAAATCTCATATAGATCTATTCCTAGCATACATCTACCGACTCATAATATCTAGGAAAGTTCCTCTTTTTGCCTTCCTTTTTCATTTAACATTAGTCTTTTTTCTTTTTTTTACCCATATGTTAGAACATGAACAATTGAAGTCCATACATTCTATTTTGTCACAAGCATGCTCATATTCTTTTCTTTTTCCAAATGCATGCATTGGTCACATATAAGCATTCATTCACAAGAAATTTCAATCATGCCTTATAAATCATTCTTTAAATTCTCTAAAATGCATTAATACACATCACACTTGAGCCAAATACCATTATATTATCAATTAGAGGAATTTGTGCACCTTCAGCATTACGGATTTCACATTCAATTGTAACGCCTTGATTTTTTCCGTGTAAAATTGACCAAAATGCCCCTGAGGTCATTTTACCTGGATAATAAGGATCACCGGTCTTGGTTATCCTCAAGGGACGTTTTGATGATGATAGGGGATTATATGTGTTATGTGTGTCAATAGAGTAGAAGAATCTCATTTTGAGTTATGATGCACAAAATGACCAAAACGCCCTTGGCTATCTATATTTAACAAAGTGCCAATTGAACTCGGATTTCACCCAAAGGTTTTAAATGATGTTTTTAAGCTACGTTTAACAACTGGTTAAGACCGAGTAGTCGTGGGAGGTTTGTGAAAAATTACCGTTTTGCCCCTAGCTATGTGTATTTTTTGCCTAATGATGCGATTAGCAAAACCTAAGCAATATTAGGCTCTAATTAGAAATTCGGACATTATAATTACTAATCTAGAGTTAAAATAATTTATTAAGATTGATTAGAACCTAAGATTTCTTAGATACACCTTAATCTTTGTCTTAAAAATCAAGATGTCATGACATGGAATCTTAAATAGTATTTCTTCTCCAATTCCTTAAATTAAGGAATTGTGTTGTGAATGGTTTTTATATAAAATAAGTTTAATTTCACTAATGAAGCAAGACCAACTCCTTAATCATGTTTTGACATCCTTAATTACCCATTACCTTACCTAAACACTTACTTACAAACTCATAATCAAAAGCCTAATCAAAGATACACCTAAAACAAACCTCTAAACCACAATTGAATGACACATTTTCTCCCCTTAGCTGTAAGGTGGCTGAATGCCACTCTTCCCCATAATCCTCACATGTTAATTTATTTTCATACACAAAGAGCCATGCCTTGGACCATACCTTGACCTATACCTAGCCTTACCTTTGAATGACACTTAGAAGAGATTTTTCTCTCCCATGGCTCCAAAGAGCCACAGCCTTCTCCCCATTTTCACCTACACAATTTCATTTTCAACCCATAATATATATAGCAATGTGTAGAGAAATCTCACACTTTTACCATTAGCTTTTCTTTGAGTTTGTGACCAAAAAGCTCTCTAGTTTTCTCTCAACTTCAAGTCTTTTTCCACCACCACTCTCAACCCTCCCTCAACTCACAAACACATAGCCATTCCCTTACAAGATCAAAACTTTCTCTTTTCAAGCAAAGGACACAACTTGGTAGGGAGTTGTTTTGAGTTCTCTTTCTCTATTCTTCCTCTTATGTTTTCGGATCTAATAATGCATGAAATGGATGAGTTTTTAGTTGATGATCTGGTTAAGTTGCTCTCTTTTTGTTCTTCTTCTTTTTCAGTTTTGATCTTTCATCTTCTTTCTCCTTCTTTGGTTTGTTGTTGTTGGATGATTGAAAAACATAGCTTGATGATGAGAGATCTTTGTGTTGGCTGTAAAGACCACCAAGTGTAGACCTCTAGAGCTCAAGGTTGGCTTCATCTTTGGTTTTAAAAGAATGATGAAAATAAAAAGGTTATTGGTTGTCTTTGTTGGCTTTTTTTTTTCCTTGAGTTTGATGATGAGTCTAAACAAATGAGCTCCATAGAACCATGGTGTCAAGAGGTTCTAAAACTCATTTCCATTTGGTTAAGATTGATTGGGGTTAAAAGTTTATCCTTTAAAGTCTTGAAATGAGCTCTAGCAAGATAAAGAAATGAACTTGCATCATGTTTTTATTTCAAGTTCTTGCATTGCATGTTTATATTTAAGTTTTGCATTTTATGTTTACACCCATGTTATCACCTAAGTAATTAACTCAAAGCCCGCCTATTTTAATCTGAAAGTTGAGATGTGATTTAGAGTAAATACTCTAAGGGGCTTAGAGCACTAATTAACACCCTAACTTTTAACCTAATATGCTCGAGTCGCATTTCGGTTGGTTATTAGTTGTTACACCTTTGTTTCAGAACTTCACTTATCTTTTAAAATTACGAGTAAGGAAAATATGACTAAATTTTTCTTTAGAACCTAAAACTTAAAATGCGAGCCGCATGCGCATAGATACCGATTAATACACATAAGACATAGCAATCATATACCCGTCATCATAGGATACATAGATAAACCATAGAATAATCACAACACACATCATATTAACATGCCATAATCATAACATAATACTGATGTCCTATGAACATAAGGGCACCTTAAGATACTAAACACCACAATAAAGGTTGAGTATACACTAGCTCAAAACTTAAACATAACTATCATAGAACTAGACTAGTCTTTACGCTTTCGCTACGACATTTAATTCGTAAATGACGTGACCTTTTTTACCCGCACCTCAAGGAAGATCACGAACATCCGCATCATTCATGTTTGGAGATGACACGGAAGAGAGAAAAAGGATAAGAAACTTATTCAAGATTCTCAGGGCTTTTCAACTTTAACACAAGTGTCAGATCGTCGTCCCCAACCACTTCAATTTTCTTTATGAAAGAGGTGTGCATGCATAAGATTTAATTTTAATTTCTCAAACCCCTTTATCCGAAGTGGGTGTCTTTTAGCATGGGCCTTAATGACATGAATACAACAGAATATCTCATGTATGCATGGCAATACCTCGAAAGCATAATAACACATGTAAATAACACATATCACATGATTAAATGCACAAATAGAACAATGATGTGACATATGCATATGCATCTTTTACTTTCATCATGATTGAACTCTTCAAGTTCCTTTCTTAATTTTCCACCCTCATACATTGCCTTCGAAAACCAACCGTCTCACCGTCCCCGACTTTTTAACATGGTCACCAAAACTCCTCCTCACAGATCGCCTAGGAATGAGCTCAAACCGAACTAGTCGTCACTAGATTTAATGGGGATAATAGATGGGAATCATATCTCTTGTAATAAGTTAAAGTCCCAACTTAAAAGTACGAGCTAGGGGCAAGAATCACCAATTCACCACCTATAGTTTGATGGGTCCAAAGGATCATTTTCTCATGTTTCTTAGTCACCTTAAGTCTTAGCATGTTATATCATGATGCAATTCATAATTCATAATCAACATGACATTTTCCCATATCTCATGCATAAGCATCTTCAATGCTTCCAAATGAACTATAACATGCAAGTCATGGAATTACTAATTAAAGGTCAAGTACTCATTTAACATTACACATCACATGAATTTAGAATCCCAAGCATCAAAGAACCATTATCTCAAGTCATCACATAAATGTTCCCTTATTAACCAATACTCTAAAATCGGGTAACTCTAATTGTCAACTTATCTTCTTATGCATCTAAGGGATCTATTATCGACATTATCACTAATTACATGGTTTGAGAACATTATTTAACAATGTTGGACAGCATAGGCAGTAAAACAAATTTAGGGATTTATGGTGTGGTAAAAGTTGCATTTTTCATCCTTTCTCATTACCGGCTTTTCCTATGATGCTAAAATTAATTACTAAACCATTTATGAGTCATTCCTACTTATCTAAACATGATAAAACATGATTCTCATAAATTTTAAAGGTGCTGGACAGCAAGCATATTTCTTGTTCTCATGAGTTCTAGAATTCTCATTTTTCATTCTTTTTAACTACTAAACTTGCCCAAGAATCAAGAATAATTATCATATCAAACAACAAGTCATGTAACACATATTCATCATCCAAAAGAAAATTTAGAGGTGGTGGAAATTTTGAAAGAAAACCAAAAAGAAATCATAAGTTCCTTGGGTGGGAATAAAAGGCATTTCTAGTAACTAAGCTTCATGAGAAACCTCTTGTTATGTGAATCAAAATGGCGAGTCTTGAGCACTAGGTCCATTCCTTTTTAGTGATGACATAATTGTAAACATGTAATGCAAGCCTCATTCTTACTCTTTTTAGGTTGATAGCAAGAAAGATAAATATGCTATGCAAAGAAATATAAACATGAATGCAAAGACTTGAAAGTAAATATGAATGCAAGTTCATTTCTTTATTTTAGTGCTCTAGGCCTCTTAGAGTATTTACTTTAAATCACATCTCAACTTTAAGGCTGAGATAGGTAGGCTTTGAGATTAGTTGTTAAGTGATAACTTGAAAATAAATATGCTAGATGTAACACCCTCCTAATTACCATAGTCTACTCGAGTATTGACGTAGCAATTAGCAGAGTATTACTTATATTCCAGATCAATACTAGCCGAAATACAAGGTAATGAAGAGATTATGATACATATGTTGCCACAACCATATTCACATATATGAACATCATGTCTCAGTTACGATATATACATCATAATAGTAAAGCCAACGAGACAACCCCTAAATTAGTCAAGAACTCCATAGCAAAAGGACTAGTTCCCCATCTAATACCTAGCCGCTCAAGTATTCAGCCTGACAAAATCACATATAGATATAATGGAGCTGAAAAACCTCTAATAGTACATCAGGTGTACAGGCCGGTAAAGTCCTAACACTACACTACCACTATGTACACGCCAAAAGTCTTTGAGAATCTTGCATCCTCTTACAGGAAACCATTGGCCATCGCACAATAGCCTCGCCTCCTCTCAGGGCGTCCTGGGCCTCAGATGGTCAGAGTCTGAAGAGGATGATGACGAAGGGTCGTCTGCGGAAAGGTCACAGGTGGTGCCGGGGCTACAAAAACATCGAGGTGTGCCATGTGTAAAGGCATACCGTCATATGGAAAGCCTGGTCGAACTCAGGGGTAAATACAGAAACGCTCGAACGACAGCGAAGAATACATAGGCCCGCATCTGAATATGCCACAATGTATAGGGAGTCCAGGTCTAGTCGTAGTGCCACTGCACTGGGGGCGAGTCAAAGAAAAGAATCACCGATGGCATCTGGGTGATCTGATTACAATACCACATATATGCACATAGGGATAAGAATATTATAAAATTCTCAGGAGGGATCCCCAGATACTATATAGAATATAGATAATGAGGTCATTCATATAAAATATCCATACAAATGTTACAAGCATCAATGCTAAAATACGTAAATCATGGGACTTTAGAATATAAGTAAGTAACAAGTCATGTACTATTATTCGGAACCATAAGCTCAATTCTACGTATTTTCCTTCTTTTATTAACATAGGGAAGGCATAATTTTCACATAAAGATGCATCTGCAATTGATAGTTCCAAGGACAATAGCTGGATATGAGCTCATTCTTATTGGTGATAATCAGACTTCATTTTTTTCCATTTCCGAATCACACACAGTTTATTCCTAGAAGATACGTCTACCAACTCATAATTTTCTAGAGAAGTCCTTATTCTTGTCTTCCCTCTACATCTCATCTAAGCCTTGTCCTATTTTCCCCATTTGTTCAAACATGCACTTGCGAAATGTATATGTGCTCTTTTATCATAAATTCATATCATGTTCTTCTTTTCTTTATCAAGGGCATGTGTGCATCACATATAAGTATTCAATTATTTTAGAGGCTTATTCATACCTCATGAAGAATTATTTAAAACATCTAGCATGCACTTATATGCCATACACTTGAATAGATATCATTCCACCATTAGTTTTACAGCCAATACTACCATTCCAGCATTTTGGTAGATTTATCATTCTAATAACAACATTTGTTTTCCATAGCAAATGGCCATTTAAAGAGTCACAAAAATTCTATATGACACGTCAATATGTCTCAGGATATGCTGTAAAAAGTTCACAGCAAATGGAGCTCCCCTAGCCTTGATAACTAAATTATACAAATTCAGTGATTGGAAGCCACTTATCCAGCGGAGCCCAAGTTGCTTCTTATAATTTTTAACCCTAACAAATGATTGAATCAACTCACCATAAAATTACAGTGATATTTCAATATGTTATTAACCATGTGTAAAAATTTCGAGAGCTTATTCAATCATTTGCTATGGTAATAAAATTGGACAATCTTAGTGCTTCAGTTTCAACAATCAGGATAGCATCTGCTCATTTTGGTTTCTGATTTTTTTGAGACATTGAACTTTAAAATCAACACCCAAGAAAATTCATGTAGTTATTTAAGGTGTTAAATTCAACACATAATTTTTGTAGCTCATGAAAACATCCACATATATACCAGAAAATTCGTGCACAATTACTGCTTCAGAAAAAATTGAAAATCCAGCTGCCCAAAATTCTTTTTGATAAAAATCATCTTCTTTACAACATCCAAACATGCAACCAAAATTTATACATTAATATCAACATCATATAAGTCAATACAACTAAAATTTTCAGACATATCTCAACCCAAAATAGATCATAAAAATTTGACAAGAAAAGGCAGAACAAACCCTACTTGTAGCAACCTAGTGGATACTTGACTCTAAGATGATCCAAGCTTAATTGTTTCCAATCCAAAGCTCCAAACCAACCCCAAATCCTTCGGAAAACGTGAGGAGTGAGGTAGTAAGACAAGGTTTGATGATGGATGGAGATTTTGTTCGGTTAGATTTGTAGAGATCAAGGTGTAGAACAAGTTTAATGAAAGAACTTTAAGGTTTTAACAACTGGCTAGTGTTTTTGGGCTTGGAATTCAGGATCAAGCCCTTGGAGATAACAATGGTGGCTGCACTCTCCTTTCCCTTGGCTGGCTGAATTTGATGGTGTCTTGGGGAAGAAAATGTGACTGGGCTCTTGTATTTAATACTTTGAAGATATTTTGTAAAGTAATTTATCATTTATGTGTTAAAGCAAAATGGATGGCTAAGATTTAATCTTGGATTCCAAGATTAAATCTTGGCCTTCCACATGTCTTACTTGATTGATATCATCCCTTTGTGGTGATGGAAATATATTTCAATGTTAAAAATCACACACCGAAATTTCACCGAACGAGTAAACACCTTACCCGATAAAACATATTGCCCGAAAATTAATTCTAGGCATAAAATTGTCATTCCCACATATTTCTTACCTTATTATCATATTTTCCTAATTGTGGGCACCTCAGGGTCCCAAATCTCAATTTTGGCTGTCCTGGCCTGCGGGCCCACAAAATACTTTTCATTTTTGTGCTCACTCATAGAGTCGTTCTCATCACAACTACGTCTGCAGAAACTTAATATTCCCATTAACAAAACCTTAATTAATTTCTAAAGAAAAAAACTAGGATGTTACATTGCTACCCACCTTAATAAAAATTTTGCCCTCAAAATTTCGTACCTGGAAATAATTCTGGATAATCGTTCTTCATATTTGACTCTAACTCCCATGTGAAATCTTCATTCCCTGGCCCCACCCCAAGCTACTTTTACTAGCTCACCGATTTATTCTCACTGCCTAACTTCTCTATCCACAATCTAAGCGGGAGGCGTTTGAAATGTTAAATCATCTTGTAACTGTATAGATTCAGGTTCAATGATACAGTTTGGGTCTGGGTGATACATTCTCAGTTGAGATACATGAAAGACATCATGAAGATTGGATAAAGGCGGTGGTAGGGCTATTTTATAAGCAGCTGACCCAATCTATCGAAGGATTTGGAAAGGGCCTATAAACCTAGGTGACAACTTTTGACCTTTAAAGCTCTACCTACTCCCGTAGTGGGTGGACCTTCAGGAATACGTGTTCTCCCTCCTGAAACTCTAAAGGCTTACTTCTATTATCCACATAACTCTTTTGACGACTCTACACAAGAGGATTTTATCCTTGATTTTCTGGATTTGTTCGTTGTCTAATTAACTAGATCGAGTCCTAACAATCTTGCTTCCCCCGAATCGTACCACAAAGGAGACTGACATTTCTTTCCATATAAAGCTTCATATGGGGCCATGCTAATACTAGCATGATGGCTATTATTATAAGCAAAATCCACCAATGGAAGCAATTTATCCCAACTTCTCTTTTACTCAATCACACATGCTTTCAGCATATCCTCCAAAGCCTGTATGGTGCATTCAGTTTGTCCATCCGTTTAGAGGTGATAGGCCGAACTTAAACAAAGTTTGGTTCTAAAGGCCCATTAGAAAGCTCCCAGAATCTTGAAGTAAAACGGGATCTCTCTCGGAAACTATTGAAGAAGGAACACCGTGTAGTCTCACTATTTCTTGAATGTACAAAGAAACCAACTTATCCAAAGGATAACTAGCTTTGATGGGTAAGAAATGAGCAGACTTGGTCAATCTTCCACTATAACCCATATAGCGTCATGACCTGACGATGTCCTTGGCAAACCCATTACAAAGTCCATGGAGATACTTTCCCACTTCCACTCTAGGATTTCTAAGGGGTGCAAGGTTCCTGGCTTTTGGTGTTCTATTTTGATTCTTTGACAAGTTAGGCACTTCTGACAAACTCCATTATTTCTTTCTTCATCCGGGCCACCAAAACATCCTCTTAAGATCTGCATACATTTTACTAGTTCCAGGGTGTATGGTGAAATCGCCTCCATGCGCCTCCTTTAGATCTTCTGCCTAAGATTACCACTTACAAGTACACATACCCTATCCTTATACCTCCATATATCGTGCTTGTCCTGGGCAAAATCTAGCAACTTCTTTGTATGGACTGATTCTAAAATCTCTTGAAATTCTCATCTTCATGTTGTACGGCCAAATTTGTTCCTTAAACTCACTGGTTACTCTGACCCAACACCACCTCTTCTAGGCTCACAAATGTACCCAGGCTAAGCTTAAAGTTCTCTACTAGCTCTATTTCCTTGATCATCAGGCATGCTACACTCAAGGATTTCCTACTCAATGCATTTGCCACAACATTTGCTTTGCCTGGATGGTAGTTCAAACTGAACTCATAATCCTTAAGAAATTCCATCCACGTCTTTGCCTTATATTCAACTCTTTTTGATCGAAAGATATTTTAAACTCTTATGATCAAAAAGACATTGAATTGTACACCATAAAGATGGTGTTGGCAGATTTTTAGAGCAAACCACAGATGCAAGTTCCAGGTCATGAGTTGGGTAGTTCACTTCATGGGGTCTTAACAAGAGCATAGGCAACCACGTTAAACTGCATCAATACACACCCTAAGCCTTTACTAGAAGCATCACAATAAACCTCGAAGGGTTCTAGGGATCGAGAATACCAATACAGGAGCCATAGTCAACTTTTGCTTCAACTCCTGGAAACTACTTTCACATTTTGGTGTCCACTTAAATTGAGCATTCTTTCGGGTCAACTTTGTCAAAGGTAAGGCTAGCTAGGAAAAGCCCATAATGAATCGTCTATAGTATTCAACTAACCCTAGGAAACTCTAATCTCGTCACTGTGGTTGGTCATCCCCAATGAAGTACTCATTACTTTGCTGGATCTACAAATATTCCTTCTCGTGATACCACATGGCCAAGAAACTTAACCTCTCCCATCCAGAACTCACAAATTGACAATTTAGCATACAACTTCCGCTCCCTAGGATTTGTAACACAACCCTAAGATGCTCCGCATGTTCCTCTTCGGTCCTTGAATAGATAAGTATGCATCTATAAAGACAACTACAAATTTATCCAAGTACGGGCGGAAGATTCGGTTCATATAATCCATGAATACCGCTGAGCATTAGTCAATCCAAAAGACATCACTCTATACTCATAATGTCCATATCGAGTTTTAAAGCAGTTTGGGAATACCTCTCTCGAACTCAAATCTGATGATAACCTTAATGTAAAATCAATCTTTGAAAAAATGGTTGCTCCACGTAATTGATCCATGAGGTCATCAATCCTTGGCAGAAGGTACTTGTTCTTGATTGTTACTTTATTCAACTATCTATAGTCCACACAAAGCCTCATACCCCCATTCTTTTTCTTTACTAGAAGCAGGGGCTCCCCATGGAGAGGCACTTGGTCTAATGAAATGTTTCCCTAATAGCTTTTCAATCTGTGACTTTAATTCCTCCAACTCTAAGGGGACATCCTGAAGGAGTAATTGAAATAGGACCCATTCCTAGGACTAACTCAATGGAGAATTCAACCTCCCTCCTGGGTAGAAATTCTGGAATATCATTCAGGAACACATCCAGATCTCCCTCACCACTGAATCATACTCACTTCATGGTTGCTTTCCATTTCACTAGCTGAGAGGAGAACATATTCCTTATGGTTTGCCTTACTAGGGTTAGGTGTCACTAGGTCTAAGTAAAAGAATAAGGAACCACAAGAATAGAAGGAGATATAGGGATACAACAGTTCTAGTTGGTCAATGTAAAAGAACATAATTTGGTACCAGCTAATCCATACCTAAGATGACTTCTAAACTAGATAACGGGAGGAAAATAATTGGAGTAAATTCTCTAGTATTTATAAGAAGAGAAAGGTTCATGCATGCCTGACAAGTCCTAATAGGACCCGCAGGAGGATACAAGAAGGTCATAAGATAACTCAGACACAGATAATCCTAACCTTTGTACACAGTCATGGGATATGAAAGAATGAGTGGCACCCGAATCATACAATACATTTAAAGTATTACCATTTACTTCACACTTGCCTCGGATTAGATCGGCAGATGAGAAGCTTCCTTGGCACTCGCAGCAAAACACGCCCTTGTTGTTGTGGCCTAGGGATGGGCTGCTGAACTTTCTTGTTAGGGCATTTGAATATCTTGTGTCTTGGTTTCCCAGAACACACAATTTGTTGTTCGGATGGCTGTTCCGTGATATTTCCCACATTTAGGGCAATCTCGTCTTATCCCTGATCTTGGGGATTGAAGTTGCTTGTTATTATTGTTATTAGGTGGAAACCTCACCCTAGGCTGGTGTACAGGCTTAAATCGAGGGCCTTGGGGTGCTAATCCTCTCCTGGCATTGTTCTGTGCATAATTGAGGTTTGCAAGCTTCTTGTTAGACTCCTCAGTGCACCAACACTTATTCACCAAAGTAAGGTAATCTCAGATCTCCAAGAGGCTCACAGCGCTCTTTTATATCTTCATGCAAACCTCCTTCATATTTCATGCATTTCCAAGCTTAATCCGGGTCACGTTGGTAAATCATAGAAAATTTGCAAAGCTCTTCAAACTTCAGGATACTGCCACACTCATAGGTCTTTGCCTAAGAGCCATAAATTCTAACTCTTTTGCATTCCTCAGGAGTAGGGAAGTAATTATGATAGAAAGCATCTTCCCTATCCACTTCATTTCCTCCTGTTGCCAATCGACCGCTCCTCATTGAGGTTCAACCATTCCATCATTCGATTTGCAATTCGTAGCTTGTTCTCTCATCACCGCAGCCATCTCACAAAGGTGTTCATTATTTCTCCATCATTTCCTGCGCGTTTCTATTTTTGCCAAATTGAAGTCATTGATTCCTATCACATAAAAACAAAATATTGAGTTGATTAGGCACAATACCAAGCTAAGTATGGCAGGAATCCACAACATTACTAACCAGTAGTCATACACACATATAAGCATATATGCATCATCTTGCATGACAATCCCTACGAAACATAGTCGGTCCAATCCTCAAGCTGAGGATAGTCCAGCTTTAATACCATAATGTAACACTCTCCTAATTACCATAGTCTACTTGAGTATTGACATAGTAATTAGCAAAGTATTACTTATATTCCGGATCAATACTAGTCGAAATACAAGGTAATGAAGAGATTATGATACATATGTTGCCATAACCATATTCACATATATGAACATCATGTCTAGTTACAATATATACATCATAATAGTAAAGCCAACGAGACAACCCCTAAATTAGTCAAGAAATCCATAGCAAAAGGACTAGTTCTCCATCTAATACTAGCCGCTAGTATTCGGCTCAACAAAATCACATATAGATACAACAGAGCTGAAAACCTCTAATAGTACATCGTCTACAGGCAGTAAAGTCCTAACACTACACTACCACTATGTACACACCAAAAGTCTTTGAGAATCTTGCATCCTCCTCCAGGAAACCATTGGCCATCGACACAATAGCCTCACCTCCTCCGGGCGTCTGGGCCTCAGAGGTCTAAGTCTGAAGAGGATGATGATGAAGGTCGTTTGCTGAGAGGGTCACAGGTGGTGCCGATGGGCTACAAAAACATCAAGGTGTGCCATGTATAAAGGCACACCATCATACAAAAAATCGGGTTCAACTCAGGGGTAAATAGGAAAACCTGAACAAACGGCTAAAGAATACATAGGCCCGCATTGGCAATATGCCACAACGTATAGGGAGTCTAGGTCTAGTCGTAGTGCCACTGCCACTGGGGCGAGCCAAAGAAGACAATCACCGATGGCATCTGGGATCTGATTACAATACCACATATATGCACATAGGGATGAGAATATTATAAAATTCTATAGGGTAGTTCCCAAGAATATTAGAATATAGATAATGAGGTCATTCATATAAAATATCCATACAAAAGTTACAAGCATCAATGCTAAAATACGTAAATCATGGGACTTTAGAATATAACTATAGTAACAAGTCATGTACTTTCGAAACCATAAGCTCAATTCATATTTTCCTTCTTTTATTAACATAGGGAAGGCATAATTTCACATAAAGATGCATCTACATTTGATAGTTCCACAGAGGACAATAGACGCTAGGACATGAGCTTATTCCTATTCATGATCATTGGACTTCATTTTTTCCATTTCCAAATCACACATATTTATCCCAGATTGATACCCTATCCTCAACTTATAAATTTTCTAGGGAATTCCTTATTCTTGCCTTCCCTCTACATCTCATCTAAGCCTTGTCTCATTTTCCCCATATGTTCAAACATGCACTTGTGAAATGTATATGTGCTCTTTTGTCATAAATTCATATCATGTACTTCTCTTTCTTTATCAAGGGCATGTGCGCATCACATATAAGTATTCAATTATTTTAGAGGCTTATTCATACCTCATGAAGAATTATTTAAAACATCTAGCATGCACTCATATGCCATACACTTGAATAGATATCATTCCACCATTAGTTTTCAAGCCAATACTACCATTCCAGCACTTTGGTAGATTTATCATTCTAATAACAACATTTGTTTTCCATAACAAATGGCCATTAAAAAGTCAAAAAAATTTCATATGACACTTAAATATGTCTAGGATACCGTGTAAAATTTCACAAAAAAGGGAGCTCCCTAGCCTTGTAACTAAATTATACAAATTCAGTGGTTGGAAGCCACTTATCCAATAGCCAGCCCAGGGTTATTATAATTTTTAACCCTAACAAATGATTGAATCAACTCACCATAAAATTCACAGTGATACTTCAATATGTTATTAACCTCGTGTAAAAACTTTAAAGGCTTATTCAATCATTTGCTATGGTAATAAAATTGGATAATCTTAGTGCTTCAGTTTCAACAATCAGGATAGCATCTGTCCTTTCAGTTTCTAATTTCTTTGAGACATTTAACTTTAAAATCAACACCCAAGAAAATTCATGTAGTTATTTTAAGGTGTTAACTTCAACACATAATTTTTGTAGCTCATGAAAACACCCACAAATATACCAGAAAATTCGTGCACAATTACTGCCTATAGAAAAATCGAAAATCCAACAGCCTAGCCCAAACTTCTTTTGTTAAAAATCATTTTTTTTACAACATCCAAACACACAACCAAAATTTATACATCAATGTCAACATCATATCAGTCAATACAACCAAAATTTTTGGACATATCTCAACCCAAAACAGATAGAAAAATTTGACAAGAAAAGGCAGCACAAACCCTACTTGTAGCAACCTAGTGGATCCTTGACTCCAAGATGATCCAAGCTTAATCCACTCCAAAGCTCCCAAATCCATCCTAAAATAGTGGAGTGAGGTAGTAAGACAAGGTTTGATGATGGATGGAGATTTGGGTTAGATTTGTAGAAATCAAGGTGTATAACAAGTTTAATGAAAGAACTTCAAGGTTTTAACAACTCTAGGCTAGTGTTTTTGGACTTAGAACTCAAGATCAAGCTCTTGAAGATAACAATGGTGGCTGCACTTTCCTTTCCCTTAACTGGCCAAATTTGATGGTGTCTTGGGGAAGAAAATAACTTGGCTCTTGTATTTAATGCTTTGAAGATATTTTGTAAAGTAATTTATCATTTATGTGTTAAATCAAAATGGATGGGTAAGATTTAATCTTGAATTCCAAGATTAAATCTCCTTCACATGTCTTACTCGATAGATATCATCTATTTGTAGTGATGGAAATATATTTTGGTGTTAAAAATCACACACCGAACACGATAAAACACCTACGGATAAAACCGATATTGAAAATTAATTCTAGGTATAAAATTGTCATTCCCACACATTTTTTACCTTATTCTCATATTTTCTAACTATGGGCACCTTAGGTCTCAATATCAAATTTCGTTTATCCAACGGTACAAAACACTATTTATTTTATTTTTTTGTACTCACTCATAGAGTCGTTCTCATCACAACTATGTCTATCAGAAACTTAATATTCCCATTAAAAAAACCTTAATTAATTTCTAAAGAAAAGAACTAGGATATTACATTAAACAAGGAAATATAAACATGAATGCAAGGACTTGAAAGTAAACATGAATGCAGTTCATTTTTTTATTTTAGTGCTCTAGGCTCTTCTAGAGTATTTACTCTAAATCACATCTCAACTTTAAGGTTGAGAGATAGGCTTTGAGATTAGTTGTTAAGTGATAACATAAGAGTAAACATGAAGTGCAAGGCTCAAATATAAATATGAAATGCAAGGACTTGAAATATAAATATGAATGCATTCCATTTATTTCTTTGAGTCTTAGGCTCAAGATCACCACTTGAACAACATAACAATAACATTTAATGAAACTTTCTTAAGTAAGCTTCTTAGCATAATCATCATACTTTTGTGAAAACAAAAACTCAAGACTCTAAAGGTTTCATGATGAACTCATAGTCATCATCTAAAACTCTCATCATCAAGCTATCATGAAACATCATCAAGGCCTTGAAGGCCGAAAATGAAAAAGGAAAAAGAAAGGAAAAGGAAACATGAAAGCTTAGAAAGACCATTCAATCATCTTTATAAAACAAGAACAAGTCTTAACAAAGCAAGGAAATAATTTTAAAGACAACTCTCTACCAAAGATATTTTTCTTTGAAAGATTGGAAGCTTGGTCTTGAAACAATATAAGAAAAACAACTTCTTCCTAAGATACACAAAGTAAATTGGCAAGAAAGAAAGAAAAAGAAGAAAGATTTTGCTTTGAGTTCTTGAGCTTGGAAATGGAAAGTTTATGTGTTTAATGGAAGATTTGTGGTGTTTGGATGATGATTTGTGTTTAGGAAATGGTGGATGATGATGATTCTGAGAAGATGAAGAAGAAGTGAAAGAACTCTTGAGCCTTGAGAGAACAAAAATGAGAGAAACTTAATAATGCTCTTTGAAACTTATACTTAGCAAATGCTCAAAAATGTGCCCAAGTTCTTCGAAGCATGATATTTATTAGAAAAACAACACCAAGGGTGCATGAATGGAAGGTTAACCTCATGTTCCATGAGGTGAGAGAATTTGTTTCATGGAGGCATGGTGAGGTAAGGTCTAAAGCATGGGTAAAAGTATGGGCAACCATGTTTCTTTAAAAAAATTTTAATGGAATTTCAACATGTGATGGATGATTATGGGGAGGTGTGGCTAATTGTATTAAGGCCTAATGGAGGGAGAAACCTCATCTTAATATTGGTTTAGGTGTGTATTTAGGAGTTGATTTGGTTAGGACATGAATTAGGAATTGTAAGTGTTTAGGTGAGATAATGGGTAATTAAGGTGGTTCAAGACAAGATTTAAGGGTGGTCTTGCTTGATTCATGTAAATCCACCTTTGTTATTAGGAGAATCTCATTACATGTGACAACTTCCATGATTTAAGGAAATTGATTGGAATCTTACTATTCATGAAAATATGACATAAAGTCTTAAATTAAGAAAAGGATTTTGAGTTTCTCTAGCAATCTTAGGTATTAATTAATCTTAATCAATTATTGAAACTCTAGATTAGAAATTAGAATTTACTAATCTTTAATTGGAGCCTAATATTACTTAGGTTTTGCTAATCACATCATTAGGCCCAAAATGCACATAGCTAGGGGCAAAATGGTAATTTTTCATAAAAACCGCCTGGGAGCACCGGGCTAAACCAAGTTGTTAAACATTGCTCAAAAACATCATTTGAAACCTTTGGCAAAGTTCGGGTTCGTGGATAATTGAGGGATTAAAAAGTAAGGGGGCATTTTGGTAATTTTATGCGTCCAAACTAAAAATGAGATTACTACTATAATACACACAACACATATAATCCCTTATTATCATCAAAACATCCCCTTGAATGGAAGAAGCCAATGATCCTCATTTTTTTGGGTAAAATGCTAAGGGGCATTTTGGTCATTTATACATTAAAAAAATTTCGAGGCGTTATAACTAAAATAAAGAATTGAACTTGCATTCATATTTACATTTCCTGTCTAGCATATTTAAGTTTCAAGTCATCACCTAATAATGGTAAAGATCTAAAATGAAGCTTGCATAGCATGTCTATCCTTATGTCATCACTTAAACTTGGGACTGAAAAGACTCTGGTATCCCCAATTGGAAATTTTAACCATGACTAGTGGATGTGCCTTAGTCATGATACAATGTTGGTCTTGATTTGTAAAAATGTGAAGAGGTTTTTGAAGGAATGTTAGAAAGATGTTTTAAGTGGTTTCAAGGTGTTAAAGTAGCTTAGAATGTGTTAAAAACCATGATTTCTCAAATTCAGAAGAGGTTGGTAATCGATTACAGCTTATGTAATTGATTACCAGAATGGTTATTTGAAGGATTTTAGATTATAGTAATCGTTACAGATAATGTAATCGACCCAAGCAGCTATTCCTCATGCCCAGAACCATTTTTTACTCCTCAATGAACCCATTCGTGTAATAGATTACTATGATGTTCTTCATTTTCAAAAAGTTTTTAGCCTTAGTAATCGATTTCCATTCTATGTAATCGGATTCCTAATGTTCCTTGTACCCAGGACAAAATTTAGGTCCTGGTAATCGATTACCAGGCCTAAGTAATCGATTACCAGGCCATCTTTTGAGTCCGGAATAAGTTTTTGATTTTGGTAATCGTTACCATCACATGTAATCGATTACCAAAGGGCAAATGTGCAAAGAAGTGTGTTCTAAACGATAAAGTGGATTGGTAACCCTATGTACTTATGTGAGGATTATTTGAGATGATGAATTGATGTAGTATTTGATGCTATGTGTAGGATCCATCTTTTGTATGTTATAATTTCATTTGGAAACGTTGGAGATGCTTATGCTTGAAATATATGAAGAGCTATGATACTTATGAATTATGTATTGCATCTTGATATAACATGCTAAGACTTAAGGTGACTTAAAACATGAGAAAATGATCATTTGGACTCATCAAACTATAGGTGATGAAAAGGTGATTCTTGCCCCCTAACCCATACTTATTAAGTTGGGACTTTAACTTATCAAAAGGATAGCATGTTACGCTAGTGACGACTAGTAAGGTATGAGCTCATAACCTAGAAGTACTCAAAAGGAAAGAGTAATAGGGTGGCCCAAGAGTGAAAGTGAACTAACTTTAAGTCACCTAAAAGAACCAAGTAATGTCATTCATAAATCATGCTCTATGTACATTATGTTTGCTATGATGTTAAACGAATGCCATAATGTTGAGTATTGCATAAGATATTAATATGCATATCATAATGAAGTATGATGCATTCATTTCAAGATGCATGACTAAAATGATGGGCCTCGGTAATTGATATTTTAAAACTTAGTAAATGAATCTTTGCATGCTCACTATCTCATAAGAAACCCAGAATTCCTGAAGCGTTGATGATGTCACTTAGATAGGAGGATACACCTAGATTCTTTAGTAAGATTCTCACTCCCTCTTTCTCTCTTTCCATCATGTCTTCAGATTCTGATGGTGATGTTTGTCCTTTTCATTGACACCCCCACTTGGGAGGTTCATTTTTACCCAGAGCATTGGTCATACCATTTTGAGGGACGCCTCTCTGTCCAAGTCTTTATGTTCGTAGGATGCCTATTTGCACACCCTGTTCCTAGCTACTATTTCTCTCGACCTCCAGGTACGTGATGACATGGTTTTTTAGCATGCACGTATGCACAACGAGAGGATCCTTCGCACATACACCACCACGTCTCCATTCGTGATTTCCGGATTATGTTCTTCCCACTCGAGGCATTCGGAGACTGACCTCAGAGAACTCGCCTACCCATGTATACTCTGAGAGCTCCGCCCCTACTTCCCCACAATGAGGGAGGGTAGTGGGATACGGCCACCCAGCCGAGGTTGGCACGGAGGCCATCCATGCTCCCTTGGCGTAGGGCCCACGTTCAACCATCACATGTGCCCCTCCGACGAGTTTCGCTCATGGATCGGTTATGTTTCGCCCTTCAGGGCCAATGCGTAGACCTCTTGGAGGACCTTTAGTGCACACACCACTACTAGCTTAGGATAACCTTCTTTTGTTATAAAGGTTATCTATCTTAGGTGCACTAAGTGGGTATGTTTTCCTTTGTATTTTCCTTTCCTATGTATTTGTTTTTCTATGATGTACTAAACTTAACTTACCTTCCATGGGTGGGTAGGTTATTATATGTTTAATTATGGTGTGCTAATAGATGATCTTTTATGGAGCCTATCTAATGTTTCTGTATATGTGATTCTTTTACATGTTACGTTATGCGAGGCTCATGTTTTGTTTATGTACATGTTTCAAAAAAAAAATTGGGTCATATTTTCATTAAGTATTTTCAAGTATGATATAAGAACTTAAACAAAGAGTAATATCTAGTAATAACCAAAATACGTTTAGGCATGTTGAGTTAATTATTAGGGTGTTACATCGGTAATGCATTTAGTTCACATATCACCCTATGTAAAATAGAGCTACAAAAATTCACCAAGACACCTCAATGTGTCCACAAGGTCCTATAAAAAGTTTAGGGTAAAACAAGGTCTTTAGCTATATTAACAAAATTGTATGAATCAAATGTACAATGCCACCTGATATTTGCCAACATTCAGAATTCCTAATTTTGTTACCATAACAAATGAACTTAATAAATTATGTAAAAATTCAGTATTGAAGGAGTCTACAACAATATGTAAAAATTTAAAAGTAAAATTCTAACAAGTTAATATAGCAACAAAATTAGACAAATAAAGCTTTGAAGCTTGGCTATTCAAACAACAATCCTAAGAGCCTCAGTTTTTTTTTAAAAATAGTGAAAGTCTCAAATGGACTCAAGAAAAATCATGGAATTTCCTTAGGATGTCAATTTCACTATATAAAAAAATTCAACTAAAAAATATATCTACAACTACTTAAGAAAAATCACAAAACACTTACTAATTGAAAAAATCCAAGCTTTCAGTAACTCAATTCAAAACTTGTTTTGACAAAAATAATTTTCTTTCAACATCAAACTACTCCACCCATTTAAACATGTCAAGTTCTATATATAAAAATACAATAAAATATAAAAATATTTGACACAACTTTGCTATTATAGTTTCAAGAAAATAGAATTTGGGAAAGAATGGCATAAAAACCCTACTCTTAAAGCTTAAAAGCTTCTAGCTTAAAGTAATATTCTCTAAAATGATTTTCTTTACTCCAAGCTCTTCCTAGCATCCCTTAATCCTTCTTCTAACAGTGCTATATGATAGCTCAAGGTGGAGAATGGTGATAAATCAAAATTCTGATTGGTAGTTTTGAAGATTATGAGTAGATAAAGTTTAGTAAAGGAAGCTTATGATTTTGGAGACTTTAAGCTAGGGTTTTAAGGGTTTGAAAACTAGGCTAGGGTTTGAAGAACTCAAGCATGGAGGCTATGTCTTGGGATGTGCTAGTTGAATTTGTGGATAAGGAAATAAGGTGATGAGTTTTCTTATCTTATATTTGGCGTATTAGCATTTATCTTGTGTTTTCTTTCTCTTAAAAAAATAATGAGGTGGATGACTAGGATTTGGTCTTGAAAGTTAAAATCTTAGCCATTTGGCTAAAGGATAAGAATTATGTAAACTTAAGGGTTAAGCTATCTTTCGATGTTAAAAACTACACATCAAAATTTTATCAAATGAATAAGATATTGGCCCTCGGGTGAAATTAAAATTAATGAAAGACTAAGATTAAAACTTGCTTACCAAGTTTTAATCCATGTCATCCACTTGGCGAGATATGGTTAGTAGTGGTTACTTGGCCACAAAGTCACTTTTACATGTTAAAAATCGTCCATCAAAACCTTACCACATAGGTAAAATATTGAACCTGGAAACTCAAAATACCTTCTAGGCCCTGGCCCCTAGCCTAAAACTACCCCAACTTCCGGGCTAAGTTCTCCCATCCCAAACACCTTTGGTCCTAGTTCCAGAGTTACTATTCACATGCGGGCCCATAAAATTACTATTCATGCCTAGCCCAAAATTTTTTGCATACTGATTGTTGAATCATCCTCATCGTCACCAAGTTTGTCAAAATATTCAAATTCCCATTAATAAAGCTTAAATTAATTTTTGAATAATTTTGGGGTGTTACATTGTTCATCATGTGACATGGTTAAAGGTTGAAGCCTTTGGTGTATGGCATGAGAAATGGGAGGAGAGATAAGAGTTAGGTATCCGAAGGTGGAGAAGATGACATGGCAGGTAGATGATCAGTAATGTTTAGCAAATATGGATGTCTAGAAGTAAGTTTGCTCTAATGATAGGTTTTGATAATGACAAATACAATGATATATGAGCAACATCTTTTATAGAATGTATCCAATAACCCTTTGTATGTAGTATAATGAACCAATGTTGGATATATTTCTATGTGAGCCAATATATGCATGTAATATTACAAGTCTAAGTACCCTTAGGAAGGTCATCCAGGCCAGAAGGTCTCCCTAAAGCCCTAGGGTAGATTATGTAAAATTTGTATAACCAATGGATGCACATTTTTAGTTCATGGACATATTTTCAGTTCATTCGGATGCATGATTGTTTGCATATCAACATGGTGATTTTTTCCTATTGTCCCCCTTCAAGTTCCAATAAGCCCTCAATTTTTAGCTCTAATCAACATAAGCGCATTTTTAGTGCGCGGATGTGTGATTTCAATTACCAGATTGCCTAAAACAATGCAATTTCATTAAATTGATAGCACACATTATAAAACTCACCCCAACCTTGGTTTATGAACCTTAATTGTTCTGAACACTCTCCTCCCCCTCTCTTCAAGTTTTCCTCCATTCTTCCTCCTTACCAAGCTTTTGTGAAGTGATTTTCATGGTATTTGCCAAAATTTCTCTTAAATCTATCAAGTTTATGAGTCACGGCACCAAAGTGCATAATTTTCTATGTTTGTTTCCTTCTCAATCATTCCTAATTCTCCTTAGTTAATATTCATGGTTGTTTATGGTTTTTTTATTACTCTATAATAGTTATAGGTGACATAACCGCTTCAGAGAGTCAAGTTGACATTGGAACTACACTTCTAGCACCTCATGGTGAGTGAGTTTAATCACATTATCATATCTTTTGTCATTATTCATATCTTCCTAGCATTGTGCACATTATTTATGCAATTTGGAAGTGATTTATGCCATGTGTAGACTTTTTATTATTTATGCCAATGTTAGAAAATTTTATTGACAATCATATTTTGGAAAACCATGGACCTATTATTGATATACTTGTATGCCATAAAACAAATTTTTTACCTTCCCAAGAAAATATTTATTTAAAAATCCTAGAGCTAAGCTTGAATTACTATAATTGCTAGACATATTTTATGAATTTGATGGAAATATCATGTTTTCATATTATGGATTTTCTGATCATAATTTATAATTCTAGTTGTGTGTTATTGAAAGTGTTAAACTAAGTATGATTCATAACAATACCATATACATACTTATAGTTTCTGAAATCACCATGTCTACAAGTTGGCGATCTCTTGGACATGACTTTAAACCCATTATACATGACAATCATATTGTTAGAATTATATGAATTCAATGCTTTTAGATTTATTTAGTTTAGTTGCAAGTTAGTTTTGATAGTAATTAGTAAGAAACAAAATAGTGAGTTAACAACTATTAGGATCATTAACCTTGGTACCAATTAGGCAGCTAAAGGACTAGCTCACCCATTAGTTAAGATATGGATCCTAGTAGGTATCTGCCTTATGGGACCTATTTAGGTGCCCTTTCAGATCATTCTCGATTAGTTATAACTTAGTTTGTTTCAATACAATTTCCCTATTTCTCCATTAATTGCTAATATGAAATTGTGGATGTTTTTCCTAGTATAGCTATGTATATAAATATGAAAGCGTTTATGCCAAATTCATGTATATTATATGTAGTTAATTGTTGTCCCATGTGGGTTATGAGTGGAGGCTTATTCATTGAGTTTTGATGAACTCACCTCTTTTTCCTTCCCCTTCAGTTCCAAAATGTAGATCCAGTCATCGTAAACTTAGCTTCATTAACTTTGCAAGCTATTCCAACAGTGAGCTTCACTTTGTAGTGAAGTTTAGATTAAGATCATGGTAAAATAGAGTGGCAATGCATGAAGCACATTGTAGTGTTATATTCTTAGAAACCATGTATACTAGGCAAAGAGTAATAATTGATAAATATTATGCATAATTGGTTTAATTGAGTTATATATTTACGAATTATGCAACTGAGATATTTAAACTGGACTAACTATGTTTTTCAAGTGAGTTATCTTATGCTAGATAGTCCAAGCATCAATAATGAGTTTGAACAAGAAAGATGACAATGGCTAAAATAATACATGGAGTTTCTTGAAAAGACCAAGGCAAAGCTCAATGGTTAGATTTCTTAGAACTTAGGTTATCTTAAGTTTTATTTTGGTTTAAAAATCAGTTTTAATTAACTTTTTCTTCAAAATTAATTATGAACTTTTTATTTTAATAAACACTTCAATTTTAAGAAAATGATTGATTTAATTGTTCTATATGAAATATTTTAATTGAATTTAAGTGAACATGAGTTTATTTGGAAGGAAATGTTTAAGAAAACGATTTTCTTATAACTTTGATTTTAAGAAAATGATTAATTTACTTAAATTATTTTTAAACTTATTTTTAAAATTAAGGAATACTTTTAATTGATTACCAAGTTTTCCATTAGATCTATAATTTAAATTTTGAAGTATATAATCTATTACACATCTTGTAATTGATTACACTATTCCTAACCATTTCCAAAAATTGAATTTTGAACCATGTAATTGATTATCATGCTTTTAATTCGATTACACTATCTTAAATGTTTCTAGAATTTGAATTTTGAACCATGTAATCGATCAACATGCCCTGTAATACATTTCTAGGATTTGGCTCTTCTAAAGTGAGGAGATTTGTAAATTACAAATGATGGGTTAAACACCATTGGATCATTTAGTGGGATCCACATGTAGCCCCCTAACTTTCAACGCAATATGCCTAGGATGCATAATGGTTAATCGTTAGTGTTACTTTTTTCATCTCATAACTTTGCTTTGCTTTACTTTTGAAAATAGGTTTACGAAAAATGTGACTTATTTTCTTTTTATTTTCTTTATCATAAAATGAAGTATAAGCCTTTTGCCTATTATCTATACGCACAAGTAATCACGTGCTAGTCATTTGTTGTACATAAACATACATTTAGTCTTACACATACTAGGGCATCCCACACATGCATATAATAATCACCACATACAGTAAAACATCACAACATAATCATAAAGACAACATAGTAATAATGACATAATAATATAGCGCGTTTCCAAACTAAATAAGTAGCATAACAAATGTACTGGACCATGCAACAAAGGTTGAACATAATTCGTCTTCCATAATAAAACATAAGCATGATCATAGTCTCATAAATCCATCCCTAACTACTCCTACTAGTTGCACATCTAACACCACAAAATTTATTCAAAAATTAATTTGAACTTTATTAGTGAGAATTTCAAAATCTGATAGCTTTAACAATGATGAGGATGATCCAATGGATGTGTTAAAAATACATTAATAGTGACCTTGAGGGCCTATCAGAGGTCAAAACAGATCCAGGACCAAGATGCCTGGGATGAGAAAAGATAGGGTTAATGTTAGAAATAGTTAGAAATGAAGATTTTCTGAATTAAATTTCAGACAATATCAATTTACGGATACGATTTCACAAGTTTGGTAAAATTTGAATGCGATTTCTAACAGAAAGATAGTTTAATCTTTATAAAAGGATAATGTCTATCCTTTAGAGCTAACTGTAAAGTTAAGATTTAATCTTGAATTATAATATCAAATCCTAGCTATCAATCTCATTATTTCTCTTTAACAAGGAAGAAAATCATACTTTGACTACATTTATATCAAGATCAACATAAGCCACCAAACCTTATTACTTCATCCTTTCAATTTGGCCAAGCCCTCCCATGATACAACCTCCATTTATTTCTTATCAAACCACCATTAACAAGCTTCAAAACCTCCAAAACCCTAGTCTAAACTGGCTAAAACCTTAAGATCTCTTCACAAAACTTCAACTACTCATCATCACCTACAAACCTAACTGATTGGAATTTCAATTCCCCACCATTTCTCACTTTGATATCTCATACTTCACTGTTTAAGGAAGGGCTTAGGAGCTGTTTGGAAGGCTTGAAGTGAGGAAAAACCATTTTTGAAAGAACTTTTGGAGTTAGAAGCCCTAAACCTCACAAGTGGGCTTTTAAACCTTTTCAGTTCAAATCTGTTTTTGTATTTTAGCTACTGATGTAATTGGATATTTTTTGTTTTATTGGTTGATAATGTATAGATATTAATGTGTTTAATTTGGTAGAGTGTTTGGATGATGTTAGAAAACTTTTTTTGTCAAAATATTTTTTGAGCTATATTCCTGGAAATCCAAATTTAGGCAAACAGGTAGATTTGCTCAATTTTTTTAACCTATTTAGAGAGTTATCTTTAGCTAAAAATTTTATATGATGAAACTAATAATATATTAAGGTGTTTTCAATATTTTTTTGGGTTTTCAAAATGACTTTTACTATTTTCTAATAATTAGAAAGTGAGACAATTAGGGTTTCTGCTGAAAGCCAAATTTGAAGCTATAAATTTATCTAATTTTGTTACTATAACAAATGATAGAATTTTGAGCTAAAATTTGTACAGGGTATTGAGGACATTTTGAAGTCCAACCTTGAATTTTTGTGGGATTTTAGACTCCATTTGATATGGTAATAAAATTTGGGATTCAGGCTATTGGCTGGAATCAAGAGGTTTCTAATCTAAAATTTGTACAATTTTGTTAACATAGTTAGAAAACTTGTTTTGCTTTGAAATTTTTTAGGAACTTGGGGACACATTGAAGTGTCTTGGATGATTTTTGTAGCCTTGGATTTGGTTGTTTGGTATGCAAACTAAATTTTACTACACAAGTGTAAAATCTGCCAATGTGCTGGAATGGTACCAATGCCTTGAATAAATGATATAATGGTATTTTAGTTCTAGTATGACATGAATAATTGCTTATGAATACTTGAGCATATGACTTGTGATATATAAATGCATGCTAGAGGAAGTAAAGATTGGTTTATGAGGCATGATTGAAATCACATTGTGAATGAATGCCTATATGTGCTTTATGCATGCATTTGGAATGAGAAGTAAATGATGCATATATTTGGTAAAAGAGAATGTATGAACTTCAATCGTGCATGTTCTGAAATATGGACATAATAGAAACAAGACTTATGTTGAATGAAGGGAAGGCAACAAGAAAGAACTTCCTAGAGATATTTTGAGTTAGTAGACGTATCAGCTAGAATAGATCTATGTGTGATTCGGAAGAGGAAAAAATGAAGTCTAATGATCATGCATAGGAATGAGCTCAACCTTACAACCATTTCCCATCTGTGGTGTTATCCACTATAGATATCATTTGGTATGAACTAAGTCTTTTCTATGTCGATGAAAAGAAAAATGCATAGGATTGAGTGCTATGATCATAAGTAAAACTATGGCATTATAAGATAACTTCACTGCATATATCATATGCATACTCATGTTACTCTGAATTGTCTTCCTAGGATGATTTACTATATGTTTGATCATTATGACAATGTGCATTAATTGGTTGAATGCTAAAAGAAACCCACTTTGGAGTTATGATTTTGAACTTTAAAAATGAATCTTTGGTATGTAATGCACGATCACATTTTTCTACTAAAGAAGTGGTTGGACGATTATGATGACATTTATAATTGTGTACTTAGGATCCCTACTGAGAATTTTATAATTCAAACCCCTATATTTGTATGTTTCCATGTCGTCTCCAGATTACTCACAAAACTCATTGAATTTTTCAAGTAGCAAGCTTGATGGAAGTCTATGATCATAAGTAAAACTATGGCATTATAAGATAACTTCATTGCATATATCATATGCATACTCATGTTACTCTAAAATTGTTATTAGGATGATTTACTATATGTTTGATCATTATGACAATGTGCATTAATTGGTTGAATGCTAAAAGAAACCCACTTTGGAGTTATGATTTTGAACTTTAAAAATGAATCTTTGGTATGTAATGCACAATCACATTTTCTACTAAACCGAAGTGGTGAACGATATGATGACATTTATAATTGTGTACTTGGGGATACCCTACTGAAAATTTTATAATTCAAACCCCTATATTTGTATGTTTCTATGTCGTCTCCAGATTACTCACAAAGCTCATTGAATTTTTCAAGTAGCAAGTTTGATGGAAGTCGCACTTGAGCTCTATTCAAACTATACATGCTTAGTGATAAGAGTCACACCCAAAGTCCATCCAGCTTTAAGCTCCATGCTAGTGAGCACCATGCTCACCTCACCCAAAACGCAAGTTTGATGAAAGCCGCACGGCTAGTCTGAATTTTGCGTGCTTAGTCGAATGAAGTCGCACCCAAACTTTATTTGGATTCAAGCTCCACGCTAGCGAGTGCTGGACTCGAGCCTGTAATGAAAGTTTGATGGAAGCCGCACCAAAGCTTTATCAAAACTCCACATGCTTATCAGTGGCTGCTCTCCAAATGCAAGTTTGATGGAAGCTGCATTTGAGCTCTATCCAAACTCCACATGCTTTGTAGATGAGAACCGCAACCAAATTCCATTTGGCCTCAAGCACCAATCATTCAAATTCAAAAAGTCACCCCTTACACAATTACGCTTGTATGACTACAAAATTTTTAAAGTACAAGCATACCCAAAATGACGTTAGCAAAAATGAAAACGTATATGAGCTACCTATGCCTCCCAACCTTGGACCTCAAAGCTAGCACATGGGCAAAGGAAAGAGAGAGTATAAGTCTATAGCACAAATATAATAGTGAAGGAAGAAGAAAAGCATAAACATTAAAGCAATAGATTACAAAAAATTATACTAGTACAAGAGCAACAGAAATAAAAACTTCTTCACACACACACACACACACACACACAATATATATATATATATTTGGAGTACAAAGGGCTTTGAAGGACTTATACATCAAAATCGACCTACTAATGTTGGAACTAGAAAAGAAAAAAGAATGAAGGTCCTCCTAGTCATCCTTGGCCAAGTCTTCAATCATCTCATCCACCATATGGTGAAAGATCCTACCTTGAATAGATCTACCTAACCTTACAATGTCCCAGACTTGGGCTATCAAGTTGTCAAACAACTCCAATGAGTTATTGGTCCAGGCCTTAATTAGATTGCCTACTTAGCCTCATAGTCAACACCTTGGCCTTAGCAGCCTCAAGCTCCTCTTTCTCTTCTCTCAATCCTTCTCTTTTTGCTCAAGGGCCTTCATCCTCTCCTTGAGGTTGGAGATCACTTTCCAAAGTCCCTTCTCCCGATCTCCTAGATTCTTTTTTTAAGAGAGTCATATCCTAAAAACCAACCTTCTCATTCTCCAAAGTATTGATCTGGCTTTAGAGGGTAGGGCCCTCATCCAAGTCCTCCTCATAGCAATGGAAAAACTTAGAGCCATGACCAAGTCTTCCTAAAGATGGGAAAAGTACTCGAATGGATTCGCTGTAAACGTGATGTTAGAAGGCCACATTACAAATCCTTGCCATGAACTTCTTAAAATGGAAGATGGGGGCAAAGATGGACAATGTGGGCAAGCCAGCAATCATGACCATGGAGGAGTAGTCTCCTGACCGCAGAAGCCTCAAGTTGGATGGAGGGGAGTCAGCAAGGATAGGCTCCTTAGATTCCTTCATTTTCTTCCTCCCTACAAGACAAGAGAAGAGAAGCCGGAACTTGGCCTCGAAGGATTTCTCATTCTCGAGGGCGGAGCTGAGGCAAAGGCCACAATCTTATTGAGGAGAGCATAGAAGGGCAAGATTTTTCTTAGATGCCATATCTGCAAAGAAAAAATACACAAAAAATGGCGAAATAAAAGAATATCTGAGTAACAAAAACATCAAAGATCAACCTATAAGTTTTCATGTCCCCAATGGGCACATCTATTATTCTCTTTAAATTAACATGGTTAGGATATTTCCCCCATATGGTGGTAAAAATTTCACAATGGCCACTTCCTCGAAAGTGAGGTTGCGAGCTTCTAGGTAAGGGAGGAGTAGGAATTTTACCAGGAGAGGGAACTTTGGAGTCTCATTGGAAGAAATAAGGGGAAGGATCCGAGGTCCTTTGGATCTTGAAGAATGACGTAAAACTCCTGTAAATCTCAAAACACTTATTACCCCCCATGACCCGAAGCAACACCATGGTAGGTTTCTTGTCCTTCCCTTAGGACGCATCAACATGGAAGAGGAAAAGAACACCTCCAAGAAATAGGGATCCTCAAGAATTCACAGAGTCATCTAAAAGCCCTAGAGTATATCCCAACTATTAGGATGAATATGAGAGGGAGCCACATTCATCCTATTGAATATGGCCACCTCAAATCCGAAAAGGAGAAACCTTCAAAAGGGATGTCAGTTGTAACACCCTCCCAAGTATAACATTATCCTTAAGCCATGACATTAGACTTAAGGGGTTACTTATAATTTAGCGGACCTTGCTTAAGTATATAACAATTTTCAATTGATTGGCATATTAGCTAATTTGTAATTATAGAAAACATACAAAAAAGGAAACAAAGTATTCATTAAATATAAATTCAAATACAAAAAGCTCTATAAACTTTAATATACATCTATCTATTTATGTAATTACAAACATATATGTATATATAACAAAAGTCAGAAAGAGACTTCAACTATCGGGCTACTACACATTAGATTCTTCAATGACGGTAGCTTCATATCTCCCCTAAGAAATCTGGAGACAACACGAGAACGAAAACATATCGGTGAGAATCTTAAAATTCTCAATAGGGCATCCCCAACATATATACTAAAATCCATGCCATCATCATCATCCAGCCACTTTGATTTATTAAGAAAATATGATCATACAATACATATCAAAGGTCCATTTTAAAGTTCAAAATCATCCTGTCAAAGGGGGTTCCTTTTAATATTCAATCCTTTAATATATATGCATCATCATATAAAGAATATATTGCTAAATTTAAACTTAAAACATATTGGCCTCAATATCAATGCTAAAATCATTCACTTAGCACATGAGAAAAACGACTACTTAGGACAATTGCTACTTCAACTTATCTTGGCCCTTGATCATTGTGGCTTTGACCACTGGAGGGTAATAGATAGCTTTTTAGGACCCTATACATGTCATTGGATTTACTTTCTCCAATTCTCACATAGACCTATTCCTAATCAAGTTTACTTTCCTCAATTAAATTAAAGGTAGTCAATTACTTCCCTGATAAAGGATTTACTTCTCACACAAGAAACATAATCTTATGCTTTTTTTCGCATATCAGAAATTGTAATAAGTATTCACAACTATATGTGCCTAGCATCATTAATAAGTTCATATAACATGAATGAGATCAAATCATAAACATTTTATCATCTTTTCAAGCCAATCTAGATATGTTGGAACTTCAATTCTTAAGAAAATTATGGTTAAATTACTAAACATGATCAAAATAGAGTAAAATATTTTTTAGAGATAATTAAATGTATCAATGTGAGCCTATAAAAATTTCACATCATAATAAGGTCTCTAGTTATATTAATAAAATCCCACAATTTCAAAGGTCAAAAATGTAGTTTCAATCAATAGCCAGAAGTCTCAATTTTTCTACCTTGTGAAATGAAAATAAAAAATCATACAAAAATTCACGTTGAACCTTGAGATGTCCTCAACATCCTATAAAACTTTTAGCTCAAAATTCGATCATTGGTTATGGTAAGAAAATTAGACAAATTCAATACTACAAACTAGGCTAAAGAAACCCTAACCCTCTTGGTTTTCAATTTTTAAAAATTAATAAAAAGACTTAAGATGCCTCAAGAAAATTTTTAGAAACACTTCCATATGTTAGCTTCATTAAATAAAAATTTTAACTCATAATCATTCCTAAAATCAGTGAGAAAATCAAAATAATTCACTGTTTGCTTAAAATCCAAGTTTAGCAACACAACACACAACTTCTTTTGAGAAAGAGTTTTCCAAAAACACCCAAACATTCCAAAAAATTAAACACATCAATATCCATGTCTAAAAATTCAATAAAACTGAAAATCTCAAGCCAAGTCATTCAAATAAATTTCAGAATCAATTTGAAAGAAGGAGGTTAAAGAAAGCCCTACTTGTTGCTAGAAGTCTTTTGCTCTTGTTTTTTATTCTTCCAAGTGTTTCTCCACCAATTCTTCAACCCAAAATCAGCCAAATCCTTTCATAGGCAGTGATATGTCAATTCCTCTTTGATGGTAAGGTGTGATATAAATTCTTTGATGGAGGTTGATATGAAGATTTCAAGACATAGACTAGGTTTTGTGCTTAAATAATTGGTTCTTGGTGTTATAGAATGAAGATTTGGCCAAGTTCATGAGGTTTGGAAGAGAAGAAAGTGAAGATAGCTGTATGAAGAGGTGATAGGAATTGTACATGAGAGAATGATGAGAATTTTGATTTTTCTTTGTTTATTACATGTTGTGTGTTGGGTTTTTATTCTGCCACAAAATTATTTCCTTAAGATAAATAAATGAAATTTTGTAAAATTCCTATTGGCTAGTGGAAAAGGAAATGGTATGGCTTCTCCTAAGCCACACGCTTGTCACCTTAGGTGACAAGTTTAACATTAAGTTTCATACGATGTATGAAGCCACACATTGATTATTTACCGAACGGGTAAAATGCTATTACCCGTAAAATAGATATTATCCAAAATTAAATTTCGAGTCTAAAATTATCATTTCTAACTTTTCCTAATCTTAATCCTATATTTTCTCAGTTCAAGCATCTCTAGGTCCCAATTCTAGGATTTCGAGGTTCAGGACGAGCCTACGGGACCCGCATGGTCACTATTCACATTTTTTTGGCAAACCAATCTTTTCTTGACTAACCCTATCAAAATCATGAAATTGGATTAATAAAATCTAAATAAAATTTTTAAAATAAATTTCGAAAGTGTTACAACATTATCATACATCCACATCCACAAGAAGTCCTTATCGCCCTCTAAACAATCCTTCTCATTCATCATGCTTCGGACTTCGACCACCTTGACTGAAGTGGTCTATGAGGTTGCGATCTCAGGAGTTAGGATACATATCTGCCTTCCATTTTTCCTACAAAAGGAATCACCAAAAAATGCCTAAGTAAGGGGACAAGGATTTAAAAATAAAAAAAGATAAAGCAACAAAATTAAAACAATTCTAAGGTAGTTCCCTGACTTGCGGGGGCGGTGAAACCCCCAACCACCATATAAAGTGACAGAGGTGCCCTAAAAAATGCCTCTCAACACACAAAGATGAAAAAGGAGAAGAAGAAGATACCCCATAAAACCATGCAAAATAAAAAACACATAAAAAGAAGGACATAACACTCATTGTAATAATAAGTGGCGGTGAGGATAAAGATGAACGACGATGGGTGGGGAAACTCGATGTGACAGAGAGGACGATATGAAAAAGAGGAAGGTGTATGCACGAGAGCGAAAAAATTGGAAATAGGAAGGGGAAACATTTATATAGAAAGTTGATGGGGGCAAAACCATCCAAGGGAATCGCTCCAAGTCACTTTCTCGATGCCTCGGAAACATGTCCAGGATACACATGTCACCTCACCATTGGAGGATGAAACATCACCTTAGGCAAAAGTTATGGAACCTAATTGCTAGGGAAAGTCAAGAATTCCTTAGGAAGAGTGGGATTTTTCAGTAGAGTAAAGCATTTCCTTAGAAAGAGAACGATTTGTGCCCTATAGAGTGTAACTTTAAAGATCTGGTTTTGATTCAAAGTCACTTTAGATAGAAAGATACAAATAACTTAACAACAAGTGTAGCCACTATTAGTTGAGTTGGGGCAATTGTTATGAATTGAGACCTTCGATCAAAACATAGTTAACAGCTTTAGTATTACCTGCAGATCGCCTTGATTTGAGGACCATAGGCAACTTATTATCAAGTCTCTTAACGTATCCTCCTTAAACCCTCTAATGAGAACCCAAACATAGTAGACCCTGGGAATGCATGGGGTGTTAGCTCCAGAACCTTAGAAAGCTATTATAGCTTAAGTTTTCAATAACAACAAAGAAAATTTTGTTCAAATGTTTTATAGAAAGCAAGTGATAGTTTGCTTGAGATTTGTAGTCTTAACAAGATATTTTTCACATAAATATAATTCAAATCTTGATACATTTTCTTAATATCATGTTTTTAACAAGATTAAAATCTTATTCAAATAGATTTAAATTCTTAAGAAAGTGAAAAACTATTCAAAACGTGAATTATAACATGTAAGAGGCTTAAGAAAGCAAGTTAAAGCATAGAAAGTAAGTTTAGGCCCTTAGAAAGTGGTTCATGACTTAGAAAGTGGCATGACCTGAGAGAAGTGATCTCTCATTATCATATCAAGTACATCATCATCAATCTTAGTTGTAATCATTCTTGAAGAGTATCAATACTATTTGAAGATCATCATCCATCCTAGAGAGAAGTTTAGATGGAACATAAGAGGCTCAAAAATTGTAGAAGTACTTAAGAAAGCACTATATACATAAAAAAAACTACATTTGGACAACAGAACTGAAGTCAAAACCTAGAAAGTAACAGTGACACAAACTTTTTTGGATATTCATCAACTTCTAGAAGGTATTCACATAAAGAAAAGTTTAGAAACCACGTTAAAATGAATATTTAGTTTCTAAATTATTTTTAGAAACAATTGTCAATAGATTATGTACTATGAAGCTAGTATTGACATTTAAAGCCTATGCATCTAGAAGACATATCCTAGGACATATAAAGATTGATCACCAAGTGTTAAGAGGAGAAAAGATCAAGGGGCCAACATTCAAATTCAAATCATTGTATAAAAGGAGGAAGCATTCAAACTTGAAGGAACTTTTGCATTCTCAACATTCAAAGCAATATTCATACTTTTTGAAGTTCCTTCTTACATTGTTTTCAATTTCTAAAAACAAAAATCTTCTTTTTTATATATCTTAGCAAACATTCTTATCAGGAAGATTAGATCTTAAGTTGTTTTCTTAAACATTGTATTATCTTAGGAAACTTGAGTTTTTTTCTTTTTAAGTGTAAACACCAAAACCTTATACTCTTTGTGCCTTGATCCATTAGTGATTAAGTGAGATAGCTTTGGGAGACTAGGATAAAACTACTTGTGAGTGAGGATTGATTGTATAACCTCACTAGAGATAGCCTAAAAAAGCTATTAAAAGAATATCTTACTTTATCGGGTTCAAAAGTGGTTGATAGTGGAACCCAATAAATTTGTTGGAACTTGATGTAGGCAAGTTCCTAGAACTAATATAAAATTCATTTGAGTGATATTCTCTTCTCCTTATCTCTTTAATTACTTTGTAATATTTTTAAGTTGTTTGAGAATTTATATTTATTTAAAGGTGTTTTATGAAGTTTTACTAAGTTTCTAAATACTTTGGAAAATTAAGATATAAAAGTGCACAAAAGGGGTTGAATCATGCTTTACTCTTTCGCATCTGAAAAATTTAAAGAATACTATCAAGCACTAAGCATGAAGTGCAAATGAAAAACATGTTAGCTATTTAAGAAAGTAGATTTCTGAAGCATAGAAGAAGTGATGAACGCCAAAATGATATATTAGTAAATATTAAAATATACAACATAATAAAGAAAGTAAACAAGAATAAGGATAAGAAGTGACATAAGGATTTTTATAGGCTCGATCAAACTTGCCTACATATAGTACTCAACACACGTTGTGGTTCCACTAAAACATCTTCTCAAACTGAAGAAAGAAAATAAATAGTCTTTACATTAGCCTTCCTAAGCTCTTATTTATGACAATGGACATCCCCTACTATCATAAATTGAGTAGTTATTCACCAACCTGTGGCTAAACTCTGACAGTGACAACACCTATTTCGCATTGCAAGTAGTTATTCACCGGCCTTCCCAAGCTAATCCCGTGACAAGTAAACAACCCCTCCTGTCACATTGAAAGTAGTTATTCACAAGCCTCTCTAACTGAACAGAATCATCTGCAGCCTCTCCAAGCTGAACCCGTCTCTATTAAGCTGAACCTGTGACTAATAGACAACCTCTCCGTCAATTGAAAGTAATTATTCACCAGTCTCTCCAAGCTGAATGGAGTAGTCTTCCCTAGCCTTTCTAGGTTGAACCCGTGACCATAGACAAGCGCTGTTACGGTGAAAGTAGTTATTCACTAGCCTCTCTAAGCTAAAAGGATCATCTTTCCCAACCTCCAAGCTAAACTGAGAGCAATAAGACACCTTACTATCGCGCTGCAAGTATTCATTAGCCTCTCCAAGCTATCTCACACTGATAACTACTGGATAAAGATACAAAGGTTTGTGTTGGGTTGCCACTCAAACTAAACTACACTCAAGTTTCCTTAAAATATACATGAATAATCCTGGGATAACTTGAATGACTTCTTCACATGACTCTTCCTTGGAAGAACATATAACCATTAGAATGGGAAGAAGATTTTTATAGTAAGGAAACTAATTACATTATGATATGATGAACCTTGCTGAATGAAGAGAGATTTTTCAGGTTTCCTCTATTGTGTAGCATAATCTCTCTCATTTGAGCACAACATCTCTATTTAAAGATAGTCTTCCTTGTGACCATTGCCCCTAATTATATGCATGACACGTGTTGATCATTTATTTGTGTCTCAAAATTGATCTAGAAGAGTAGCATGTCTATTGGAGCTTCAAAAGCCATTGCGGGAATATGAGGTTTGTGATGTTACCTCAGAAACTACTCTTACTTTCTTAACATGGTTTCTGAACTCTTTCTTCTGAAGCTAAGTTGGTTGATCAAGTTAAGGATGACCCACTAGTTTGAACTGGGTTTGACTTTAAATTTGAATTTTTGAACTGGGTTTGACTTTAAATTTGAATTTCAAAAATTCAAATCCTCTTCCAGGAACGTTAGCGCTCCAGACAAGTGAGCTTTCTGATGGTCAGAATCAGTTCCTTGATGATTCTTTAGTCTTCTTGCTTCAATCCAAGCTTTATGACTCTGAAAGATTTGCAACCATGATGATTGAAGATTGTGTAGGTTGTTCTTAAGAGCTTTCTTGATTTCTTCGTGTTAAGCATACTTTCTATGTCCAGGCACTACTTTCGAAGACTCATGCCTTGGTTTCTTGCTCTTGATATGATATCCTTTAATTCAAGGCATGTATACGTACTTTGCACGATATAATGTTCACTTTCTTTAAGTTCAATCTCTCATGTGAGATAAATCATGTTTACACATGCAAAGTGAAATTATTCTTACTTTAAGTCTACATTATGTAATCTGTAAATACCTGTGTACTTGTCTCAAGAAACTCAAGGTAGACATTAGTCGTTCTTCAAAATATTTTCGTTGAATTGGTTTTGTTGTCACTCAAAATATTGATTAACTTTGAAGGGTTCTGGAGCTAACAATCTCCCCTTTGATGATGACAAACCAATTTGAAGAAAATATTTTGAAGAGATATGAAAGAATAATATTGAATATGTCATGATAAAAACTATTCTTTCTTGATCATAAAATGCTTGTGACATTCAAGAAGTTCTTTTCTTAAGGCAAGAAACGGATAGATTCAGAAACATTTTATAGCCTTAAGTAACTTTAAATCAGAGTTAATTTTGTTGTTTATGAAGATACTAAAATTACTCAAAGTACTTTCTAGAATACATCAGAGCAATAATAAATCTGAATATTACGTTTAAGCTCTTTAACACAACCAACTTGATTTTCTATTAAAAAACTTCTGAAGCAAGCGTACTTGAAAGAAAAACAAGTAATACTTGTGATATTTTATCTTGATTAATCCTTATTCAGCATAACTTTTAAATGACATTTTTTGAAAACCAATGCTCAAAACATATGACAATTTTTAACAGAGCATGCACGATCAATAAGGAGAGCATCCTGATGCTTATGTAGTTTCTGATGCTCAATGAAACCTGATATAAATATACCAATATATTACATGCGAGGTTTCTGAAGCTCATTAGGGATTAATCCTAAATATTATGAAAATAAAGCATAAATGAGCCTTTTGATTTTAGCGTGAAACTTTTTCTCATAAGATCAAAGCATGAAAGAACCATTTTTATGAAAAGAACTTAACACAAAAGCTCATGCTTTTTGTAAAAACATGCTCATTGATACAAACTTAACACATTATATGCCATATAGCAGCACACTTGAGAGAGTTTTGAAGCTTCACTGTCTTAGTTGTATCAAAAACATGTAGGAGCAAGTTCTAGAGATTGTCAAAACTATTCAAAACTAAATTTCAATAAGTTATACAAAGCTTTTAAGACCTTCTCATAAGTGTGATGAGATAATGTGTTTCATAAAAAGATATAAGCATATCATATACATTGAAGCACATCATATAAAAAAGAGTATCAAAGCAACAAAAGAACGATTTTGAGCTCTTAAAAGATACTTCTCATGCTAATCACAAGTAAACATGTGAGCTACAAATCCTAGCATGCTAAAGGATAAGCAAAATAGACTACACGCAAGAGGTAAGAAGCAAACATCTAGGCAAAGATATGATTAGCTAAGTATATGCAGGTATAAATATATAGAGAGCTTTAAAGGAAATAACGTTTAAAAGATATGTATCGACACAGACATGATATATAAAAAAAGAATTTTATAAGCCAAGATAAAATGTCACAAAATGACTAAACAACGAAAGAATATGCATGCTAAAAAAAAATTCCAGCTCCTCCCAAGCATATGCTCCCCCTAAATTCCATAGCACTTGATTTATTCATCTCTTCTCTTCTCCCTTTGACATCAACAAAAAGGAGGTATGCTGGAAATCAAACACCATCTTCATCGTCATCATCTTAGCTCTGTAAAATCTCTTAGTTGGTTTGAAGAATTTGAAGCTAGTTCTTCATTTTGTTGAGCTAGGTGCCGTGCTCTACATTGTTGCCTTAAGCCGATCCTGCTTAGGCAATCTCTCAGGACAAGGATGATATGATTGATTAGAGCTTGCTAGAGGCTTAGTTGAAGACGAATGGCAGGTGACTAGGTGCCGATGATGGAGCAACTCTAGGAGAAGGCTTAGGCGATTCAACCTGATTATTAAGGCGTAACATGAGGTAGAGAGGATGGCATGCCTATTTAGAGGCAGTAAGAGCAAAAATAGGCTTAGGAATAGAAACGCACAGTTGAACATTCCGAGGCAAAAGTAGTAGCTTCTTCACCAAGAGAAGTCCTAGGTCTGATACTCTATCCTCTTCCTCTTCTATCCGAGTGATTTGAATGGAATGAGGAGGTTAAGGCACTATTAGGATGATAAGTTTTGGTTCATGAGCTTCCTCTACTGGTTCCTCAATGATGGGCTCTAGGGATAGTTCTCTTGTTGTGAGTTTTGATCTGAGTCTTCTACTAAGCCTAGCCTTCTCACCTCTATATATATTTTCTTCTTCTTCAGATAAGAAGCTTCTCTTGTTCTTTTCCTTCTACATCTTTCTCACCAAAAGAGGAGTCACCAAGAATGATTTGATACCAGCTTCTCATATTTTGTGATTTCCTTTTTCAATATATCAATTTCTAGACTCATGTAAATGCATTCCTTTACACTTGAACAGACTTCTTTTCTACTAATGACTTTTATTAGTTTGACCACCACCTAAGTTTCTTCACAGCAACTCCTATTTTCTTTTTATTCTTCTTTCTTCAAGCTAATAAAGGAGAGGATTCCTCCTCTTCCTTCTCTAGTTCTCAAGCTTACTTTCAATGAGCACTACCTTCCTTTTTCCTTTGGCTTTTTCTTGTTGAGACTTAGCTTGTTGGGAGGCTTTCCTAGCTTGATAACCTCTTGTTGGACTCTGCCTGTTGGTTCATAACCAGGGATGATGGACCTTTTTCTTGAAGTTATAAAGGAGGAAGGTGAGAAAATGGTTCCTTCCAGAGACATATCTCTTAAGAAGAGGAAAGTGTATTGTTGAAGAAGCTTAGTCAACAACATTCCATATGGTACATTCAGTTCTCCATTTTTCTTTTGAGGTTGCACTCATCATATAATCCAAAATAAGCATTGGTAGGTTTACTCTTCTCTTTGCATCAGTAGAGAAGCATGCGTCCATGCCAACAAGTGTATATGTACTTCCTATATGGGGTAAGATGGAGTGGACCATCGTATATGCCTTCCTAGCCCTAGCACTTAACATGGCAATAGTAATTTCATTTGGCTTGTGAAGGATGGAGTCAGTTAGTACCTGGACACATCTCCTTCATTTATCCCAAGAGTAAGCCCAGTTGGTGAGGAATTCAAGATGACACCGTCATTTGGTGCTTTGGTGACCTTGAAGAGTCCTGAAGCCTGATCTGAATAGCACAATCTAATCATGGATTTGAGATGAAGATGAAAGTCTCAAGATGAGAGTAGAAGCGGTGACTAATCATGGGAAGACTAGTTCATTAATCTATAGAAATTCCTTCCATTTCTTAAAAGTAAAGACTTCGTCAAGAATTGATATTTCTTCATGAAGATCTTTCTAGAGAGCTTTCAGGAGCCATCTTCCTCAATTTGAAAATTTTTTCATAATTATCCTGCATGCCAAGATCATCATACATGTGAAAAGAAGCTTTTCAGAAGTAGAAATCCACATTCTTCCCTTTAGCCATTGAAGAAACGGAGGGTGAGTGAGTGGGAGAAGATAAATGGTTGAGGTAAAAGATTGAATCTTGAGAAGATTTATGAGAGCATATGAGGTTAGTTAGTAGGGATGAGGGTTTGATAGAAGGAGGTTGCGGTTACAGGGAGATATGTGAAGATGAAACGATTAGGGGACATGTTTGAGGTTAAGGATGAAGGAAAAGAAAAAAAAAGGTGTGGAAAGGGAGATATTTAAGTAATGTGACATGGTAGACTGAAGGTGAAGCGACGTAGAGAGAAACCCAAAAAGTGGGAATTATCCCAACTTTTTCATCCATTTAGAAAGAGAATCTCTAACACAGATATTACTTTCTGAGGGCTTACTTTCTAAGATTGATAATTCACTTTCTGATATCAAGAAGACACATTACATATTCAACATCAGTAATCTTCATATACTAAATGCTATGGCCCTAAATATTCTTCATTTTGATCCTCATCTTCTTCTTTCTAGTCATCCATAGGTTTGATGACCTCTTTCTCTGAACTTGTAGACATGAATTCTGATCTTCAAAAGGGATACATGGTCTTGCAAACTAATATCTTGATATACCAGCCAATATGCTAAATTGCAAATTGATATCTTCTAATTGTGAAGATTAATGACTTTGCTAAGCCTTCAGTTTAGAATTATAAAGAAGGATGCCAGATATGTTCATGTATGAATGCATATGAGATTTTATAAAAACTTTAAGTTTCAAAAGCTTTTTCAAACAAAAGATAGATCTTCACATAATGTTTTGTGAATACGTCAAACAATAGGTTTTAGTATCATTAACATTCCCTATTGCTTTATGGATTAATGGTGCCCAAACCAACACGGTCTAGACTCGCTTGTCCTCACTCATCCGTTTTTATGGAAAAACATGCTACTTTATGGATTCGTTGTCCCCATAACTAACATGGGTCTTCAGCATGCTTTGTCCTCATTCACACGCTTCCTGGAAAATTTTAAGAGTCACATCCAAAGTACCCTAAGTCAAGCATGCTCGCTGTGGTTCTTTTGTGATAGGCTATAAAAAAGAAATATGCATCTTTGTGGCATAGGTAGTACCAATCAATTCATATAGCCCTCCTTAACTGTACAGTCCATACCTATCCAGACTCAAGATGCATCTCATTCAGGTGTGTGGTCATTTCATTGTCCTCCGACTTGGAGGTAGAGATTGCTCCTCTTTCATGCCTTTCAGACGATCATTCCTTACCTGATCACTGGGTGTTACATGCCCACGCTTCCGCTGGTTCATCCAGCTACACGTACTGGGAGAGGTAGGCGTGTAACGCCCGATTTCTCGTTAGAGTACAAATGACCGAAATGCCCTGAGGTCATTTACCCGAAATTCGAGGTTGCCCGGCAACCCTCGAATGGGTCAACTCGATGTTTGAAGGGGATTATGCTGTTATGAATGATATTGAGGAGGAACCTCGTTTTCTAAACTTCGGCTCAAAATGACCAAAATACCCCCTGTCTACACGGGTAAAAGATGCCGTTTGAGCCCAGAACTTTAGGAAGTTTAGAATGATGTTTATGAGCAATGTTTGATGTTTAGTTGGCCAAAGGTCCCGGGCAGTTTTAGTGCAAAATTACCATTTTGCCCCTAAACAGTGTACAGTGCGCCTAATGAAGCAATCAAGCAAAACCTAAGCAATATTAGGCTCTAATCGAAGATTAATTTATTTCGATAATTAATCTAGAGTCAAAATGATTTATTAAGGTTAATTAGAACCTAAGATTGCTTAGATAAACTCTAATTGTATTCTTTAAATTCAAGATTGCTAGTCATGGAATCTTGAATAGTGTTTTCTCTCTCTTTCCTTAAATTAAGGAATTGAGCCATACCTCATTTGACCAAAAGAATTATTTTAAATTACTAATCTAATAAGATCACCCTCCTAATCAAGTCTTGAACCACCTCAATTAACCATTTTCTCACCTAAACGCTTGCTTACAAACTCCTAATCAAAAAGCCTAATCATAGAAACACTTAAACACATCCTTAAACCACAATTACATGAACAAAAATCCCTTCCCCTTGGCTGATGAGGAGGCCGAAAATCTGTCCCCAAATGGTGCCACATGTTGAGTTGATGCACTCCAAGCCCATGCCTTAGGCCATACCTTGCCCATGCTTCCAACCATGCTTGCCATGCCTAAGCCCATGCTTTTGTAAGAGATATTTCCTCCTCCCTTGACCTTGAAAAGTCATCAGCCATTCCCTCCCCAAATCAGCCAACATGTCTCATTTTTCTATAAATACCAAGCCTTGATGAACCTTGTCACACTTTGGTTCACTTGGTAAGTTCACACTTCTTGCAAATTCTCTCATTCCTCTCAAATTCCCTCAACTTGGCTGATTTCTTCCTCAAGACTCCAAAAGGATTTCCTTCTCCTTCCATCTAGAAAACAAAGCTTTCTTACATCTCTTCAAGACTTCTTAAGGTAGGGGTTAAGTTTTGATGATTTTTGTTTGTGTTCTTCAAGAAAGTTCTAGTTTTTCTCTTGGTTTCAAACTCCTTTTCCTTCCTCTTTCTTTTTCGGCCAAGAGGCCTTCTTACAAAAAGAATGTGAGCTTGATGATGAGGTTTCAAGATAATGATTTGTTGTTGTCATGTGAGAAACCTCTAAAGCTTGAAACAACTTGGTCTTGGACCATACATGCTTGGATTTCCTTTCTTTTCTTGGCTTAAGTTTTGGTTTTTCCTCTTCCTCTTTCCTTTAAGGATTTCAGTTTTTCTTCTATGGATTTGAACAAAGTTTGTAAAATATGTCTAGTAGATCACAAAAGTTTTGTTAAGAAAGTTAATCTCATGATTTCAAAGAGCTCTAGGCTTACCCTTGCCAACCTTAAAGTTGGTCGGCCGTTCTAGAATCCGCTCTAGATTGAAGCCTATGAGCAATAAAATAAAGAATATGACTTAGTTCTTGTAGTTTTGTTTAGACAAAGTGATGAACTTTGGGTCCATTTCCTTAAGCTTGATGGTGAGTTCAAACCTTAAGATTTCTCTTGAAGTCTAGGTGCTAAGAACTCTAAAGCTTGCCTTATGATGCATAATGGGTTGAGGTTTATGTTCCTCTAAAAGTCTTGCAAGAGCTCTAGCTAAGACAAAAACAAGATGCATTCATGTTTAAATTTATGTCTTGCATCTCATGTTTATTTTGATGTTATCACTAATTTCACAAGAGTAAATGAATGAACTTGCATTACCATATTTAAATTCCCAAGCTTGCATTTCATGTTTATATTTCAAGTCATCACTTAATCCTTAAAGATAATAATGAAGTTGCATCTCATATTTATTTTATGCTCTCACTTTACTTTCTAATGAAGAGTAAAATAAAGTGCATGGCATGTTTAAGATTTTGTCATCACCTAAACACTCTAGAGCTCAAAGACTTGCCCTAAGTATCCTAAAAAGGAAACTCCATTCAAAAAGAAATGGATGAGTTTTGGTATGAACCAACAATGGTTTGATTTTGTAAAATACATGAATAATTTTCAAGGAAATGTTGGAAAACTGTTTTATGAGGTCTCAAGAGGTTTAAAATAGTTTGGAATGTGTCAAAATCATGTTTTCTCAATTTTAGAGGTTCTGGTAATCGATTACCACCCATGTAATCGATTACCAGAAGGTTTTGAAGGACTTTTGGTTCTGGTAATCGATTACCAGAGGAGTGTAATCGATTACTACGGCTTTTCATGCCCAGAACCTCTGGAAACCCTGAATCGATTACTTTATAATGTAATCGATTACCAAATGTTCTTTACTTTTAAACAGATTTAACCCTAAGTAATCGATTACGTCGTATGTAATCGATTACCCTATGTTCTTTACTTTTCAAAACTTTAACCCTACGTAATCGATTACCATTATGTGTAATCGATTACCGGTTGTTTTTGAAAACCCAGAATGAATTGAGCTCCTGGTAATCGATTACTAGGAACATGTAATCGATTACCAGAACACCTTTTGTTTCCAGAACATTCCAAGAGAAAACTAGTAACTTATATGCATTTCAACCCAAGAGATTATGTGATCTTATGGGTTCATGATTTGGTTCTATGTTTGGCTCCTGTATAAATGCTGTTCTAAGGTGTTAAATGTGTAAAATTATGTTGAGTGAAGCAAGGATCGATTTAGAGAAGCTAGTAAAGAATAAGTAACTAAAAAGGGACTTGAGATGAGAATTCTAGAACACCTTAATACAAAGAAGTGCAAATCTGTTCTAGCATGATTAATTCAGGGATAAATGATTCATAATTAGTAAGACATGTACAAGATCCCTTCATAAATGATTAGGTGCTAATTTCTAAGTATAAGATGATGATAAGAGATCTAAGTGGTTTATAACTTAGAGAACATGCCTAGGAATCCCTCATAATTGATCTAAGAATTAATTATGGAGCCTTAGGCGAAGATGGATCTTAAAAGGGTCGCGAATGGAGATTCTAGAGCCCCTTAAGCAAATGATATATATTTTCTCCCTTTTATGTTGAGTGCTGAGTGGAATCTTGGTGAGTTCAAATCTTAGAGGAAAAGTTTAAGTGCCAACCCCTTGAGGGTAATAATAATGCAAATACAAGTTTAAAGCCCGAAAGGGCAAAGCATAAGATACTATGAGATAGGTGGACGAGAGAGTATGATTATGATGATGAACCTCGTGCACACTTATGATGATGTGATTATGTTAGTTCCTTGAGCATGAAACTTTATATGCATAATTTGATGAAATGTTGTGTTTGAGATGCATAATGTTTCAAAGATATGAATGAAATTGAGAAATATGCTCATGTGAACTAGAAAGTTGTGGCAATGAGAAAGTTCCATGAAAATGATGCATGTGACTGAAATTATGTGGCATGACTCAAATTTGAGGAAATTCGAGAGAGTGTTATGCCGCGAATTTCCGTCAAATTTGAGGGACAAAAAGAAAGTTTTTGAGAAATATGAAGTTTAAAAGTTATATGCCGAGACGCATTTCTCCTGCTAGTGAGAGAAAGTAAACCCGGGGGGTATGGACGTCGAGCCATACCGAAGCGGACAAAGTCGCTGGTCTTAACCAAGTCGATGCGTTTCGAAGAAGGAGAAAGTCCCATGATGGGTGATCCTTAGGCCCCCTACCCGTACTCTGGGAGTCGGGATTATGATATTTATGATTCGCTTATCAAGAGGATAAGTAAGAACTAGTGACGACTAGTTAAGGTATGAGCTCATAGCCTAGCTTAAGGGGTGCGGTTACTATATTATTGGTGACACAAGTATGAGAAAAGGAAAGATGTTCAAAGAAAAGTTTCATGCCACACAAATGTTGTTTGAATTATTGTTTGATTTACCTAAAGTGCTACCATGCATCCATGAAACATTATGTTGCATACATGCATTAAGAATCATTATAAAAGACATGGACCTTGGACAACAACCTTTGTGAAAACCTCATAATGAACCTATGCATGCTCAACCTTTTCATAATAAACCCAAGGTTCCTGGGACGTAAACGATGGCACTAGGATAGAGGACTTCCTCCTGAGATTCTTTAGTAAGAATTCTCACCCTCTCTCTCGTTTCTTTCCGTTACGTCTTCAGATATCGATGGCGTCGTTCGTGATTTTCATTGACCCGCCTACATGGGAGGTGCACTATGACCCCGAGCATCAGTCCTACCACTTCAAGGGTCATTGCGAGGTGCGCGTTTTTGCATACGTGGGACGCCCTTTTGCTTTCCCCGTCTCCAGCTATCGCTTCGATCCGACTTCACCCTTTGGCGACGACCTGATCTTTGAGAGGACACGACCCGAGATGAGAGACCGTCGTGCCCAACCTTCCTCGTCGGAGGTACGCGGATATCCTGAGTATGTTCCCCGTTCTCGATCAGAGGCTGATCCTTGGAGGGATCTTCCCTTCGTTCCCTATGGGTCACGGAGGAGGTAGTGAGGACACGGTCACCAGCCGAGGCATGCGAGGCGCGTTCGACAGCGAGAGGCGACCACGACGCGGAGGCCACGCTGTCCCTCGATTCCCATGCCTAGATCTCCGCTTCGTTGGGCTACATCCGAGGAGCTTCGTCAGTTCGCGGGCTACATCTCCCCAACCGAGGACGGCGTCACCAGGAGGCTTGGAGTGGGAGGGTAGTGATAGTTGGGTGTTTATCTTTTGGGATTATTACCATGTATTTGTCTTTATGTTTCCCATTGTACTGCAAGCTCTGCCCACTAGTACGGGTAAGACTTTATGTTTCTGTTATATTTCTGTTGTGATGTACTAAACTATATTATCTAATGTAATGAGGAATGATGTTTATGATGGATGTGTTCTTTAATGTTTATATTCTGTATGTTTTATTTATTCTTCCGCTTCACGTTGTTTATGTTACGCGCAAAGGCTCGCACTTTGGTTTATATAAATCATTTCAAAAAAAAATTTACCCGTATTTTCCGCTAAGTATTTTATAAATGAATTTAAAGAGAAGTAATAACTAATAATTAGTCTTGATACGTCCTAGGCGTATTGAGGTTAAATATTAGGGTGTTACATTATGGTATAAAGGTTGATTCTCACGGAGCCTGAGGATTGGGACCATGCTTTAGAAGCATGTTACGTTAGTATGTCATGTGTAGTGCTTAGCTATTAGAGATAAGCTATAGGATAGGCATTCATGACCTTGTCTGCTTGTCTATGCCATGGTAACTAGCTCATTTAGTTTGGAATGTTGAGCCTGATCACCTCGGTATTTGTTGACTTGTGTGCTTAGGGACCAATGGCACCCGCACGAATAGGAACGCAAACGCCGCGGTGAACGAGGAGATGAGGCTGCAGCTCTACGCGAAATGGCTAGGCGATGGAACGCATGTTCGACCGCATGAATCAACCAAGGGACGCTGCTCAAGGTCCCGCTGAAGCTGTGGAACAAGCCCGTTTTGGGGAGTTCCGCAAGGCTAATCCCCAACCTTCGTGGAGCTCTGAACCCGGACAAGGCTGATGAGTGGATCAAGAACATGGAAAAGATCTACTCTGTGGTTACCTGTTCGGAGGAACAGAAAGTCACCTTTGCTGCCTACATGATGGAAGCCGACGCGAGTTTTGGTGGACCGGCACCGAAGGCTGCTAGAAGCTACGGCGCAGCCATCAATTGGAAGCTTTAAGACGTACTTCTATGAGAAGTATTTCCGGAATCCGTGAAGAACGCCAAGGACATTGAGTTCATGCAGTTGGTCCAAGGTGGAATGTCTACGCCGTACACGGCGAAATTTGAAGAGTTGATCAAGTTCTCACGAGTTTTCCAAGGGAACCCCGATGAGGTATGGAAGTGTGTTAAGTTCGAGGCCGGTCTAAGGGCCGAACTTAACTTTGCTGTGGCACACATGGAGATTAGGGACTTCCGACCCTAGTCAACAAGTGCCGAATCATCGAAGAAGGGCACAAGAAGATGAGTGCCGCAAGGGTGGATCGTCCCAGTGGTTGGGACCTCAAGCCCCGAAGTTCAAGCCATCAAATCAGACTCAAATGAGGAACCACTACCATCCCTACCAATCCAATCAGTTCAAGCAACAACAACAACATCATCAACCACAACAACAAAGAGGACCCAACAATCAACCATCTCGGCAACACCCAAGGCCGTTCAACCCAACGGCCGCGGAAACCGCAACCATCAACAAGGCGGAATGGGCGGTCCTCGCAATAACAACAACAACAATCAACAAGGAGGGCCCAATGGGAACAAGAACAAGGCACCCCAGGAGCCCGCTTCTCCAGGATCCGCACAAGCTGTGGAGTGCCCCATGGAAAGAATCATGGCAACCGTCCCTGCCTGGGCAAGGAGTGTGTTTCAGATGTGGCAAGCTCGGCCACTATGCGAAGGATTGCAAAAGTAATGGAGGGTCGTCAAGTCAGAATCCCGACCGCAACACCAAGGACGAGTCTTTACCCTCAACGCAGAGGACGCACATGGATCCAACGACCTCATCGAAGGTAAGTGCGAACTAAATGGTAGAACCTTAATTGTGCTATATGACTCTGGTGCTACTCATTCTTTTATCTCACATGCTAGTGTCGAGTCTCTAAATTTGCAAGTTTCTAAGCTTCCTTTTGATCTCGTTGTTTCTACTCCTACCAACCGTCCTGTACATACATGTAACTGTTGTCTAAATTGCCATCTTACCGTTGAAAATAGATCTTTTGTCATAGATTTAATTTGTTTACCCTTGAAAGACATAGGCGTAATCCTTGGCATGGATTGGCTTCACGCTAACCATGTGTTGTTAGCTGTCATACCAAATCTGTTATTTTCGTCATCCCCTAGCAAGACTAGTCAAACCTTGAAACTTTATGTGAATGTCGTAGATGTCTTCTAGTGGGAGAAAACTAAGGGATATGTCCTTCTAGCCGCTAGCGAGGTAGACTTTGAGCAGAACATAGATGACATTCCTGTGGTAAGAAAGTACCCGAGGTATTTCCGATGAGATACCAGTTCCTCAGAGAGAGGTGGAGTTCTCCATCGAGTTGGTCCGGGAACGGGACCTATCTCGATAGCCCCATATAGGATGTCACCCTTGGAGTTGAAGGAATTGAAAACCCAGTTGGAAGAGTTGTTAGAAAAGAGTTTTATCAGACCTAGTGCCTCACCGTGGGAGCCCCGGTTTTGTTTGTTAAGAAAAAGGATGGGAGCATGAGATTATGTATAGATTATAGGCAATTGAATCGTGTGACGGTGAAGAATAAATACCCTTTGCCTAGGATTGATGATCTTATGGACCAGTTGAAAGGAGCGGTGGTATTCTCCAAGATTGATTTGAGGTCGGGATACCACCAAATTCGAGTAAGAGATGAGGATATACCTAAAACCGCTTTTAGGACACGGTACGGACACTTTGAGTTCGCCGTGATGTCCTTTGGACTGACAAATGCACCCGCCGTGTTTATGGACTATATGAATAGGATCTTTAGACCCTATTTAGATAAGTTCGTGGTTGTTTTCATAGATGACATACTCATCTATTCAAAGACTCACGAGGAGCATGAAAGTCACCTGAAGTTGGTTTTAGAGGTGTTGAAAGAGAAGAAGTTGTATGCTAAGCTCTCTAAGTGTGAATTCTGGTTGGAGGAAGTGAAGTTTTTGGGACATGTAGTATCAAAAGGAGGTATAGCTGTTGACCCTAGTAAGATAGAAGCTGTAATGAATTGGGATAACGACCACCGTATCGAAATACGGAGCTTTTGGGTTTAGCAGGCTATTACCGTAGGTTTATCAAAGGTTTTTCCAGATTGCTCTTCCCTAACCAAGCTAACTAGGAAGAACACCCCGTTTTCATGGAATCCCGATTGTGAAAAGAGCTTCCTAGAGTTAAAGGAAAGGTTGACCTCGACCCCAGTTTTGGTTTTGCCCGACCCCAATGTACCCTTCGAGGTATATTGTGATGCTTGAAAAGGTTTAGGATGTGTGTTGATGCAAAATAGGCAAGTGGTAGCCTATGCGTCTAGACAACTCAAGCCTCATGAGGTTAATTACCCTACCCATGACCTAGAGTTAGCCGCCATAGTGTTTGCCTTGAAAATATGGAGGCATCACTTGTACGGAGTGAGGTTTGAAGTTTTCTCCGATCATAAGAGTCTTAAGCATCTCTTTGATCAAAAAGAGCTAAACATGAGGCAAAGAAGGTGGATGGAGTTTCTAAAGGACTATGATTTCGGCCTAAGTTACCACCCAGGCAAAGCCAATGTGGTTGCCGATGCCTTGAGTCGAAAATCATTACGCTTATCCCACATGATGGTCAAGGAAGTTGAGCTCATAGAGAAGTTTAGGGACATGAATTTGGGGATGTCAATAACAGAAAAGAGTGTGAAGATGTGTCATCTTACAGTAACAAGTGGGTTTAAACAAAGGGTGATGATGGCACAAGTAGAAAATGAGGAGTTTAGGGAGACTCTAGAGGCGGTTAAGGCTGGAAAGCTTAAGGGTTTTGAGCAAGGGCAGATGGATTGTGGAGGTTTGAAGGGCGGATGTGTGTACCGCAAGATGGTGACCTCCGAGAGTATCTTGGAGGAGGCCCATAAAAGCCACTTCACCATCCATCCTGGTGCCACCAAGATGTATCAGGATTTAAAGAAGATGTTTTGGTGGCCCGGATTGAAAAGGACGTAGTAGCCTGGGTTAGTAAGTGCTTGGTCTGTCAAAAGGTGAAGATTGAGCACCAAAGCCTTCAGGAATGTTGCAACCTTTGCCTATCCCCGAATGGAAGTGGGATAGTATATCTATGGATTTTGTGACCAGCCTACCCCGAACCCAAGCCGGCCATGACGCTATATGGGTAATAGTGGACAGGTTAACCAAGTCGGCCCATTTCCTACCCATCAAGTTAACCTTTTCCCTAGATAAGTTGGCCCAGTTGTACATCCAAGAGATAGTAAGGTTACACGGAGTTCCATCGACGATAATTTCGGACGAGATCCGCGGTTTACGTCGCGTTTTTGGGAAGCCTTTCAAAAGGCGTTTGGTTCTAAGTTGTGCTTAAGCACGGCTTACCACCCCCAAACAGATGGACAATCGGAAAGAACTATCCAAACATTGGAGGATATGCTAAGGGCATGTGTTTTGGATAGAAAAGGGAGTTGGGATAAGTACCTCCGCTTAGTTCGCGTATAACAACAGTTATCATGCGAGTATCGAATGGCACCGTACGAGGCCTTGTATGGAAGGAAGTGTCAGTCGCCTTTGTGTTGGCATGATCTGGAGAACAAAGCATTTTGGGACCGAATGTAGTGAGGGAAACCACAGAGCAAATAAAAATGATCAAGGATAGAATCTTGACTCAAAGCCGACAAAAGAGCTATGCGGACAAGCGGCGAAAGCCGTTAGAATTCCAAGAAGGTGAGCATGTTTTCTTGAGGATAACTCCCTCCAGGAATAGGTAGAGCCATGAGTCCCGATTTCTCGGACCTTTGAAATCCTTCAGAAAGTCGGGACAGCGCCAAATAGCCCTACCTCCAAATCTGTCAAATCTTCATGACGTCTTTCACGTCTCCCAGCTAGAAATATCAATCCGACCCTAGCCATGTGTTAGAGCCAGAGCATGTACAGTTGAGGGAGGACCTAACTTTCAACCTCCACCAACGAGGATCGTGGACCGTGGTGTCAAGCAGTGAGGAGTAAGTCCGTTCCTTTGGTGAAAGTCGCGTGGGGACGAGACAAGACGGAGGAGTACACATGGGAGTTGGAATCGAGATGCGGATGAAGTATCCGAGCTTTAAGGTAACGAATTTCGAGGACGAAATTCTTTTTAAGGAGGGGAGTAATGTAACGCCCGATTTCTCCTGTTAGAGTACAAATGACCGAAATGCCCTGAGGTCATTTCCGAAATTAAAGGACAGTTGCCGGCAACCCTCGAATGGGTCAACTCGATGTTTGAAGGGGATTATGCTGTTATGAATGATATCCGAGAGGGAACCTCGTTTTCTAAACTTTCGGCTCAAAATGACCAAAATACCCTGTGTCTACACGGGTAAAAGATGCCGTTTGAGCCCGAAATTCCAGGAAGTTTAGAATGATGTTTATGAGCAATGTTTGATGTTTAGTTGAGCAGGAAGGTCCAGGCAGTTTAGTGCAAAATTACCATTTTGCCCCTAGAACGTGTACAGTGCGCCTAATGAAGCAATTAAGCAACCTAAGCAATATTAGGCTCTAATCGAAGATTAATTTATTTCGATAATTAATCTAGAGTCAAAATGATTTATTAAGGTTAATTAGAACCTAAGATTGCTTAGATAAACTCTAATTGTATTCTTTAAATTCAAGATTCCTAGTCATGGAATCTTGAATAGTGTTTTCTCTCTCTTTCCTTAAATTAAGGAATTGAGCCATACCTCATTTGACCAAAAGAATTATTTTAAATTACTAATCTAATAAGATCACCCTCCTAATCAAGTCTTGAACCACCTCAATTAACCATTTTCTCACCTAAACGCTTGCTTACAAACTCCTAATCAAAAGCCTAATCATAGAAACACTTAAACACATCCTTAAACCACAATTACATGAACAAAAATCCCTTCCCCTTGGCTGATGAGGAGGCCGAAAATCTGTCCCCAAATGGTGCCACATGTTGAGTTGTGATGCACTCCAAGCCCATGCCTTAGGCCATACCTTGCCCATGCTTCCAACCATGCTTGCCATGCCTAAGCCCATGCTTTTGTAAGAGATATTTTCCTCCCTTGACCTTGAAAAGTCATCAGCCATTCCCTCCCCAAATCAGCCAACATGTCTCATTTTTCTATAAATACCAAGCCTTGATGAACCTTGTCACACTTTGGTTCACTTGGTAAGTTCACACTTCTTGCAAATTCTCTCATTCCTCTCAAATTCCCTCAACTTGGCTGATTTCTTCCTCAAGACTCCAAAAGGATTTCCTTCTCCTTCCATCTAGAAAACAAAGCTTTCTTACATCTCTTCAAGACTTCTTAAGGTAGGGGTTAAGTTTTGATGATTTTTGTTTGTGTTCTTCAAGAAAGTTCTAGTTTTTCTCTTGGTTTCAAACTCCTTTTCCTTCCTCTTTCTTTTCGGCCAAGAGGCCTTCTTACAAAAAGAATGTGAGCTTGATGATGAGGTTTCAAGATAATGATTTGTTGTTGTCATGTGAGAAACCTCTAAAGCTTGAAACAACTTGGTCTTGGACCATACATGCTTGGATTTCCTTTCTTTTCTTGGCTTAAGTTTCGGTTTTTCCTCTTCCTCTTTCCTTTAAGGATTTTCAGTTTTTCTTCTATGGATTTGAACAAAGTTTGTAAAATATGTCTAGTAGATCACAAAAGTTTTGTTAAGAAAGTTAATCTCATGATTTCAAAGAGCTCTAAGCTTACCCTTGCCAACCTTAAAGTTGGTCGGCCGTTCTAGAATCCGCTAGATTGAAGCCTATGAGCAATAAAATAAAGAATATGACTTAGTTCTTGTAGTTTTGTTTAGACAAAGTGATGAACTTTGGGTCCATTTCCTTAAGCTTGATGATGAGTTCAAACCTTAAGATTTCTCTTGAAGTCTAGGTGCTAAGAACTCTAAAGCTTGCCTTATGATACATAATGGGTTGAGGTTTATGTTCCTCTAAAAGTCTTGCAAGAGCTCTAGCTAAGACAAAAACAAGATGCATTCATGTTTAAATTTATGTCTTGCATCTCATGTTTATTTTGATGTTATCACTAATTTCACAAGAGTAAATGAATGAACTTGCATTACCATATTTAAATTCCCAAGCTTGCATTTCATGTTTATATTTCAAGTCATCACTTAATCCTTAAAGATAATAATGAAGTTGCATCTCATATTTATTTTATGCTCTCACTTTACTTTCTAATGAAGAGTAAAATAAAGTGCATGGCATGTTTAAGATTTTGTCATCACCTAAATACTCTAGAGCTCAAAGACTTGCCCTAAGTATCCTAAAAAGGAAACTCCATTCAAAAAGAAATGGATGAGTTTTGGTATGAACCAACAATGGTTTGATTTTGTAAAATACATGAATGATTTTCAAGGAAATGTTGGAAAACTGTTTTATGAGGTCTCAAGAGGTTTAAAATAGTTTGGAATGTGTCAAAATCATGTTTTCTCAATTTTGGAGGTTCTGGTAATCGATTACCACCCATGTAATCGATTACCAAAGGTTTTAAAGGACTTTTGGTTCTGGTAATCGATTACCAGAGGCAGTGTAATCGATTACTACGGCTTTTCATGCCCAGAACCTCTTCTGGAAACCCTATAATCGATTACTTTATAATGTAATCGATTACCAAATGTTCTTTACTTTTCCGAAACGATTTAACCCTAAGTAATCGATTACCGTCGTATGTAATCGATTACCCTATGTTCTTACTTTTCAAAATTTAACCCTAGTAATCGATTACCATTATGTGTAATCGATTACCCTTGTTTTGAAAACCAGAATGAATTGAGCTCCTGGTAATCGATTACTAGGAACATGTAATCGATTACCAGAACACCTTTTGTTTCAGAAACATTCCAAGAGAAAACTAGTAACTTATATGCATTTCAACCCAAGAGATTATGTGATCTTATGGGTTCATGATTTGGTTCTATGTTTGGCTCCTGTATAAATGCTGTTCTAAGGTGTTAAATGTGTAAAATTATGTTGAGTGAAGCAAGGATCGATTTAGAGAAGCTAGTAAAGAATAAGTAACTAAAAAGGGACTTGAGATGAGAATTCTAGAACACCTTAATACAAAGAAGTGCAAATCTGTTCTAGCATGATTAATTCAGGGATAAATGATTCATAATTAGTAAGACATGTACAAGATCCCTTCATAAATGATTAGGTGCTAATTTCTAAGTATAAGATGATGATAAGAGATCTAAGTGGTTTATAACTTAGAGAACATGCCTAGGAATCCCTCATAATTGATCTAAGAATTAATTATGGAGCCTTAGGCGAAGATGGATCTTAAAAGGGTCGCGAATGGAGATTCTAGAGCCCCTTAAGCAAATGATATATATTTTTGCCCTTTTATGTTGAGTGCTGAGTGGAATCTTGGTGAGTTCAAATCTTAGAGGAAAAGTTTAAGTGCCAACCCCTTGAGGGTAATAATAATGCAAATACAAGTTTAAAGCCCGAAAGGGGCAAAGCATAAGATCCTGTGAGATAGGTGGACGAGAGAGTATGATTATGATGATGAACCTCGTGCACACTTATGATGATGTGATTATGTTAGTTCCTTGAGCATGAAACTTTATATGCATAATTTGATGAATTGTTGTGTTTGAGATGCATAATGTTTCAAAGATATGAATGAAATTGAGAAATATGCTCATGTGAACTAGAAAGTTGTGGCAATGAGAAAGTTCCATGAAAATGATGCATGTGACTGAAATTATGTGGCATGACTCAAATTTGAGGAAATTCGAGAGTAGTGTTATGCCGCCGAATTTCCGTCAAATTTGAGGGACAAAAAGAAAGTTTTTGAGAAATATGAAGTTTAAAAGTTATATGCCGAGACGCATTTCTCCTCTAGGATGAGAGAAAGTAAACCCGTGGGGGGTATGGACGTCGAGCCATCCGAAGCGGACAAAGTCGCTGTCTTAACCAGTCGATGCGTTTCGAAGAAGGAGAAAGTCCCATGATGGGTGATCCTTAGGCCCCTACCCGTACTCTGGGAGTCGGGATTATGATATTTATGATTCGCTTATCAAGAGGATAAGTAAGAACTAGTGACGACTAGTTAAGGTATGAGCTCATAGCCTAGCTTAAGGGGTGCGGTTACTATATTATTGGTGACACAAGTATGAGAAAAGGAAAGATGTTCAAAGAAAAGTTTCATGCCACACAAATGTTGTTTGAATTATTGTTTGATTTACCTAAAGTGCTACCATGCATCCATGAAACATTATGTTGCATACATGCATTAAGAATCATTATAAAAGACATGGACCTTGGACAACAACCTTTGTGAAAACCTCATAATGAACCTATGCATGCTCAACCTTTTCATAATAAACCCAAGGTTCCTGGGACGTAAACGATGGCACTAGGATAGAGGACTTCCTCCTGAGATTCTTTAGTAAGAATTCTCACCCCTCTCTCTTTCTTTCCGTTACGTCTTCAGATATCGATGGCGTCGTTCGTGATTTTCATTGACCCGCCTACATGGGAGGTGCACTATGACCCCGAGCATCAGTCCTACCACTTCAAGGGTCATTGCGAGGTGCGCGTTTTGCATACGTGGGACGCCCTTTTGCTTTCCCCGTCTCCAGCTATCGCTTCGATCCGACTTCACCCTTTGGCGACGACCTCGTCTTTGAGAGGACACGACCCGAGATGAGCGGACCCGTCGTGCCCAACCTTCCTCGTCGGAGGTACGCGGATATCCTGTTCCCCCGTTCTCGATCAGAGGCTGATCCTGGAGGGATCTTCCCTTCGTTCCCTATGGGTCACGGAGGAGGTAGTGAGGACACGGTCACCGCCGAGGCATGCGAGGCGCGTTCGACAGCAGAGAGGCGACCACGACGCGGAGGCCATGCCTCCCCTCGATTCCCATGCCTAGATCTCCGCTTCGTTGGGCTACATCCGAGGAGCTTCGTCAGTCGCGGGCTACATCTCCCCAGAGGCGTCACCAGTAGGCTTGGAGTGGGAGGGTAGTGATAGTTGGGTGTTTATCTTTTGGGATTATTACCATGTATTTGTCTTTATGTTTCCCATTGTACCTGCAAGCTCTCCCACTAGTACGGGTAAGACTTTATGTTTCTATATTTCTATTGTGATGTACTAAACTATATTATCTAATGTAATGAGGAATGATGTTTATGATGGATGTGTTCTTTAATGTTTATATTCTGTATGTTTTATTTATTCTTCCGCTTCACGTTGTTTATGTTACGCGCAAAGGCTCGCACTTTGGTTTATATAAATCATTTCAAAAAAAAATTTACCCGTATTTTCCGCTAAGTATTTTATAAATGAATTTAAAGAGAAGTAATAACTAATAATTAGTCTTGATACGTCCTAGGCGTATTGAGGTTAAATATTAGGGTGTTACACAGGCTTGATACCATTTGTAACATCCCTCCTGCTTTATGGATTGATGGTCCCCATAAACCAACATGGGTTTTCAGCGTGCTTTGTCCTCACTCACACGCTTCCTAAAAACATCCAGGAGGTCACCCATCCCAAAATTACCCAAGTCAAGCACGCTAAACTAGAAGTTCTTTGTAATGGGCTACCGAAGAAATATGCATCTTTGTGGCATAGGTAGTACCAATCAATTCATATAAGCCCTCCTTAACTATAGTCCCATACCTATCCAGACTCAAGATCCCTCTCATTCGGTGTGTAATCGGCTCATTCATGTACCCCTCCGCTTGGAGGCAGGAGTCACTCCTTGTCGTGCCTTCTCAACGACGATCACTCTGTGCCTCGTCCCTGGGTGTTACATGAAGCAGGCCTTGGAGGCGTTACATGATGTAACGCCCGGGAAGAAGGGGGAGTGATCCAGTGCGAGAAGGCACAGACAAGGAACGGCTCCTGCCTCCAGCGGAGGGTACATGAATGAAGTCGATTACACACCGAATAAGAGGAATCTTGAGTCTCTATAGGTATGGACTATACAATTAAGGAGGACTTATATGAACTGATTGGTACTACCTATGCCACAAAGATGCATCTTTCTTTCGATAGCCCATCACAAAAGAAGTCCAGGTTGAGCTTGCTTGACTTGGGTAATTTTAGGATGATTGACCTCCTGGAAGTTCCCAGGAAGCGTGTGAGTAAGGACAAAGCATGCTGAAAAACCCGTGTTGGTTTGTAGGGCAAGTCTAATCATAAAGCGGATGTTACATCACAGCCATTAACTCAATATCTTCATTTTGAAAGGATCATGGATAAAAAGGTTATAAACGTAAAACCTTGAATAAGATTGAGAAGAAATCTTAACAAGATAAATAGCACTTGTATTATTTAGAGGGGATATAAAAGTACTTAAGAGATAATCTTCCAGCTGATTCCTTATTAGCATCTGGGTGCAATCAATTTTCAGGAGATATATATTCGTCCTATAGAGGAGAGAGAGCCATTTGTATTCAGGTTTTTGCATGACCAATGTCAGAATTTTTTGAATGAAACAACAATAACCACTGATGCTATCTCTCTTAACTCTAATCTAGTGGAGTCATCATCTCAGGCTAATGAGATAAACTTACTTTGTTCCTTAAGACATTGTTAGCATTATTGAATATGTTCATGAACATCTTCTTTATGCTGATGATGAATTTTCAACTGGTCAATTAGACTTTGCCTCTTTCAAGCTAGACGCTCCTTTTACAAACCATCCACCCAACTTTGATTAACTCAAAGCTTCTCTAGCATTTAGGCTTAAAGGTGGAAATGAAAGCATAGTTTAATATATATATCCAAGGAATGACCTAGTTCTCATACACTTGAAAAACTCTCCATGAACTTTGCCTTGAGAGGCGTCTTTAGGTCAAAACTCCCTTGTGGTTTTTGTATAAGATTCCTAGCTTTCTCTTTTATCTTTAGATTACTCATCTTTGTGTCTAGAAATGTTACTTTCTGAATGCTTTGAGGTTTTGAGCATGCTTTCTAAATAGTTGATGTTCTGAGTTACTTTCTGGACATATCGCTTTCATTTAACTACTTTTAGAAGCATCCTTGAGACACATTTTCTAATGACAAACCTTCAGTTCTTTTGAAAATATTAGTAAAGATTTCTTTAAGCTCATTCATCATCAGTTTGAGTCATTTAAGGATCTTAGGCTTTGAGCTTCTAATCCACTTCTTGATATAGGATAAGTATCTGTGTAGTCAAAGTTTGTTTGTTCCTTGGTACTTCATTCATTTGACCTTTTTCACCTCCAATAGGAATGTTTTTTATATTGGTACCCAGACTATCTTAGGTCCTTTTGGTTAGATATCAAGAAAGTGATTTCCCAACCTTTCTGATGGATTTCTTTTTCAAGAATCATTTGTCAAGTGGGTGTCTCTTCTTGTGGCCGAGAGTGCAAGAAACAAGGCTTATAGATCTTAGATGAGGTTGTATTACTTTTCTCATATATTTCCTCTTCATATCCCAAACTTGTTTTCTAAAACTATGACCTCTAACCTCTTGAAAAGACAATGATTTTGAACCATACATACATATATATATATATATATATATATATATATATATATATATATATTCTAGCCAGATATTAGAAGTAGTGAAATTTTCTCAAGTTTTAAGAAAGCTTTCTGAAACAAAAGCTTATAAACCTTAAGATATTTTCAGCTTCAGATCTATAATACTAAATTCAGAAGCAACCTTCTGAAGTAACGCCTTCAAGATGAGATATTTTAGAGGAAGAAGTCTGAGACAATTTCAACAACTCATCATACAGTGCAAGGAAAAAATGATATAGAGTTTAGACACTCTACCTTGCATTTTTCTATTCAAGGCATGCCATGAAGTATAAATTTGTGACATCTTCTAGCTCATCATGACATTTTGACCTTTTCTTTATATCTTTAGCGATGCTCCAGGTATCTAGCTAGCTCTTCTTCTTGAAAAAGAAAACTTTCAAAGAGATCAGGAGCTTTGGATAAGAAGGTTCATAAAGATTCTTCTTATCTTAGATTAGGTTTCTCTTTCAATATATTCTTTGCCCTTTTTGTCTTTCTTGAGATCAATGTCTCTTCCTTTTGTGGCTTAGCCTTTTCAAGCTTTTGACAGTTGGATCATGAACATAGAGATTTCTTCTATGTTTTCAATCTGAAATATATCATCAGATACATCCTCTTTAATTGAGGTTTCGGCAACTTCCATTGCATATAGCTTTACTTTGCTTCTAATGCGTCACTTCAAGAACAAAGAACATACTCTTCTTTATGAGTCCATCATGAAACTCAGAGAGCTTGATATCATGGATATTAAGAGATCTACTAAGAGTGTTCATTTCTAAGAAAGAATACTTTCGTCAAGATCTTCAAGCAGCATGTGAAAGAATACTTTTCGTCAAGATCTTCAGCAGCATGTGCAATAAATCCAAATATCCTTTGCTTTTCCAACTAGGAGTCTTATTAAAAAAGAGAACGGTTACTTGTTAGAGTTATCTTTCGTAGAATGGGCTATTATTTCACTACAGATCTTTGTCCTCTAATCCATTAGAGCTAATCTCAAGAGGCCTAGCTATGATACCACATGTAGCTATAAAAGTGCACAAGAGGGGAGGTTAAATCATGCTTTACTCCTTTTCGCATATGAAAAATTTAAAGAGATATTATCACGCAGTAAGCTTAAATTAAGTGGAAAACATGTTAGCGTTTCAAGAAATTAGATTTTTGAAGCATAGAAGAAGTAACAGAATAGCCAAAATGATATATCAAATATTAAAATATAGCATAACAAAGAAAGTAAAGGAGATCAAGGATAAGAAGAAGTGACAAGTATTTTTATACCGTTCGGCAAACCTGCATACATTTAGTACTCAACACACGTTGAGGTTCAACTAAAACATCTTTCTCAAACTAGATAAAGGAAATAGATAGTCTTTACATTAGCCTTCCCAAGTTCTCACTTATGATCATGGACATCCCCCACTATCACAAGTTAATAGTTATTCATAGCCTCTCCAAGCTGAATTGTGGCAAGTAGACAACACCTCCTGTCATGTTGCAAGTAATTATGCATCAGGCTCTCCAGCTGAACTGTAGTCTTGCCCAGCCTCTCCAAGCTGAACCTGTGGCTAGTAGACAAACTCTCCTGTCACGTTGAAAGTAGTTATTCACTAGCCTCTCCAGCTGAACCCTTGACTAGCAGACAACCTCTACTATCACATTGAAAGTAATTATTCACTAGCTTCTCCAAGCTGAAACAGAAGTCTTGCCCAAGCCTCTAAGCTAAACCTGTGACCAATAGACAACCTCAATTGTCACGTTGAAAGTACCTATTCACCAGCCTTTCCAAGCTCGAGAGCAGTAAGAACACCTTACTATTGAGTTGCAAGTAGTTTTACATTAGCCTCTCCAAGCTATCTCACATTGATCACTCCTGGATCAAGGATACAAAGGTTTATGTTTGGGTTGCCACCCAAACTAACCTATACTCAAGTTTCCTTAAAATATACATGAATAATCCTAGGATAACTTGAATGACTTCTTTCCCACAACTCTTCCTAGGAAGTACATATAACTATTCAAGAACGTGGAATGAAGATTTTTACTAGTAAGGAAATTGATTACATTTTGATATGATGAACCTTACTAGATGTGTAACACCCTAAAAATTATTTAAAAATTAATTTGAGCTTTGTTTTGGACTCCTCCTCCTTAAAAAAAGTCATGAACCGAGACTATATAGGTGCTGCTTAACTTTGGTTTTGAAGCTATGAATTTGTCCAATTTTTCTACTATAGCAAATGATTGAATTCTCTGAAATTTTCCATTTTTATAACATCTTGAAGTATAACTCTGATTTTTCTTTTGAATTGATTTAATCATTTGCTAGGGTTAAAAATTATGAATTTCGGTTTTGAGCTGAGGTTAAGTGGTTTCTAAGCACCAAACTTGTCTAATTTTGCTAATATAGTTAGAGAACTCTTTTTGCTTTGAAATTTTTATTGAATCTTGTGGACACACTTAGAGAATTTTGATAGCCTCTGAATTGATTGTTTGATATGCAAATAAATTGTGCTACGAATATGTGAAACATCTCATTGTGCTGAAAATGAATTGATGCTTTGAATTAATGAAATAATGACATTTGGTTCAAGTATGATGTATGTGAATGCATGCTAGCAACTTAAAAGATTGGTTTATGAGACCTGATTGAAAATTTTATTGTGAATAGATACTTATATAAGCTTGATGATGATATATATGTTAAGTAGATAAAAAGTCCCCTTTAATGGGCACGAGAAAGTCCCCTTTAATGGGTACGAGAAAGTCCCCTTTAATGGGCACAAAAAGCCCCCTTTAATGGGCACGGAAAAGTCCCTTTGATATCCTGAGAGCACATATATTTCATAATGCAATACTATGATATGGAGTAGTATTACTTGTGTATATTAAGTGATTGAATAATAAAATAAAACCACTTGAAAAATTATTTTAGAACTTTAAAATAAATCTTTAGTTGGTATTGCATGATTATATTTTCTTAATAAATCAAAGTGGCTGGGGCGATGACGATGACATTATGAGTGTGTAACTAGGGAGTTACCCTACTAAGAATTGTATAATTCTCACCCCTATGTGTTTTTGTGTTCAGTGTCACCTCTAGATTGATCCAGAAGAATAGAGTGCTACGTGAAGAGCTAGGGGCTGTAGTAGTTTAGTAGTTGATATTTTTACTTTATTGTACTTAGTTGGAGTTATATGTATGTAAATGAAATAGAGAACGTATTGTACTAAAACTCTTAGAAGAGCTTCCTCTTGTACTAATTAGCTACGTATTTAATAAATTTTGTGTTTCTTTGTTTTATATTTTAATAGAATTAGTATTAGTTTCTTCACGATTCATCGATCTTGCTATAGATAATTAAGAGAGGTCCACTAATTTATATGTAACAACTCCTAAGCATAATTTCATGACTTAAGAAACGTTTCACTTGGGAGGATGTTACAAGATGAGGAGAGATTTTTGCAGAGTTTCCTCTCTTGTATAGCACAAGTCTCTACTTCGTTTGAGCACAACATCTTTATTTAAATATGGTCTTCCTTGTGACCATTGCCCCTAATCAGATCTCCAAGTGACACGTGTTGATCATCTATTTGTGTCTTGGAAAAGTAGTCTAGAAGAGTAGCCTATCTGTTGAGCTTTTTGCAGAAGCCATTGTGAGATAAAAGGTTTCTGATGTTACTTTAGAAACTACTCTTACTTTCTTAACATGGTTTCTTAACTCTTTCTTCTAGAAGCTGAGTTGGTCAATTAAGTTGGAGAAGAAATGACTAACCAGTTTGAACGGGTTTGACTTCAAACTTGAATTTCAAAAATTCAAATTTCCCTCCTTTTCCAGGAACGTTCAACTCTCTACAATGAAGTGAGCCTTCTGAAATGCGAAATCAGGTCCTTGATGATTCTTTGGTCTTCTGGTCTTCAATCCAAGCTTTATGATTCTAAAAGATTTGCGACCATGATGATTAAAGATTGGGCAGACGTTGTTCTCAGAGCTTTCTTGATATCTTCGTGTTAAGAATACTTTCTGATGTCCGCGCTACTTTCTGAAGACTCATGCCTTGGTTTCTTGCTCTTGATATGATATCCTTTGATCCATAGGCATGTATACGTACTTTGCATGATATAATGTTCACTTTCTTTAGGTTCAATCTCTTCATGTGAGATAAATTATGTTTACACATGCAAAATGAAATTATTCTTGCTTTAAGTCCACGTTATGCAATCCAAAAATACCTGTATACTTTGTCAAGAAACTCAAGGTAGACATTAGTCATTCTTCAAAATATTTTCTTTAAATTGGTTTTATTGTCACTCAAAACATATTGCATTAAAGCTTCCTAAAGGGTTTTGGAGCTAACAAAAATAACTTTCTGAAGCTTATTAACTTGTGTTTTCTGCAACCTTCAAGTTTAAAACACTTGATATACTTTGTTTTAGTTTTAGAAAGTTACAAGTTTTGAAAGCATAATTCAATCCCCTTCTTATTCTACATCTTCTCTTACATAGGGGCATGAGGAATAACAACCCCTGGTCAGAGAGGACTTCATTTAGGGAGAAAATGGACAAACATAGCCTTAGATTGGGATGAGCGCATGATGAGCACATTATCAGCATGGGACATGGTATAGAATCTAGAAGGACACCCCCAAATGGTATTTCATTTACATCGTACATTCCAACTACAAGATAACCTATTTTGGACATATTTGAGTAATATAAATAGTAGAAGGAAAATCCTCTATGGGTAAGCTATTCATTTTGATTGTCCAATCCTTTTTATCACATATATACTGACTTGGGTATTGGATTCCCTATACAGGTACCCACCCCTAGCACTATGACTACCACGTGGAAGAAGGAATCATCCAGAGACTCACCATCCGTACATTGGAGAATCGCCTTGGTGTAACCATACGTTACAAATATATTGAGTTCCCTTCCTTTCCATAATTCATATGAGGTCTTCTTGAGTGTTAGCCTTACGAAAGCACAATTTTGTATGTCACGTGAGCTTTATATAGCCTCTAGCCAAGGCATTTTGATTAATCACTTTGGTAATATTCAGGTGATCTTCCTCCTTCTCACTCAAAATCCAAGCTCTCTTTCTCTCCTAATCCTATTGGTATATGTTTTCTTCATTGTCTACCATGTTTTATCATGTTCTTGAGCTAGGGTAGCCCATATACAAAATTTTTCATGCTTTTCTTCTTCCAACCATCCTTAAATTTGTCTGGTTAAGTTTCATGATTATTGATGATTGTTTGTGATTCTATAGCATACATTGGTGTCATTCCTGTCCCTGAGCCAAGTTTACGTTGGTACCGTACTCCTGGCAACTCATCATGAGTAGGTAGTGGCTCATGACTATATTTTAGCCATTAAAAGTGTTTAAAAAGCTATCATATCATATGTATACATGATTTTACGTCTAGAGAATTTAAGATCTTCTTAGTTGCTCAATTATCATGAAAACTATCATTTTTGGAGAACTCATTGGTCCATTGTTTGTTGCAAGATTGTCATGTGTCAGTTAATGTTATATTATATTTTAGGAGAATGTTGATTCTTATTTGAATCCCTTATAAAAAAATAAGTTGACATCTAATCCTGTTTCACAATTGAAATTATTTATTGAATTATCAAAATATGTAGTGTGACCTGTATTATGTCATAGAGATTGAGTAAAGAGAGGAGGAGAAGAAAGGGAAGGGAAGAGAAGATTAAGGAAGGGAGAGTGAGAGTTTGAAATTACTTCTTCCATTCCTTATTGATAGTCACTTTTAAAAGTGCAATTTTAATATATTGAAAAGTTAATGTATTGCTACCAATTTGGTGCCAATACATTAATTTTTCATTGTATCAAAATTGCACAATTTCTTGAAAACAACTATTAATAAAAAAAAATGGAGGTAGTATTAAGGTGTATCTTGCGAGATTCTTTTAAATAAATTGGTAATTTAATCTCAACCACACAATTTAATCCAATCGTTAGAATGCTTATTCTCATTTCTCACATAATAAACACATTCTCACTTGAAACGTCTCATATATATATATTGCAAATTAATGCTCTAAAAAGTTAAAAATAAAAGGTTTTTACTGAAATATATAAGAATATTAAAATTTTAGTACATTATGTATATTAAAAACTTAAAAAAAAAATCACTTTCAATTTTTAGAACAATAGTTAAAATTTAGTATTAATTTTGATATATTGATAATATAAAAAAAAAACTTCTACTATCATAACCACACAAAATCACTTTAGTCAAAGTGATCAACTTTTATATCTATTACTAGTCGTTTACCTGCATTACATAGAGTGATAATAAAAAAAAAAGTTTGTTGACCATTAAGAAAAATGAATAATAATTTATTTAAATATATCTTATAAGAAATTGAATATATAAGTTTATTTTGAAAATAATTTAATAATTAAATAATTAAATGAATGGAAAAAAATATAAATGTATCATTTTATTTTATATTTTATTTGAATATCATGTTTATAAGGCTGAAAAGCTCTCAATAGATAGCCTATAACTAATAATAAAGAGAATGTTTTATGAATATTTTTCACATTTTGAAAGTTGAAATTGTTTAAAAATGAAAGAAAATAACTGGATAATTTAACTATATCATAAGTCATTTATAGGAATAGCAATGAGTATCCATGAGAAAAGAGACATGTCTCATGCCTCGTCTCAATTTGGAATTCTTAATACCCATCTCCATTCCCTTCATGGGTCCTCATTCCTATCCCCTGAAAATCCCTATAGGAATTCATGGATTTATTAAAAAATTTCAAAAGAGAAAAATTAAAAATATTTTAAAATTCAAAACATAAATATCTAGTAACAAATACTACTAATGCAACATAATCCAAATTAAAAATGCACACATAATGTAAATCTAACAAAGATAATTGAAAAAATGAGGATGTCTTATCTCGTCTCTCTCGCTTGTTAATAAATGAGAACTTTTCTCTTGTCAGTCATCCTAAGAAGATAAAATCTGCCCTTATTCTCATCCCATTATTGTAGGTAATCCCGTGTGTATCCACTTTCATTGTGTTTTTTTTTTTTGTCATTGCAATCATTTACATCTTTTTGATAAATTAAAGTATTTAATTTATAAAAACATAAAAATATATTTTCTAATTAAAAAAAATTAATAAATAAATTTAATTTATGTGATTTCAATTACATATCATCTTCTTATACATCCTTTTAGTAAATTAAAATATCAATTTTAAGATATGTTATAATTAGTAAAAAAATCATATATAATCCTAATTTATGTCATCTCAATTATTGAAGTAGTATATCAATTACATAATTATTTTCAATTAAAAAAGTATTGTAATTATTTATTTTTAAAAAAATTAATAAATAATTAGTATCATTATCAAATAAGTGTAAATTGTGGAATTGATTTTTAAAAAATATTTTAATTTTGAAAAATTGAAGTTTTTTTTAAAAAAATAATATGAAACAATTGTGGAGTTGATAAATTGAAATATTTAAGTTTCAAAAATTTAAATATGGCATAGTAAGATACACACACACACACACATATGATTTTCAAAAGCTTTAGATTTGAAGTTAGAAATTTTTTTCCTAACCTCATCCTCATTTAGAATTTTCCTCCCTATCCTTATTCCCTCATGGGTCCCCATTCCTCATTTCTTGAGAGATTTGAATCCCTACGTGTATTTATGGATTTATTAACAAAATTTCAAAAAAAAGAAAATTTTTTAAAATGGTAACAAAAAGGATAATAATACTATTAGTATGTATATGTTATTGATTGATATGGATATTATTATCAATTAAAGGTTGTAATATTTGGCTTATAAAAAAAGGTAATAATATAATTTATTATTAATTTTTGCGTGTTTCTATTTTTATGGTGTGTGTGTAATATTAATTTTTTTGTCACTTAAATAGTTAGGTGGGGATTTGGATAATAAAATCAGAAATCTATCAATAATTATAATTTTCTAAATAAAATAATATATTAATAATGTTATGCCTTAAAAAAGCAAACACAAATAAATATGGATTGTATATAGATACAAAAATAATATTTTAAATTTTATCAATTAATTAAAAGTTTTAGCGTAAGAAAAGAAAAGGGAACAATAAATACATATATTGGAAGAAAAATTAATCAATAGCTATACATATATCAGTATATTCGATTGACATCAAAATTAAAAAGAATAATAATTAAAAATTAATTTGTACAACGTTAATGGACAATGGAAATTTTAAATAAAAAAATATAATTTTGTTCTAAAATATTATTCATTCTCCATAATCAGTGTTTGTAAACGCAATTGAAATTATAATTCAATAGCTATGTATATATTGAATTTAGCAATCTTTATGCCTTACAAAATAATGAAGAAAAAATAAATTAAAGAAGGTGGAACAGCATAAACAAATTCCAATGGAGATTAGCTAATGCATTTTGTCTAAAATTGCTATTGGAATCATCAACTAATTTGGTTATGTACTAAACTGACTCAAAAAGTGTTGTTCTCAACACAACAACAATTTCCTCTCATACAAACATTCTGCCAACAAATGAGCAAAACAAAATCAAAGGTAAAAATAAAAGTAAAACCGAACATAATCTTTAATCATTTTTTGTCCTTAATCTTTACTACCTTAAGTTTAGTGAAATGATCAGTTGAGATAGTCTATTAATAGCATCTTTTTTACTTAATTGTGGCTTCAAATTCTAAAAAGAAAAAATTATAAAATCATTAATACTCATTTATACAATAATAAAATTAATCTCAAATTCAATAAAATGTTTATTAAATTATTTATGCAATATACAATTACCTTTGCTACAAAAAATTGAATAATACACAATTGAATCTACAGCCTAGTGGTTGTCTCTTGCACAAAACATAGAAAAAGACCATTAAGATATATACACAAAGTAAAAGACAAAATAAACATAGAAAAATCTCTATACAAAACCAAAAAAAAAAAATCACAAAGAAGAAAGGTAGAAATAAATTGGATATAAACAACAAATATGAAAAGGATAAATAAATTGGTATATTTTAAGAGAACTGAAAAATATCAAATCTTTATTTCATTAAGAAAATATTTAAATGTATAATATATATATACACACACACACACACACAAATTAAAAATAATAAACAAACAAAAAAAATGTTGTACAAAAAAATCTCGCAAAGAAGAAAAGAGTTTCAAGAAATATGGTGGAACATTTGAATTTTCTAACCTACAAATTCTTATTTATTAATATAAACCATGAAGAAGAAAATTAAAAGGTGAAGTGAATTAATGTATTTCGAGAGAACTAATAGATAATGAACGAAGAGAAATGAAAAATATGAAAATATGAGAGGAAGAATGGAAGAGAAAAGAAAGTTGTGAATAGCGATTCAGGAGAAATGAAATAAGGTGTTAGCATTTCAAACTAAAGCTTTAAACGAGAGATCTCGAAACAAACTGATATTGTAGATTCTAAGAGAAGTTAAGGGTTTTTATTTTGATTAGTATAAGTATGTTACATATTCTATGACTAATTTAAGGAGTTTTGTACTTTGATTATAATAGACCTTTCTTGGTAGCAATAGTTTTTGTTTTCAATTTTACTTTTGCACTAATCTGATTGGATTCCTGTTTGTTGTGGAATATAAATTAATTAAGTAGTCTATTGAATCCAAAATTCAAAACATCAAGGTGAATTCAAAATTTAAAATTTTGTAATTAATATGGAAAAATATGTGTTTAATTGAAAAATATATGTATCACATGAATATCCATTTTTAATGTTAAATAATTTTGATTGACATATTTTGATCAGTTATATCATTTAAATTAAGAATTGTAATGATTTGAAATCCAATATATAATGTGAAATATTTATGTTCTATTAATGAAATAGATACGAAGGTAATTTTTATAAAAAAAATAATTAATAATCAAGGTGATAAAAATCATGGGCCATAAGTTGCTCTATAAGCGGCATCTGTAAAACTTTCTTTATAATGAGTCTGGAATATTAGTATTATAGATTTCAAAAGTCTTAGAATAATAACACATAATTAGATATATATATATATATATATATATATATATATATATATATATATATATATTACTTTTAGTATATTAAAATTAAATCATTGAAAATTAAGAATAGTTTTTCTTTATTAAAAGTAGAATTTTAAATTTTCACAATGAAGAAAAAGTAAGATTTTTTAATGGAAAAATCTACACAGAATAAAAGGAGATTTTTTTGTGGATTATGCTAACCATGCTCTAAGAACAGTTAATAAAAAGAGTAAGTGTGAAATTTTGTGGTGGATTCCTTAATTTGGGAATATAAAAACTTCATTTCTCCTTGTTAATTCATTAAACATTGTCCTGAGGACACAAGTTAGATAATTTTTTTTTCATTTCTTTATTCTTTGTAGGAGGGGATGTGGGTAGTTCAAAAAGCACCATTAGTAGCCCCGAACATTGGCCCCAGCACATTAATTATTCAAGTCAACAAAGAGATTGGCACCCCACACTCACCACTGGATTCAATTCAAGTGCAACAACTCTCAAGATGATACAGAACAAAGCAAGCAATGGCTCTCTTTCCCCTTTATTAATTTCTTTCACTTTGTCCGGTGTGGGTCTGAACCAACAACCGTATCAACCATGTTCGAGTGACTACTGTATTTAATGCTTGTTCTTTTCTCCGTTAACATTGCCTTTGATTTTATGCGTTTGTTGCCAAATCAGGTGACCAGGTATAATTGCGCAGTGAAGACAATGAGGCTAATATTCCAGGCAGTGGTGGTCAGAGCTTTGAATGATTTTCTAATGTCTACCATAAAGATGCACTTTTTAAGAAAATCACTTTATCCAAATCACAATTGCAGCCTTTTCCCATTAATTATCGGGCTTGTTATCTATGGCCATATTGTTAGTTCATGCCTTTCGTTAGATTAAATTGGAGGAATCAGTGGTCATAATAATGCATGCTTTTTGAAAACAATTAATCACTGGAAAGTTATGTTCAAATCTGAATGGCATGGTATGATACTGTATATGATCATCCCTTTATAATTATGATACGATCATAAATGATATGAATGCTCTGCAATCAATAAAAAGATGATGATAGTATACTAACAGACAAATAATGCTACCTCTAATGAATTGTTGAGCTTAGGATTGTTGATGGGGCTCCAGCAAGTATATTGGATGGATTACAAGTGATAAAGGAGTAAGATATCATTTCCATGAAGATAGTAGACCAAGTGCCGAGTAATTTAAGGAAAGAACTATTTGAACAGCATCGAATTGATGGGGATTAATAGAAAAATTAAGAAAATGAACAAGCAAAGGAAATAAAATAAACTGAATGGTAATAATTACAATGAGCAAACATAATGAGATAAACGCTAAGACTAATTGATTTCACCTAATTGCTGATACAACTATTATGGATTTCAATTAACTAATTTTTATATAAACTAATGATTTGATTCCCTATCTTTAGTTTTTTTCAAACCAACAAATCAATTGAATGGTGACCAATCACTCAAAGGTATCTATAATCTACAATCTATTGATTATACTAATATACTAGACTCATATCAAGGAAAGTTTTTCATATGTCATTCCTAGGATAATTTAGGATCCATAATTTTCATAACTTTAATATATAATTTTTTTTTTAAAATCATAATCATAATGGTTATATCATTAAAATATTATTGAAGATTATCAATATTTAATGAAATATCTCTTTTATCGTTTAAATAATAAATATGATGATCTATCTATTTTGAATGTCACTAAACCTTTCCTTTTTTCTTTTACTATTTTTATAATCCTTTTTTAACTATCAAAGATAGATATTTGAAAAAATATTATCATATTTTGTTTATATATTCTAAAACTTAATGTACTATATCCTGAATTGATTTATTATGTATATAGGATTATTAAAAAAATAAATAAAAAATAAAGGAGATAATAGCATGTGCCAGCGTAGAGATTCCAAAAAAAATAAAATATCAAAACACAAATATAGAAGGGAGAAAAATTAAGAGCTGAAAAATAATCTTAATTACAAATTATTTTTTAAAAAAATTACCTTCATATCTCTTTATCATCAACGCAACCTAAATACTTTATATAAAATATTATGACATTTATTGTAAAGGCAATTGAATATGCCTAAACAAAATATTATGATTTTAACTTTAAAATGATAGCAAAGAAGATAAAGGAAATGATAGTTGAATGTATTATTATATTATTAAAATATTATAATTATAATATTAATGATTAATAATAACAAACAATTAGATAAACGGAACAACTATTATAAAACAGTTATTATAATAGATTTTTTGAAATTATTTCACCATGTGTCATTTTCTCATAACACTACCAGAAATTGCGATATCGACGAAAATATCGACAGGTATGAAACTCACGGTAATTACGACGGTATCTCTAATAGGATGTCGCTTTTTGGAAATAATTGTGGTTGCTGATAATAAGCACCACACACCCGTCAAGAAATCGTAAATGCTGTGCCACCACGCACCACTTGGTGCGCATAGTGTCCAATGGTTACCAACGGTTATTTTTTTTATTTTATCTTCAAATTTTTGTTAAAATTAAGGCGATAGGTATACGAAGTATTTAATAATTTATTTTTTAATTATTTTTATTAAATATTACTGATTGGTTGATCGACGAGTATATTTAACATTATGTTTTGTTTTTATTTATTATTAAATGGACTAACGGTTATACCAACTGGTGGAAATAATTTATTTTGTAATTAATTTTATTAAATATTACCGATGGGTTATTTAGGTGAATCAAACATTATGTTTATTTCTTATTAAATATCGACGGGTATATCGACGGGTGTTTAATAAAATTTTCTTAGATTGTTTTTATTAAATATTATCGACTAGTTTATTGATGGGTATTTATTTTTAAAATCATTAATTATTATTTATTATTATGACGGGTGTATTGACGGGTTTTTGAAAATTCACAAGTTGCCACGCAATCTTTGGTATTTTGGGCTATCCATTGGTAAACTCGTCGGAATTAAAGCAAATTGAAATGCACCGTTTCACTAATTAGTTGCCCGTCAATAACCGCATTATATCCCCGTGAGTCTTCTTCCTCCTCACTCTAAACCCCCTCTCTCTCTAAGCATCGCTCCACTGCGCTTTCTCCCATCGTGCGCCATCGAGTTTCGTTGGAGAAACGGAGGCTATCATTACGATCTATGGGTTTTGGTGAGCATTTGAATTATTTTAGTTTTTTTTTATTTGGTTTAATTTTTCCATTCGTTTATGGGTGCCCATAGTGTTGTGTTTTGTTGCATTAGGGAGTAATTATTGTTGTTAATTTGTTAATGTAGGAGTTTTTGTTTAAGGGTGGCAACGATTATCGATTTTGGGATTGATTTGTCATTCTTATTCTTTATGTTATTTTATGTTTTCTATGTATATAAATGTGTTGATTTAAATTTATCATATTGGATTTTCAGGATTAGATTTGGTTGGATGCCGATAGCTTTCCCACATTTTGTATTTTTTTTACCTTATAGAGGTTAGTAACTAAATCCTTGTTATTTATATTGTTTAATGGTTTAATATGTATGTAGGATATATAGAGACTTATGTTTTCTAGGATAGAGTTGTAGGAAATGAGGATTACATGATGGGGAAAGGCATAGAGGTCCTTTCCCGACTTATTTGCATTGTTTGCTGTGATTCTTTGTTTGGAGAGATTTTAGGATGCATATTGTGGAGTTATAAGGGGATGCGCAATAGAACGATTTTTAAAATTATGTGAATTGTATGTAATTATTAAAATGTAATGGTTTCACTATATCTATTCCGTTGTTGATCTTTATAATAATATCTATAATTATTGAATTGACTAAAATATTCAACGATGGAAGCTCCTAATTTAAGGGAGATACTGTCAAAATTTTGTTAAATTTTTTTGTAGGAATAATAGATTAAAAAAAAGTAACTATATTTTAAAAAAGCTTAAAAGCTAGTTGAATTTGTTTAAAAATAATAATTTAAATAAAACTTAAAGACCAATTGAACGTGTTTTAAAAACCAAAAATATCTACGATGGAAGCTCTTAATTTAAGAGGAGATGCTGTTGAGATTTTGTTAACTTTTTTTTAGGAATAATAGATTAAAAATAAAATTAACTATATTAAAAAAAAGTTAAAAGCCAATTGAATATGCTTAAAAATAATAATTTAAATAAAACTTAAAGACCAATTGAGTGTGTCTTAAAGACCAACTAAAATAAATATCTATGATGGAAGCTCCTAATTTAAGAGGAGATGCTATCAAAATTTTCCTAAAATTTTTTTAGGAAAAAGAGATTAAATGAAAGTAATTATTGTATTAGAAAAACTAAAAAACCAATTGGATTTGTTTGAAAGTAATAATATAAATAAAACTTAAGGACCAATTGCATGTGTTTTAAAAGACCAATTAAAAGAAATATCTAAACGGAAGCTCCTAATTTATGGGGAGATGCTATTGAAATTTGTTCAAGAATATTTCTTGAGGGAATAAGATTAAAAGTAACTACTAAAAATTTAAATAACAATTGAATTTGTATTTGAAAGTAATAACTTGAAATTTTTACAAAATTGTAGGGTCTAGGGTTAATCACAAGCGCAATGTTACCTTTAAATCAATCTTGGATATATGATAGATTGCATTCTAATAGAGGGGGATTACATTAAAATTTTATAGTGGTGTTGAAGAATTTATGAGTATGGCATGTAAAACACAACAGTTCATGAATGAAGCAAAAGTTAGTTGTCTATGTAATAGGTGCCAATATAGGAAGTATTTGGATAATGATGTAATAAGAGTTCATTTGTACAAGTGGGGGTTCATGCTGACTATTAGGTTTAGACCAAGCATAAGGAGGTAGTTAATGCATGGAATGAAGTGGGTATGTTTCAAACTAGAAGTAGTTCTGCAGGATCCAAGTAACTCAGGCATGACGTGGGTAATGTGTAATGGGACGATAACCTGGTTAGGCATCAAGAGATGGTGTTTGATGTTGCTTGTCCTAAATTTGCTGCTCGTTATTCAGCCTTTAGCCGAGGAACCAAACCAAGATGCCGCTCAGTTTTATAGTCTCATAGAAGCTACCAATCAACCTTTATAGGAGGATTGTGTGCAATCTGAATTGTCATTAGCAGTTCAATGTTGAGCATTAAGTCTAAAGGGAATCAAAGCCAAAGTTCTTTTGATCAGTGGGCTGCACTGAACAAGTGTCCAAGTCCGAACCCGATGTAATTCCAAAGGATTTTTATCAAGCTAAAAAATTAGTTTCTAAAATTGGGTTGAAGAAAATAAAGATTGATTGCTGCTTGAAAGGTTGCATGCTTTATTATAAAGATGATATTTCACTGACTAAGTGTAAGTTCTACCAAGAGCCTAGGTTTAAATCCAAGAGATGTGGAAGTGGGAGGTATAAGGATTTCCCTCAGAAAAGAATGCACTATCTGCCTTTAATGCCTAGACTCACGAGACTCTCTACGTCAATAAGCTTGGCTTCTCATATGAGGTGGCACAATGAAAATCAGAGGAATGATAGTGTGATGACGTATCCCTGCAGGGTGAGGCGTGGAAAAAGTTCAATCAACGATATTCTAATTTTTCTTTTGACCTGCGAAATGTTAGATTGGGACTCTGTTCAGATGGATTTACTCTGAATAACCAATTTAGCAAACCCTATTCCTGCTGGCCGTAGTTGTTACGCCTAGAATCTCCCTCCTAACATGTGCATGAAAGATCCTTACCTATTCTTAAAATGTATAATCCCTAGCCCCATAATCCAAAAGCTAAAATTGATGTGTATCTTCAACCCTAATTGATGAATTGAATGAGTTGTGGTGCTAGGATTTTCTTACTTACAACATTTCAACAAAGCAGAATTTCATGATGAAAGCTGCATTAATGTGGACCATAAATGATTTTCTAGCTTATAGAATACTGCGGATGGATGACCCAAGGCAAATTAGCATGCCCAATTTGCATGGAGGATACTAAGCATTCACCTTAAAACATGGAGGAAAGAACTCTTAGTTTGATTGTCATAGAAGGTTCTTAGGTTCTGATCATGGAGGTCATACAGAGTTGGTATAACCATTCGTAGCCCACATGGATTGACATCCCTCCTAATGTCAAGGAGTCGTGGTGGAAGGAGTGGAAGGTAATTTTATGATTTATTCACTTTTGTTAAAATATATGTTTATATTATTTAATTATATACTTATATATAATCACTATGTGTTGTGAATTTGTATATGTAGAAAACCTTCTAATTTAGCCCGAGCATGAGCCCGTAGTGAAGAGGGCTTGGAGGATTAGGCCCTCCAAGTGAATGCGAGATATATTTCATGATGTTCATAAGGGACACATGAACTGCTTGGTGAATGACACCATCCTGCTAAGCTAGCGCCACTATGCCATGTTGACCTTCAAGGATAGGTCGGATTAGGGAAAGACAAACCAAGCCTCACAGGAAGGCGGGTCACTGACACGGGTGGGTCAAGCACCTAGGAGTGGACCCGGAAGCGTTTGGTAATTCTTTAACCTTTCTACATTTTATAATAACATTTACTATATTTGAATTGTGGCAAATACTATATTTTTATAACTTTATTGTGCTTATTTGTGCAAGTGATGGAGTTAAGCCGCCTTCGACATAGGTCAAGCTATTTTGGAGACCCACACCGAAAGGGTGAGTAGAGGGGGACCTGGAGAGGTCTAGGTAGACTCTAGTTTTAGTCGACCTATGTAAGTTTGAATTTAGACATACATTTACTTAATTTTTATTATTATTTCATTTGTGTCATAATTATTACTTACATTGTGTTTTATCTTTTTTCCTTTGCAGGATGAGTTTAGAGACCTCTGGAGTAGGTACAGACCCAGTAGACCAAATGACTAAGGCTGGGCCCGATACTAACATTCCTCCTTCTCTAAACAAAGACGATGTTTGGGCCCAGGTGGTTGACGACCCTTACAAGGGTCGCATATATGGGATGGGTACTACCATAGAGTCATCCCCACCCTTCGCCACGGATTAGCTACTAGGGATGATCCCTGAGGAGCGTGTGCATGCCCTCATCTAGGAGCTAGAGGAGCTGGCACAGTTGATCTAGCAGGAGGAGGAGTAGTAGGCATAGCTCCTTTAGTAGACGGGTAAGCAGCTATGGAGAAGGAGCTAAGAGAGATTTTAGAGCTTAAGCTCTCCTTGGAGCGAGGAGGAGAAAGCAAGGAAAGATACATGCAGGCTTTAGGATTCTCTACTTTACAAGATGCTCTCCCAAATCCCATTCCCCATATCCCACTCCCCTCCATATTAGGGCCACTCAAATTCGGATGGCATGGATAATGACGATGGTTCAGAAGATGATGATGATGATGCCGCTCGCCGTCGATGATGCGACGCCTAGGAGTTCAACTAGTTTTTATCTAGCTTCATTTTTTTTCCATTTTGGATATTTTTTACATTTATTGTAATTTGTATATATTTTATTGTCATAATTTACTATTTTATTTAATCAATTTAATTCATTCATTTTATTAATTTCTTATTTAATATCAATTTAATTGATAATTAGGTTATTATATAAATAAATAAATAATATATTACCAATCACTTCATAGTTAAATAGGGAAATTTTTTTAAAAAATTATTATTTTTATCGTCGGGTATCACGTTGGTAATACGTAATATTTTGAAATAAATTATTTTTCACAAATCTAAATACTATCGGTAACCTATCGATAAAAGATTAAAAAATTTATTTTATTTATTTCAATTTCCATCGGTAAACTTAAATAAGCCGTAGGTATAAATATGTCTTTGATAGTCATGGTAACACCTTTTATCTAATTGTCCTGTCGACTAAATATTTTATTACCCGTTGGTACATGCATCGAAAAACCGATGGATTTTTTTATTTCGGTAATCTTCATTAACTTGGAAACCGATGCCTACATATTTGTCAGGATACTCATCGGTATGTACCTTACCCGTTGAACAACCCGTCGTAATAGTGTACACCCCAAAAGTTATTTAAAAATTAATTTGAGTTTTATTAGTCATAATTTCAAAAATCTGATAATTTTAGCAACAATGAGGATGACCCAACAGATGTGTTAAAAAAAAAATTTTGGGTAGGGCATGAATAGTAAGCTTCAGGCCTTGCGAGCTATGAGACATTAAAAGCTTAAAGGACAGGAGATGCCTGATTGAGAAAAGAGAGGGTTAAGGTTAGAAATAGTTATAAATGAGGATTTTATACCTGGAAAATAATTTTGGGTAATGTTTGATTACTCGGACAGTGTTGTAGCCATTCGGTAAAATTTCGATGTGTGATTTCCAATACCAAAAGATCATTTAATCTCTACAAAAGGATAATGTCTATCTTTTTTAGGCCAAGTGTAAAGCTAAGATTTAATCTTGATAACAAGATTAAATCCTATCCATTCGTTTTGATTAGAAAAGAAAGAAAAATCAAACTTAACCCAAATTATTACACAACCTTATCTAATATCATTAAAAAGCAACCAACCTTATCACTCCAAACCCATCATTCTCAGCCATGAACCAGAAAGCCAAGCTTCCATGGTGTTTTTTTTCTTTCATAAAACCTAACTTTAAATGCCTAAAACCTTAGTTTTAAATCACCAAAATCTCAAATCTCATTCACAAAATTTGTTCTACTCATCAAAATCTACCAAACTAACCGATTAGAATTTGAATTCATCACCTTTTTCCACCTTGAGAGATCATCCTTTACTGAGTAAGAAAGGTTTGGGGCTGATTTAGTGGCCTTGAAGTGAAGTGAAACCATTTGGAACCTCCTTTGGAGTTATAAGGCTCTAAAGCTTTCAAAGTAGAGCTTTCTTTGGCCTTTTTCTTTCAAAATTTATTCTGAAAATTTCTTATTGGTTTTGGTCCAAAATTTTTAGTTATATTGGTTGATAATACATATATATTGATCTATTTAATTGGGTGGAGTGATTGGATGATGTTAGAAAACCCTTATTAGCAAAACAAGTTGATAACTAGGCTGCTGGAATTCCTAGATTTTCATAGGCAACATGAGATTCTTGAATTTTCTGAAGTATTTGTAGATGGATATATGAGCTAAAAAATTTATATGATGAAGCTAACATTTAAGGTGTTTTAGTATTTTTCTTGGATCTTAAAAAGCATTTTTACTATTTTCTAAAAATTATAAACTAAGGCATTATGGTTTCTACATGTATAGCCAAGTCTGCAACTATAGATTTTGCTAATTTTGTTACCATAGCAAATTATCGATTCTTCCTTTGAAACTTTTATAAGGTGTTGGAAACATCTTAAGGTTTAACCATGATTTTATTCTGAATTGATTCAGTCATTTACTAGGGTTAAAACTTATGAATTTTCGCTTTCAATTAGATTAGGTGGTCTCTGACCACCAAATTTGTCTAATTTTGTTAACATAGTTAGAGAATGATTCTTGCTCTGAAATTTACAAGACCTTGTGGATACATTGAAGTGTCTTATATAATTTTTATAGCCTTTGAATTGATTGTTTGATGTGCAAATAAATTTGTGCTACAATGGTGTGAAATCTCCCAATTGCTAGAAATGAACCCAAACCTTGAATTATTAATGTAATGACTTTTGATTTAAGTATGATAAGTATAAATACATGCAATTTACTTTAAAGAGTGATTTATGAGGAATGAATGAGAATTACATTGTGAATGAATGCCTACATGTGGCTTGTGCATGCATTTGAGAAAAGAAGTACATAATGCAATTATGTGAGAAAGAGAATGTATAAACTTCAATTATGCATGTTTTGACATATGAACAAAATAGAAACAAGACTTATGTTAGAGAAGGGGGAAGGAAAAGAGGAACTTCCCTAGAGAAAAAGGGAAGGCAAAAAGAGGAACTTCCCTAGAGATATTATGAGTCGGTAGACGTATCGGCTAGGAATAGATTTGTGTGAGATTCGGAAAAGGAAAAAATATAGTCCGATGATTACGTATAAGAATGAGCTTAGTCCAAGTCTATTTCCCTTGTGTGGTGTGATCCATTATAAATACCATGTGGTATAAACTAAGAGTATAAACTAAGTTTTTCCTATGTTGATGAAAAGAGAAAAATGCACCAAATTGAGTTCTATGGCCATAAGTGAAACCAAGTCACTTTGAGATAATTTCAGTGTATTTAGCACATGCATAATCATATCATATTTAATTGCTTGATTAGACTTACTTACTATGTGTTTGAGCTTTATGATATATATGCACTAATTGATTGATTACTAAAAGCTACCCACTTCGGAAGGATTGATTTTGAACTTTTAAAATGAACCATTGTTATGTAATGCATGATCATCCTTTTTACAAATAAACCGAAGTGGCTGGAATGATGACGATTACATTTATTGTTGTGTATTGGGGAAATGCCCTCCTGAGAATTTTAGAATTCTCACCCCTATGTGTTTGTTTTCCCATGTCGTCTCCAAGTTGATGTAGAAAACTGTGTACTATATGAAGGATTACATGGGAATTGTAGTAGTTTAGTAGTGGAAACTTGTATCTATTGTATTTAGTTATATGTATATGTATGTAAATATAATAAAGAACATATGTGTATTACAACTCATATAAGAGCTTCTTTTTGTACTCGACTTTGTATTAAATGAATGTTTTATTTCTTTGTTATATAGTTTAATAGAACCACAATTTAGTTACTACCCGATTCGATAGATTATACTATAGATATTTAAGAAAGGTCCACTACTTTATACGTAACAACTCCTAAGTATAATGTCATGAGTGCCCTTTATTTTTACTTCTTAAATAAAGGGCACTCTTTTATGGAAAATAAAAAGTATATTCAATATTTCATATAAATACAATTAATTACAAAAATTTCAATTTCAACTTGAAAATCATATTCAATTAATGCATATCTTTTCACATCTACAATAAATATCAATTACAAAATTCAAAATCATATTTAAATAAGGAAATATTCTTAAAATTTCTAAAAAATAAATCTAAAATAAATAGCAAACCCGTTGAATATGAGAGAACTATTATGCTGATTTAGCTGCATTTTTATATCCTTATTGAAATTTTAAAAAATTTAAATCTATATTCTATAAAATTTATTCTTCCACATTTATATACCATTTATCATTTTTTCATAATTTTTTTAAACTTTATTTACTTTTGAAATAGAAGCATATTTCAAAATAATCAATTAAAAAATATAAATTTAATTTTCATATTCAAAATCAACTTTAAATCAATGTATATAGTATTTTCATATCCACAATAATAAATCCTAAGTTTCAAATTTTCCAATATAAATTTTTATCAGATGATTTTCCCCTGACAATTGCCTCTCAATATTGTTTCAATTTGTTAGGTTATTTTACTTTTTGTCTTTAGTTTCTAAAATTTTCTATGCGAACTACTCTATGATTATTTGTTTTTCATCACTTTCAATTGTTGTCTTAATTTGTTTTTGTCTTACTTTTTTTTATTGATGAGTAGTATTGTTGGTTTCATTTTTTGTGATTTACTTATCTTTATTCTATAACTCTTGCATTCCTTCTTATAAGATCTCCTTCAGTCTTTCTTTCTTAACTTCTGTTTCCTCACTAATAGCCATTATTTTTGTCCCCTCAAACCACCATTGTGGAAATTTTGTAGTTGTTGATGCCAACTTCGATGCCATCAAGCATTATCTCATGTTCAAAGATGAGTTTATTCATTTCTTATATTTTTTAGGTTAGATGAGTTCCATCTTTTCTCCAAATTTGCTTTTCTTTCCTACTCTCTCATTATTCTAATCTATTCATTCTCCCATCATTTTCATTATAAATTTTTATTCTTTTTATTTTATATATATTGTTATATCAATTGTGGCAAATAAATAGTTTTGATTAAATTTTTAAGATTGATATTTTTAAAAATGTTTTGTATTTTCTAGCGTCTTCTATGCATAGGAACATGATACTAGTTGATATGTTATATTTCTTTTTACTTACTTTACTCTTCTATTTTTTACTTTTAATTTGCTCTTCTATAATTTACAAGGTTTTGTCCTTTCAATATGTTTCCTATCATATTTTCAAACAACTCCATCAATGTTAGAGTTTTGGCATAGGTGTCTTATGATGTGTAATGTAGCAAAATAGTGTTTTTCTATCACCTTTTTTGTAACACGCAAAAATTATTTAAAAATTAATTTGAACTTTATTAGTGAGAATTTCAAAAATTTGACAAATGTAACAATGATGAGGACGTCCCAGAGATGAGTTGAAAAAAAACTTTTGGGCCAAGTGTAATACCCTAATATTTAACCCTAACATGCCTAGGACGTATTAAGACTAACTATTAGTTATTACTTCCTTTTGAACATCATTTGTAAAATAACTTAGCAAAAAAGATAAATTTTTTTTTGAAATGGAATATGTAAAACAAGTGCGAGTCTTCGTGTATGACATAAACGAAACGTAAAGCGGAAGAGCAAATAAATCATACAAGCCAAAAGCAATAAAGAACACCTCAATCATGAAAACATTCTTCATAACATTAATTAACATAGTTTAGTACATAACCACTTGAATATAAAGGAAATGCGTAGAGTCTTACCCATATACGTGGAAGAGCTTGCAGGACATAGAAACTGAAATACATAAACAGAAGGAAAATAAAATCAAGTACATGGTAAATCCCCAAAAGATAAGATTCCCAACTATCACTACCCATACCCTCCACGCCTACTAATGACGCTGATCCTCGATGGGGAGATAGCCCATGACTGACGGAGCTCCTCGGATGTAGCCCAACGAAGCGGAGATCTAGGCATGGGAATCGAGGGAACGGCGTGAACACGCCTCGCATGCCTCGGCTGGGTGACAGTGTCCTCGCCACCTCCACCGAGATCCATAGGGAATGAAGGGGAAGAGCCCTCCAAGGATCGGCCTCCGATCGAGAACGGGAACACACTGAGGGTATCCGTGTACCGCCGATGAAGAAGGTCAGGCATGTCGGTCTACTCATCTCGGGGTCGCGTCCTCTCAAAGATTAGATCATCGTCAAAAGGTGAAGTTGAATCGAAGCGATAGCTGGGACGGAGAAAGCAAACGAACGTCCCACGTACACAAAAACGCGCACCTCACAATGACCCTGAAGTGGTAAGACTGATGCTCGGGGTCATAGTGCACCTCCCAAGTGGGCGGGTCAATGAAGATCACGAACGACACCATCGATGTCTGAAGACGTAACGGAAAGAGAAACAGGGAGAGGGGTGAGAATCTTGCTAAAGAATCTCAATAGGGAAAACCTTTATCCTAGTGTCATCGTTTACGTCCCTAGGAACCTTGGGTTTATTATGAAAAGGTTAAACATGCAAAGGTTCATTATGAGGTTTTTCATAGAGATAATATCCAAGGTCTGTGTCTTTTATGATGAATCTTAATGCATGTATGCAGCATAGCAGAACATGAATGCATGACAATACTTTAGGCAAACCAAACAATAATCAATCAACATTTAAGTGGCATGTAACTTCTCTTGAATATCATTCCTTCTCTTCAAACTTGTGACACCAAACATCATAATAGTAACCGCACCCTTAAAACTAGGCTATGAGCTCATACCTTAACTAGTCGTCACTAGTTCTTACTTATCCTCTTGATAAGCGAATCATAAACATAATCATAATTATCATCATCCCGACTCCTAGAGTACGGGTAGAGGGCTTAAGGATCACCCATCATGGGACTTTTTCCTTCTTCGAAATGCATTGACTGGTTAAGACTAGTGACTTTGTCCACTTTGGCAGGCTAATGTCGATGCCCTCACGGTTTTACCTTTCTTTACCTAGAGAGAAGTACGTCTCGGTGTGTCACGTTAAACATCTTATTTCTCAAAACTTTCTTAACTCTCTCAAATTTGACGGAAATTCAGGCATAACCACTGTGCTTGGAATTTCCTCAAATTTGAGTCATGCCACATAACTCACATAATACATGTTGTCTCATAAATTCCTCAATCAAATAAACCTTTCAATCATAAAAACGTACTTTCTCTGATTCATTTGTATCACATAGTCTCATGCATTATGCCCACAATATACCAAAATCATCATCACAACACACCCTGAATCCTCATGTTATCAAACTCATGTTATTAACACATTCACACATATCACGAGCACACTCGCTTGGTCTCGTTCTCGCATCACACTTCCTACATCATGATGTCTTATGCTTTGGCCCTTACGGTCTTAAACTTGTGTTCCAATTATCCTAACCTTTATTATGGATCCTATAACACCTAAGGGATCATTACCTATAATTCTTTCTTTCATGTTAACTAACTCATCCAATCAGCATTGTATAGATTAAATATCACGATCATTACTCGACTATGGGGATTCTAGGTTCTACGCCTTAGACTCTTTTCTAAGTTCGGTCTTTGTCTAAGATCCTAGGTTCAACTCCTAGGCATAAACACTAATTATGAGTCATCTTCCTTAAGTTCAATTATGCTGGAACAAAAGTTATTATTATTCTCGTGTCTAAGGGTGTTAAGATTTTAGTTCTCTAACCTTTCTATTTACTTAGTCCTTCCGAACCATCAAAATCGTTCCTCGTCTCTCAAACATAATCTTATGCATTCTAACTCCTCAAAACATAATGCATACAGTGGCCAACGAGATAGAAAACCAAAAGTATGTATCACACACAATCGCATAAAATCATGTTATAAGTGCATACGAGTTACTAGTCTTTTTCTTGGAATAATTTCATGAGCAAAAAGGGTGTTCTGGTAATCGATTACATGTGCCTGGTAATCGATTACCAGGGACTAAATTTTATTCTGGATTCAAACAACCGGGTAATCGATTACTTAGGGTTAAATCTATTTCAGAAAATAAAGAACATCGAGTAATTGATTACACAAATAGGTAATTGATTACAGGGTTTTAAGGACCGTTCTGGGCATGAAGAACAGCCTTGGTAATTGATTACATTGTATGGTAATCGATTACCAGAACCAAAAACCCTTCGAAAAACCACTTGGTAATCGATTACACAAGCTGGTAATCGATTACCAAAACTCCGGATTTTGAGAAAAACATGATTTTTGACACATACCAAGCTATTTAAACACCTTGAGACCTCATAAAACATTTTTCCAACATTTTCCTGAAATCATCCTTACATTTTACAAAATCAAACCATCATTGTATCATACCAAAACGCATCCACTTTTTGTGGTTAAAGTTTCCCTTTGAAGATATTTAGGGCAAGTTTTTGAGGTCTAGGGTATTTAGGTGATAACATAAACTTAAATATGCAATGTACTTATTTTACTTTTTATAAAATAAAGTGAGTGCATAAAATAAATATGAGATGCATCCTCATTATTATCTTTAAGTTTAAGTGATGACTTGAAATGTAAACATGAAATGCAAGCTTGGGAAATTAAACATGACAATGCAAGTTCACTTAGTTGTTCTTAGAGTTAGTGATGGCATCAAAATAAACATGCTATGCAAGGCATAAACTTAAACATGAATGCAATTTGTTTTATCTTTACTAGAGCTCTTACAAGACTTTTGGAGGACATTACTAGCCTAACCCAACATGTATCTTGAACAAATGGGAATGAGCTTTAGAGTTTTTAGCACCAAATCTTCAAAGAAGACTTTGGATTGAACTTCATCATCAAGCTCATGAGTGTGGACTGAGACGAAAACATCAACACTCAACAAAACATCATAAATAAAACTACTCATATTCTTTATTTTATTGCTCATTGGCTTCAATCTAGAGTAAACTCTTAGAACGGCCAACCAACTTTAAGGTTGGCAAGGGTAAGCTTAGAGCTCTTTGAAATCTTAGAATTAATTTTTCTTAACAAAACTTTTGTGATCTACTTTACATTTTTAGCAAACTTTGTCCAAACCAAGGCAAAAGAAACTGAAATCCTTCAAAAGAAAAGGGAAAGGAAACCAAAATCACTCAAGAAAGAAAGGAAAAGGAATCGAAAATTATAAGCAAGGAAAAGAAAGAAACACAAGCATGTATGGTCCAAGACCAAGTTGTTTCAAGCTTTAGAGGTTTCTCACATGACAACAATAAGTCATTATCTTAAAACCTCATCATCAAGCTCATGTTCTCTTTAGAAAAGGCCTCTTGGCCGAAAAGAAAAAGGAAGAGGAAAAGAGTTTGAAACCAAGAGAAAACTAGAACTTTTCTTGAAGAACACAAGCAAAAACATTAAGACAAAACCCCTACCTAAGGAAGTCTTTGAGAGAGATGAAAGGAAGCTTTGTTTTCTTGATAAAATGAGAAGGAAATCCTCTTGAAACTTGGAGGAAGAATTCGGCCAATGTGAAGGAACTTGAGAGGAAATGAGAGAATTTTTGCAAGAAGTGTAAACTTAACAAATGAACCAAAGTGTGACAAGGTTCATCAAGGCTTGGTATTTATAGAAATTTTCAACATTGAGGCTTCCAAGGGAGGGAACGGCGCCATTTTGGAGAGGAGGAGGGAGGAAATATCTCTTACAAAGGTATTGTTGTAAGTATGGTTGAAGGCATGGTGTAACATCCTCCCAAGTACAACCCCATTCTTAAGCTATGATATCGTACTCGAGAGTTGTTACTTGTTTATTAGCGGACCTTTCTTAATTATCTATGGCAAGCTCGATTCACGTGCGAGATAATTAAGCGTAATTATATTAAAACATATTACAAGTAAACACCATATTCATTGAATACACTTAAAATACAAAAGGAAGCTCCTCTATGAGCTTTACTACATGTTTATCCTCTAATACATTTACATACATTTTTCCATCCCACTAAGTACAACAGAATAAAACAGTAACTACTATACTATTGTGGTCCCACATTCCTTTGTAGCAGCATCATCGTCTTCTGGCTTAACCTGAGGCGACACGGAAACACAAACCATAGGGATGAGAATTTTATAATTCTCAGGAGGCAACTCCCAAGTCACATCATAATGTCATCGTCATCGCCCAGCCACTTTGGTTTATTCAAAAAACTATGATCATGCAATATATTCTAAAGGTTCATTTTAAGGTTCCAAAATCATCCTTCCAAGTGGGTAGCTTTTAACAATCAATCAGTACATGTACATATATCTAGAAGCTCAAACACATAGTAAGTAAACCTACTCAAAGTATTTCATATGATATGGATGATGCATGTGTCAAATACAGGAAAGTTATCTCAAAGTGACTTGGTTTCCATCATGGCCATAGAAAGCCAATTAGTGCATTTTTCTCTTTTCATTGACATAGGAAAGACTTAGTTTATACCCAACGGGTATTTTCAGTGGACAATTCCACAATAGATCCGTTTATACCCAATGGGTATTTATGGTGGATCACACCACACAAGGGAAATAGACGCTTTAGGACTAAGCTCATTCCTATACGTGGTCATCGAACTTCATTTTTTCCATTTCCGAATCCCACACAGACTATTCCTAGCCGATACGTCTACCGACTCAAAATAAATTTTGGGAAGTTACTACTTTCGCCTTCCCCTTATTCAATCTAAGTCTTGTTTCTATTTTGTCCATATGTCAGAACATGCACAATTTAAATTTATACATCCTTATAATGGCATCATATACTTTTCTCTTTTCTCAAATGCATACATAGGCCACATATAGGCAATCATTCACATTGAAATTGTCATTCTTTTCTCATACTTCAATCTTTAAAATCTATAGCATGCATTTACATGTCATAAGTCACATGGCCAAATACTTAATATCAAGTACTCATGTCATACTAGAAGCCAAAGTGCCATTACATTCTCAATTCAAAGCATTGTTCCATTCCCAGCACAATGGGCAGAGTTACTGTCCTAGGCACAATATTTCATTATCATATCAAATGGCCATTTCAAGAGTCACAAAAATTCTGTATGACACTTCAATTTGTCTAGAATGACCTGTAAAAATTTCAGGGCAAACAGAGCTCTATAGCTACCTCAGTAAAATGTACAAATTTAGTGGTCAGGGGCCACCAATTCCCAGACCAGAACCGAGTTCCCCTAATTTTTAACCCCAGAAAATGATTGAATTAATTCACAATAAAATTCACAGTGACACTCTAATATATTATTAACTTTGTGTAAAAATTTCAAGAGCTAGTTCAATCATTTGCTATGGTAATAAATTCGGACAAGTCTACTGCCTCAGTCTCAACAATCAGGACAGCATCTACCTTATTTCGGTTTCTGATTTTTCTGAGGCATCAAACCTTAAAACTAACACCCAAGAAAATTCAGGTAATTAGTTTAAGATGTTTACTCCAACATATAATTTTTATAGCTCATGAAAACACCCACAAATATTCCAGAAAATTCGTGAACCACTGCTGCCTACAGGACAACAGAAATTCCAGCAACCTAGTCCAAATTCATTTTGATAAAAACCATTTTATGACACCATCTAAATCCACCACCAAAATTCACACATCAATATCAACATAATATCATCCAATATAACCAGAAATTTCGGACATAACTCATCCCAAACAGATCAGAACAAATTTGACAAGAGAAGGCAAGAAAAACCCTACTTGTAGTAACCTATTAGCTCCTTGGCTTCAAGATTAATCAAACTTGATTCCTGCTCCTCCAAGGCTCCCAATCCCACTCCAAACCCCTCTTATATCAGTGATGTGTGAGGTACAAGACAAGGTTTTGATGAGGAATGGAAATTTTATTCGGTTAGATTGGTAGAGAATTAGGTGTAGAATAAGTTTTGTGAAGAGAGTTTGAGGTTTTATCAACTATAGGCTAAGGTTTTTGGGATTGGAAAGCAAATTAGAGCTCTTGAGAAATGAAAAATGGAGTTTTCTGCTGCTCCTTGATGCATGGCCGAGGAATGAAGCTTCAAAGGTAAGCTTTTGATGTGATATTTATCCTTTAGTAATATTAGATATTATGTAATATAAAATCCTAATTATTAAAGATAGATATTAGAATGGATGGCTAGGATTTAATCTTGCTTTCCAAGATTAAATCTTAGCCTTACACTTGGGTAGAAAGGATAAACATTATCATTTCATAAATATTAAACTATCTTTCTGTTAGAAATCGCATATTTAAATTTTACTGAACGGGTAAACGCGTAACAGATTAAACCATAGTACCCGAAAATTAATTTTAAGTATAAAATTATCATTCCCACCTATTTCTAACCTTATTCCCATGTTTTCCTAATTTCGGCACCTCAGGACCCAAATCTAGGGTTTAGCGTCCGGAGTGGGCCCGCAAAGTTACTATTCACCGGTCCAATTTTTTTTTTTTATAGGTCCGTTGGCCGCCCTCATCATTGCTAAACTCTTGGATTTTTGAAATTATGATTAATAAAGTTCAAATTAATTTTTAATTCAATTTTAGGGTGTTACACATGGCGAGGCATGGCTTAAGGCATGGTGTATGCATGGCCTTTGGAGTGTGAATGAGTCAACACATGATGGGAAAGGGAGGAGTGGCCGGCCACTTAAGGCCAAGAGAGAGAAAATTAGTTCATCTAATTGTGGGTTAGTTATGTGTTTAGGTGTTTCTTTAATTAAGGTTTTGGTTAGGAGTTGTAAGAAAGTGTTTAGGTGAGGTAATTGGGTAATTAAGGTTGTCAAGACTTGATTAGGGAGTGGTCATACTAGGTTAACAAATTAAATTCATTTTCTTAGTCAAATGAGGTATGGCACAATTACTTAATTTAAGGAATTGGAGAGAGAAAATACTATTTAAGATTCTATGACTAGGAATCTTAAATTAAAGAATGCAATTAGAGTTTAACTAAGCAATCTTAGGTTCTAATTAACCTTAATAAACTATTTTGACTTTAGATTAATTATCGAAATAAATTAATCTTCGAAATATTGCTTAGGTTTGCTTAATTGCGTCATTAGGCTCACTATACACGTTAGGGCAAAATAGTAATTTTTACACTAAAACTACCTGGACCTTCTGGCTAACTACACATCAAATATCACTCATAAACATCATTCCAAACTTCCTGAAAAGTTCCAGGCTCAAACGGCACCTTTTACCCGTGTAGAATACAAGGTTATTTTGGTCATTTTGAGCCAAAAGTTTGAAAATGAGATTTTCACCTCCTTATCAAACATAACAGTTATAACCCCCTTCAAACATTGAGTTGACCCATTGAGACTACCGGGGCAATTGTCTTCAAATTCTGGTAAAAATGACCTCAGGGGCATTTTGGTCATTTGTACTCAAATAGCAGAAATTCTGGTTACACCAAGTATGAATAGTGATTTTGGGCCTGGGTGTGAATAGTAACATTATGGGCTCATAGGCGCAATAGTAACCCTGAAATCGGAACGGAAAACCCTGGGATCAAGGGAAGATAAGATAAGGATTGAGGTAGAGTATTAGACCCAAGGTTAATCTCTGGTAATATTCTAATTTCCTGGGTACATGTTTTACCTGTTAAGGAAAATTTTGATGTGCGATTTTTAACACCATAAAAGTTACTTGGCGGCGAGTAACCTTCATCAACCACTTTTTGCCAAGTGGATGGCTTTGATTAAAACTTGGAAAGAAAGTTTTAATCATGACCTTTCATTTATTATTATTTTAATCGGGAGCCAATATCTCATCTGTTCAGTAGAATTTCGATGTGGGATTTTAACACCAAAAAAGCTACTTGTTCACTAAGTTAAAGTGAGCTACTTATCTTGAGCCAAGTGGATGGCCAAGATTCATTCTTTGACCAACAAACCCAAATCCTAGCCATTCATCTCATTATTTCTCTTTGAAAAGAAAGAAATACACATTTTGACTACATAATTACTATATCTAACCTAAGATAACTACAAACTATCAACTTTATCACTCCACCATCATAAAATTCAGTCAACAAGCTTAGAAACACAGGCTCCACTGTTCTTGCTCTCACACCTTCATCCTTGTTTCAAAATCCCCAAAACCCAAGCTCAAAGTTACTAAGTCCCCAAGTTGCTTTCACAAAACTTGTTCTACTTTCCATAATCTACCAAACTAACCGATTAGAATTTTAATCCATCACTATTTTCCCACTTTGAACCATCATACATCACTGCCAAAGAGAGGTTTAAGGGCTGTTTGGAAGGATTTTGAATGAAGAAAAGCTCTTGGGGAAGATTGTTCTAGGAAAGGAGCTATGAAGATTCAAGTAGGGCTTTATTTGTCCTCTTTCTTTCAATATTTATTTTGAATTTTCCTGATTGATTTGGCTGAAATTTCTAGTTATATTGGTTGATGATAGATAGATATTGATGTATTTAAATTGGTAGAATGTTTGGTTGATGTTAGAAAGCCCTTTTTGGCAAAATAAGTTTAACCTAGGCTGTTGGAATTCTAGGATTTGTACAAAAAGGTTAGGGTTCATGATTTGTATAAAGTGTTTGTAGATGGATTTTTCCTCTGAAATTTTTATGGGATGAAGCTAACATATGAAGGGGTTTCCAGTAATTTTTCTAAGCTTCAAAGCACTTTTGCTATGTTTAAAAATTCAGAAACTTAGAGGGTTAGGGTTTCTCTGAGGAAATTCTGAGCATTGAATTTTTCTAATTTTATTACTACATGAAATGATCAAGTCATCCTTTGAAAATTTTACAAGGTGTTGATGACATGTTGAAGTCCAACCTTGAATTTTTGTAAGAATTTAGATGTTCATTTGGTATGGTAATAAAATTAGGAAATCTGGTTGTTGGCTATAATGAGAGGGTTTCTAACCTCCAAATTTGTACAATTTTGTTAACATAGTTAGAGACTCTTTTTGCTATGAAATTTTTATAGGACCTTGGGGACACATTGAAATGTCATGGATAATTTTGGTAGCTTTGGAATTGGTTGTTTGGTATGCAAACGAATTTTTGCTACACAAGTGTAAATTCTGTCCAGGTGCTAGAAAAGAACAAAAGTATTGAATTGATTATATAAAGTCTTTTGATTCAAGTATGATGAGTATAAATGCATGCTATATACTTTCAAGATTCGTTTATGAGGAATAATTGAAATTACATTGTGAATGAATGCCTATATGTGTTTTATGCATGAATTTGGAAAAAGAAAAGTGAATGATGCATATATGTGGTAAAAGAGGATGTATGAACTTCAATCGTGCATGTTCTGACATATGGATAAAACAAAAACAAGACTTATATTGAATAAGGGGAAGGCAAAAAGAGGAACTTCCCTAGAGATATTATGAGTCAATAGACGTATCAGCTAGGAATAGATCTGTGTGTGATTCAGAGAAGAAAAAATGAAGCCGATGATCACATATAGGAATGAGCTTAGTCCTTAAGGTTTATTTCCCATATGTGGTGTTATCTGCTTATACAATTTGATATGAACTAAGTCTTTCATATGTCGATGAAAAGAGAAAAATGCATAGAATTGAGTTCTATGGTCATAAGAGAAATATAAAATCTCCTTCAACTTTTCAAGGACAGGAACGATAAGAAAGATATGAAATCCCTTTTGACTTGTCAACGGCATTAAAAAAAGATGAGATCCCCTTTGACTTATTAAGGGCACGAAAAGATTACTACAATTATCATATGCATATGCATATTTTATTAAAATATTTGTCTTGAATGAATTACTATGAGCTTGAATGTCATGAAACACATCTTTTAAGTGATTGAATACTAAAAGAAATCCACTTCGGAATGATGATATTGAACTTTAAAATGAATCATTGTTATGTAATGCATGATCACATTTTCTTAATAAACCGAAGTGGCTGGGATGATGACAATGACATGGATCTATTTTACTATGCATTTTGGGGATACCTACCTGAGAATTTTAATTCTTACCTCTATGTGTTTGTGTTCTCGTGTATCTCGAGGTTGATCAGAGAATAGTAAAGCCACTACAAGAAAGATTAAATTGGAATTGTAGTAGTTTAGTGGCGAAGACTTATATCTGTTGTACTTAGTTATATGTATATGTCTGTAAATATAAGAGATAACAGATGTGTATTAAAGCTCATAGAAAAGCTTCCTTTTATACTTGACTTTGTATTCAATAATGTTTTGCTTTCTTTGTTATATAGTTTAATAGAATCATGAATTAGTTATTTCACGATTTCATCGAACTTGCTATAAATATTTAAAAAGATCCACAAATTTATAAGTAACAACTCTCAAATCCAATGTCATGGCTTAAGGACGATGTTGTACTTGAAGGGTGTTACATATTTTATATATAATATAGATTTTATCAATTTGCATTGGATTGGAAATAAATGTGTTTTGTTTAGATTTGTTGTTATGATGTGCTTTAGGGTGCTTTATTGAAATTGAATTTTAAAATATGTCACTTATTTAAAATTTTAATTGATTATAATTCAAATTTAAATATTTGTCCATTCACAAGCAAATCATCATCCAAAATATATTTTTTAAAAAAGGTTAAACCTATATATATAAAACAATAATTACAAGGCTAGGTATTATTTTTTAGTAATTTTAAATTTTTTAGAAAAAATTTCCCTTATCAAAAGTAGAAATACATTTAACGACACATATTTTAATAGAAAAGTTAACTCTTTATTTAAATTAATGAATATTCTTTTACAATCTATTTATAATTGTAATAATAACATTATCATAATAAGTTATGTTTCCTATAATCACTTAGTCACTCTATCAATACCTATCTTTCTATGGCTCATCAATAATACAAACCTAAATAATAATTATTTTTTTATATTTGCAACTAATAGAATGTTCCTCTATTTATTAAATACAATAATATAATTAATATTAATCTATAAGTAATATAATATTAGTTAATCTATCAATATATTTAAACAAGTTCCTAAGTATTATGATTCAATTAAACTCATGATATCACAACAATATTATGTATAATGATATATAATATTTGTTTTACATTCAATTATAATAAATATCATTTGAAATTTGATCTAATTTGATTTGTATTTAATGTGATTCAACCCTTTTAAGAAGTATTTTGATCTATTGTCTTATTTAATCATATCACAAGAATTTTGTCATATAATTTATCAGTCATCATAAAATGGATGTCCTAATTATTGTCACATAATTTTGTCACATCACAATAATTTTATCTTATATTTTCTCAATTTTCATATCATAATATGTCAATTATATTCAACATATTATATTTTTATTATATATATTTAGTATTATTATCATTTATAAAATTATTGCCCTTGCTATTATTCATTAGATATGTTTATATATGTGTGTGTGTTTTCTCCAATTTTTTGATAAAGTATCATAATTAATTATTTATATTAAATTATTCTTACTGTGTTTATGCCTCATTTAAAATTTTTGTAAATAAACTTTCAATTATTATAAATTTGAATTAAATTATCACCTTTGCTGTTTCAACTCTCATTTTCTTAATCACTTGTCACAATTTCTATAAAATTGATATGTATCTATCTTTTCATCTCTTTACAAGACTTGGTTTTCAACTTTTATTTTGTTGTGCTAAGCATTCATCACTATTTTATAATGAATTTTATTTGGAAGTTTTTAGCTATTGCAATCAATTTGTGTAACACCCTAGAGTTGTTTAAAAATTAATTGAAGCTTTATTAATGAGATTTTCAATTTTCTAACAAATGTAGTGATGATAAGGACAACCCAATAGAGGTAGAAACAAAATTTGGCCAGGTGTGAATAGTAACTTTATCTGCAATAGACACATTAGTAACCTTCCAATTTGGAACGCATAACTTCAAGACTAGGGAAGATAAGATAAGGATTGGGGTAGATTAGACCAGATTAATTTAGATTAATTTTAATATTTAATTATAATGTTCCACCCATTCGGTAAAATTTCGTGTGCAATTTTTACACTGAAAGATGACTCAATTTCTAAGATTTGGATAATGTCTATCCATTAAAATCAAGTGGATGGTTAAGATTCAATCTTGATTAACAAGATTAAATCCTAGCCATCCATCTCTTTTAAAAAGAAAGAAACTATATTTTATTTATATAAATACTACATTTATATCAAGATAAATACAATGAACTAAACTTTATCACATTTCCTTATCATTCTTGGCCAGCAAGGAGAATAACACAGCCACCATTGTTGCTTCCTAAAAAAGCTTTAAGCTTGGTTTCAATCTCCCAAAATCATAGCCTAAACTTGCTAAAACCTTAAACTTCCTTTAGGCTTTGTTTGAGAGTTTGGAGGGAAAGGGAAATGAAGACATTGGAGGGGAAGGAAAGGTGAGGAAGGAAGGAGATTAGAGGATTGATCCTCTATGTGTTTGGAAGTGAAAGATATATAGAGGAAAGAGAATTGGAGGATTTGTGATTTAGTTTTACAATTTTACCCTTTTCTTATAATATTTAATTGTTTTATTTTTATAGAATTAATTATTTTAGTTAAAAATACATATTTCTACAGATAAAAAATAGAAAATTTATAATTTTTTTTTACACTTTTATCCTTTAATAATATATTTAATTATTTTATTTTTAAATAATTAATTATTTTGAAAAAAAATTGAAAAGTTCTTCTCCCTCAAATTTTTTACTCTACACAATGGATCATTTAAAAAAATATCTATTGATTTTTTATCTCTAAAAATGACTTTTCTCATCAATATTTTTGAAAAGTCTATCAAAAAATTTTTTATAAATTTTTTTGAAAATCCATGTTTATAAAAAAATAATAATAATACCATGCAAAAAATTTGTATTTACAAAAAAAATAACAAAAAGGGATAAAAATAAATATAACTATCAATTAGATATACAATCGTAACTTGCAAAAAGAAAAAAAAAAACAACTACTATTGGTCCAACACTTTGGTAATTTTTTTCATAACAATACACAAGTAAAAAAATTTTCCATTGATTGAAACTCAAATAGTCCAACAATATCAAGTATTAAATCAACCTAAATACTAAATCAATGGTTCACAAATAGAATCCATTTAAAAGTTATATCAAGGAGGACCACCAAGACTAAACACCATCTTAAATAACAACCTTTTACATTTGTCCTGAGGATAACCAATTACTCCTTTAATGTACTCAATGACCAAGAAGATACATGTATACACATTGATCAAGTGGTCCTCAATTTGCAAATCTTCAGCATCTTCCAGAATTCACTTTCTGGAATTAGAGCCTTCTGCTTAGCTCTTTCGTATGCAGCAGTGCTCTCCCTAAAAGCTCCAATAAGATCTTAAAGAACCATCTTTATCCCTTCAGCTTCAGTGTCATCCTTAGACATTCTAGACCTTTTACCTTTGGGCCCTTGGCCGAGACACAGGTACTTCCTGAAGATGTGACTTCATTATCTCCAATGTCTTGAATGCTATCCAAATTGAACTCACTAGTTTCAAGACACTCTGATTCACCACACGCCCTTTTGTTTCTAATCTCCTTGGCATCTCAAGCATGCTCTCCAGTAGCTCTATCTTCGCCACACAATATCATCATCTTATCATAATTTGGGATGGGCTTTTTCATCCACTCTTCAACATAAGGTTTAGTCTATCAAACCAACAATAATAACTTTAACTTTAGAAAGATATTAAGCATTAATAACATTGAAGGATATTTAAATAAGTTAAACACAACAATCAACTGAACTTCAATTTTGTTAAAAGCTAAATTATTACCTCAATTAGCTTTTGCCAAACTTAAGGTTCAGCACATCAACGCTTTATAACAGGGTCCCAAGAAAACCCACTAAGCCCATTTTTGAATAAGTCGTAACATTTTGAGAAACTTCTCTTAATTAGCTTCCAGCGACTTTTCACCTTTTCCTTTGCAAAAGGCCTTTGAAATTTTTCTCGTAGTTCATTTGTTATTGCTTTGTAGGCTTTTGAGGTGAAACTCCCACCCACTTTGTTTCCGATGTTTAGCTGATTCAGGAAAGCATCAACAAGAGCATTATCCATCTCTTGTGTCCATGTCTCTCTTTTTGAATTACATGATTACCTTAATCTGCAACATTCCCAATTAGTGTCACCCAAGTCAAGATTGAAAAAAAGATAATTATGTAAGGATAAGAGATATGCATTCATATTATGCAAGGGGTGAACACGAGGGAGGGAGTCACTGGAAATAACCAGCAACAAAAACATGTAGCATTATGATACAAAAGAACCATCAGCACACCACATTCACCCATCAAACTTTATATGGATAAACTCTTATTTATTTGTCATAATTAGCCTTAATGAAAGAATTGTGCATCAGTTTTGTGGAGCATATTTTGATTTCTATTTATACTTCCCTAGTTTCCTGCCTCTTGTCTCAAGCATTGTTGGAGAAACTACTCTAGTTCTTGCTACTTTTTATTTTTTCTGAAAAATACAATCTAGCTACCTGCGCTACTTGTGTTGAAGAATAAAGAGAGGGGAAGCAACTTTGGTGCACTATTTTTCAGAAGTTGAAATATGGCAAGAACAATCTATTGGGTCATTTAACTTTATTAGATGTTTTAATAATATAGGTGTTTGCAACAAGAAGCAACTAGGAGTATTTATAATAATTGAGAATTTTATAAATACACTAGTATATCAACCAAGAAAAGAAATCAGCTAGTATAATCTCTCCACATAGCTTTTGCTATAGAATTTCTAAAATTCTCCCCTAAACGAGTATGTTCTTCATCCTCATCATCTCCGGGTCATTAACATGTTGGTGAGGTCCAGCTTGATTGTTAATTTCTTCATCCACCTCAGCAACCAAATCTTCATCAGGATCTACCATCATCAAGTAATTGTGCAAAATACAACAAAGCAACAATGATCTTATTCTAGTCTTGATTCCATAGGTAGGTTCAGTTCCACTTGCAATAATAGGAAATCTTTTTTTCAAAACTCCAAAAGCCCTTTCAACAACATTACGCAAGGATGAATACCGGTGGTTGAATAATTCTTGAGGCGTTGAAGGTGGATTTCTAAGGGAGAATTCTTCAAATGATAACATGTTGGTCTATAGGGTGTAATTAATCCCTTTCTCAACATGAATCCAACATCAAGGACATAGTATTACCTAATAAAAGGAAAATATTCCATTACTACGATATATCTAATAGAATAAGAGGGAAAATGAAGGACGATTATATTAATTACCTCTAGGTATTCTAAGATTATCTGTTCTATATAAAGCATTTTTTAGTATCCTTGAGTCAGATGTGGTGCCTTCCCATCCAAGTAGAACATAAGTAAATTTAAGGTTAAAGGAGCATGCAATGAACACATTTTGTGTTGGAAAATCTTTCCTGCCTCGATACTTTGAAGCCTCCTTACGGCACTTTTACATGAACATGTGTACAATCAATTGCCCCAACACAATCCTAGCATGGATTTTTTTTTTAAATTAATATCATTTCTTTTATAATTTTTTTGAATTATGAATTAAAATAAATTTACCTTAAAGAATGGGTTAAACCTTGCTCCTCAAAATTTCCATAGGAATTTGCAAGCCATTAGGTTGTTTGAGATATTTATCTTCTAGCTCAATTATTAATCGAAGCACACGATGAAGATGACGACTAGTGGATTCCAGAGCGTTGAAACCAAACTGGACCTCTCGATTTCTAACATTATGTGTTAGAATGTAGAGTGTTTTGGCAACTTGTTACTCTAAGGTTACCCATTGTGTTGGTTGGAGACCACCTTCTCGTTTTAAGATATCACACAAGTCTAAAAAAGCTTTGGGACCTATTCTTATGATCTTACGACCTTCACTACTAGCAATTTGTTTCATTATTTTTGCTCGTACCCTCTCCTTCTCTAAGGTTAAAGTATGCTCAATCATCCTATCTTGAGAACATTTCCTAATTATGTAATAATAAACTACAATTCATACAAATTGGACAACAATCATCCTATATTTTTGTCTCCAACTTAACAGTGTGAGGTTTATGTTTCCTCCTTGATCTTCCATCTATAAATTATCAAGAAACAAATTTGTGAAGTCAATAAATTATCACATACAAACTACAACCACAATTAAATATTGCATATACAATCAAGCTAAGCCAAGCCAAGCCAGGGCCTATTGAAATACTCAAACTAATCAAGTATAGCAAAATTAAATATTTTACAGCAAACTCACTCGAATGGGAAGAGGGGATGACAATAATTGATAGAATGATGTAACCGCACAAAATATTTGACCTCTACAAAATGGTAAATAAAAAATATTTTACAACTCTTTAGCACTTAATGTAATTCATGTGAACTATACATGCGATTGCACGTTATTTTTACAAAGCATAGTAGGTGTGATTTTCAAAGACTTTGAATAGGCTAGTATGTTATTGAAAGTGTTGTACAAACAATAGCTCCTTGATAATGATCCATCACATCAGTAGGGTGCTCAAATTTTCCAGAGATTGGGACAAGTTCTTGTAGACATAAAAATGGCAAGGATAACAATGATATCATGAACTGAAGTAGTAATCAAAATAATCTGTGACCTTAAAAAGACAAATATTGCATGTTCTTATGAGTCAGAGTTATGGGGTGCTCAATTCACAATGAAGGAGCAATTATAGCTGCATTTGTGACCATGACTCTATTAGAGGTTTAGTGTGAGTGCATCCATAACATAAACTTCTTCAATCTTCATTCAGCACGGTTAAGCCTTCCAAAGTTAAGAGTATTTCCAAGGGCGATCACAACAAACTAAATAATAAGGTACCAAAAGCCAAGTGACCTAAAAGCAATCTTATACTCTATGCTATCTCTAACGCCCCAACTTTTACCGTCATTTAGAATTACGAATTACCCTAGGTAATTCTTATATAAATTTGAAGACCTAACAATCCTCAATAGAGGAATATAACATTAGAAAAGAAGTTATGAGCGATTCCTGCAAGAGTCGCAAGCCCAGAATTTCTGTACGTGTAAAATGACCAAAATGCCCCTGAGGTTATTTTACTCAGAAAATGAGGATCGTGGGCTTGGCCATCCTCAAGGGGATGTTCTAAGGATAATAGGGGATTGTTTGTGTTATGTGTGTTAATAGAGAAGAATCTCAATTTTGAGTTTCAACGCAGAAATGACCAAAACGCCCCGCTGTTTGAACTCCGATTTGCGTGCGACTAAGCCCGAACCTCACTAAAATGTTTTAAAAGGTTTTTTTAAGCTATGATTGGCCATTGGTTAAGTTCGAATGGCCAGAAGAATTTTAGCAAAATGACCATTTTGCCCCTCTCTTGTAGTTTTGCAATTTTTGAGATTTTCGATTCGTCTAATGAAACCTAAGCAATATTAGGCTCAAATTAAAGCTTATTAAATTCTAATCACTAATCTAGAGTCAAAATTATTTATTTAGATTGATTAGAACCTAAAATTGCTTAAAACACCCAAATTGCTTAGTAATTCACTTAAGCCCTTAACGTAAATTCTCTAAATTGCATGAATACCATGCCTACACCTAAATAATACATGGAACACACAAAATCCTCTTCCACAAGGCTGTAATGGCCAAAATTATTGAGTAATAAGTCAGAAAATTATTACACAAATCCAAAGAATGAAAACAAAGAATCATGAAAACATGGAAACATGATTCCATGTTTTAAGCCACCAAACAAAATAATTTTTCTTCCTTATTTTTTTTCCCTCTAATTTTTGGTCAGATTTCCTTCCTTCCTTTGTTCATTTATGAGCTGCAAAATCTCTATAAATAGGCATGCTTGAAGATAGTTTAGATGCTTAGTTCATAACCTACACAAATTCTAGTCTTAGGAGTACCAAAAGCTTTCTTTCTTTCTTTCTCTTGGCTGAATTCTCCCTTTAGATTTTCAAGGATATTTTGCTTCATTTCACTCAAGGAAACCAAGTTCTCTTCCTTTCTTTCAAATCGAATTAGGTAGGGAGGTGTTTCTAAGTTCATTTTATGCTAAGACAAGTTATGTTTCTAGCTCAAAAATGATGTTTTCATGAGCTTTCTTTTAAGTTTTCATTTTCAGTTTCTTCTTCCTCTCTTTTTAAAGTATTTCGGCCATATGGCCTAGCTTATGATGAGACCATGGTTTGATGATGAGATTCTTGAGTGTTGATTGCAAAGCTTTCACAAGTTAGATCTCTAAAACTTGAAGGTTTCACTAGTTTCCAAAGCTTCTAAAATTTCAGTTTTTCTTTCCTTATTTTCCTTTCATGGTTTCGGCCAAATGGCCTAGGAGAATGAAATGATGGCTTGATGATGAGGACCTTGAATATGGGTTGTAAATCTATCACAAGTTAGGCCTCTAAAGCTTGAACATTTGATAGAGAAATTTTAAGCATCTATTATGGTTGCATACTTGGCCTAATTGGTTTCTACATGTGTTTAATTTTGATGATTTGATTGAGTTTTGCATTATTGGGTCTCATTGGATTTAATTGTTAAAACTTGGTTAATCTTGGATTTTACACTCACTATGGCCTTTCCATGTTGCACAGATCATTTTGGGCTCTATGAACATTGGATTTTTGTGATTTCGGTGTCTTCTGAAAGCTAAGACCGAGATCTACAATTTTGGGTTTCACAAGCTTCATCAAATTCGGCCCAATTCATGGCCTAATTGGGCTGCAAAGTTGCGGAGCTCGTGCTGACGCGGGTCCAAGACCTTTCCTCACATAATTGGGCATATCTCACTCATTTCTGGTCCAAATGAGTCATATAATATGTCTATGGAAAGCTTATCCAAAGAGGATTATCTTATCCAGATCATATTTCGAAAATCTGGAATTATTTTGATAGATAACATCTGGATAAGATGTAATCCGAGGGGACACTTTGATTGGAAGGAAATCCTTCTTTTTAGATTTTTCAATCTTATCTTTTCATTTTCTATTTAAGCCTAAGTTGTTCATTCAAAGAACACACATCAGAATCTCTCATCTCTCTCTACTTGTCTTCTTATTTTTCTTTTGTATCTAAGGTGTTCATCAGAAAGCTTTCAATGGAGATATCCATGGAAGGCTAAACTCTTTTCAATCCTTGACATCATAGATAATTGGTTTGAATTCGAAGTTTTGTTTTGTAATTTTCCATTTTCGTATGTATGCTTTCCTTTCTCAACTTCAATTTCAAATATGAATTCAGTTATTGAACATGATTATGTTTGAATTATATCTGATTAGATATAGGACCAAATTCATTGTTGAAATCAAGTAAGGCTAAGTCACTGATTAGTTATCCAGGTTAATCCAAATTGCATGTAATTCAACATTCATTTAAAATTACGATTGTGATTTGAAGGTTGTTGAATGATAACTATATGATCATATAGTAAATTTGGGTTAACAGAGTAGCATTGATATTTGGACTCTTTTGAACCATGATGAATTCTGCCAATAATCGTGATGTCTGGGATTGATTCTTTGATCAATAGCATTTCATTAGTTTCTCCATTTTTACATTCAGAAAATCACAAAGCCCCCTTTGTTGTATTTAGCAATTTTGGTTTGATAACATAACCTGTGTATCCTTAGGAAGAATGACCTGAGTTACCTTATACTACAAATAAGGGGACTTAGACTATTTGATAGGATGCCAGAGCTATCAAAATTCCATTTAATGCAAAATTTTAAAGAATAATGTTTTTATCTTGAGGTTTGAATATGAAATATGTATTTTTACTTTGTCTTGCTAAGATACATATATTGGGTTGAAATCATAATTCTCTTAAAGTCTTGAAGGAGCTCTAGTAAAGAGATCAAGTGAACTTGCATCCACGTTTAAGTTTATGCCTTGCAAGCCATATTTATTTTATGTCATAACTAAATTCTCAAGAATAAATAAATGAACTTGCATATCTCATGTTTAAATTTCAAGCTTGCATTTCATGTTTAAATTTCAAGTTGTCACTTAATCTCTAAAGATAATAAAGAAGTTGCATCTCATGTTTATTTTATGCTCTCACTTTATTTTATAATGGCTAAAAGAATCAATGCATGGCATGTTTATTTTATGTCATCACCTAAAAATCCTAGAGCTCAAAGACTTGCCTATGAATCATAAGCGAAGAAATGAGATAATTGGAGTTAAAGAATTTATTCTTTAAGAAGTCTTGAGAATTGGAGCTTAAAAAAAAAATGTAATTCTCATCTCCCTCCGGTCCTATGCGGACTCCGCGCTCCTTGCTTAAGATTCTCTCTCCCTCTACTAGTCCTATGCGAATTCCGCGCTCCAGTTTCTTGCATCATGTTTATATTACAAGTTCTTGCATCATGTTTTATTTTCAAGTTATCACCTTAAATCTTAAAGATAACGAAATGGAATTGCATATCATGTTTATAATTCCAAGCTATCACCTTATAAAGATAAGATTAAAATAAGGTTGCATAGCATGGTAATAATTCTAAGATGTCACCTAAATCTCTAAAGCTCAAGACTTGCTCCTTTTATCTTAAGTGAAAGATTTAATTATGAACATTCTTTCAAGTTATAAATCGGTCCCATGGTTAAGTTAGGCCTAAAGTCCTATGACTTCTTTCAAGTTTAACAAAAAGAATTAGTTCTAAAAGAGTTTTAAAACTTTGTAAGAATTTTATGGGAAGCTAGTAATTTATGTGTACTTAAAATGTGATTTGATGCTTATTAAGAATTTGGTGTCATTGATTGATTTCCTGGTTTGTATGTTATAGTTGCTGTTGCAAACAATGAAAACTTATGCATGAAATAAAGACATATTCTGTTACTAGAAGAAAGTGTATTCCTGTAAGAGTGCAATTTGGAAAGATTCTGGCTAAGGAAAGATTTGGTATTTAAGCGTGTCCATTGTGACCCACCTCTCTTTCCTGGAATCTCCAGATGCATGATTACAGTTGGTATATATTATTTCGGCATAAGACTATAAATGAGAAAATGTTATGATGATTATGAATGAAGAATTGTATTATGATATAACATGCAAAGACTTAAAGGTGACTCAAAATATATGAGAAAATGATCCTTTGAACCCGTCAAACTATAGGCGGTGAAAAGGTGATTCTTGCCCCTAGTCTATTCTCTCAAAAGGGTAGAGACGGAATTTTTACTTATCAAAAGGGATAAGTATGTGCCGGTGACGACTAGCAAGGTATGAGCTCATAACCTAGATTACTCCCAAAAGGGTGGAGTATAGGGTGGCCCAGGAAAATGATGATGAAAGTAACTTTAAGTCACCTAAGAAACTAAGTAAATGCATTATGTGAATATGATGTTCTGCTATGCATAGTATTTATGAGATGATGATGAGAAATATGATGTTCTGCTATGCATAGTATTATGAAATGATGATGAGGAATATGATGTGATTTTATGCATAACTATGTTATTATATATGAAAGGAAAAGTTCATTATAAACATGACATGCTAAGTTTATGATGCATTATAAGACGCATGATTAAAATGAATGGACCTCGGTAAAGTATATTTTCAAACTAATTAAATGAATCTTAGCATGCTCACATTTTCATAATGAAACCCGAGGTTCTTGGGGACGATGATGATGACACGATACATATGAGGTGAGTACCCTACTGAGATTTTTTTATAAGTTTCTCATTCCCTCTTTCTTTCTTTCCATCTCGTCTTAGAAAGTGATGGTGATGTTCGTGATTCTGTTGATGCTCTCACCTGGTAGATGCACGTGATCTTGTGAACCAGCTTATTATCCTTGAGGAACGTATTGCTAGACCTTGAGCGTGAACTCTGATATCTATTCCTATTGTGAAGTGTTATAAATAGGTGCCATTAATGTTTTCCATCCATATATTATTTATGTTTTGTTAGATTGCCTATATCTAGCTTAACTCTGTTGATAGGCAAAATATCTATGTGAAATGTAATTATGGATATCATATGATAGAGCCAATATGATGTGTTCTTCATGATATGTCGTTTATTTTCCTCTTTATCCGATTATCGTCCACGTTATGCGCGGCTCACGTTTTCAATTATGTTTTAAAAAAAATGGCTCGTAATTTCACTAAGTATTTTCAAAGCATGATTAAGGAACGGAAGCAAAGAGTAAAGTCTAGTAATTAATCATACGACCTAGGTGTATTGGGTTGATTATTAGGGTGTTACACTATCATCTTTGCTTTTGGTTGGAATATAAAATAACACACACTTCCTCCAAATCATGTGGTTGCTACCTTGCATTGAAAGAAGTTGCACACCTTTTCCCATGCTCTAAAAGAATAGAGCTATCAGCTATGCCTTACATAAAAAAGGTTGATTGAAGGGCAAATCCTGATACCAAATTTGATCCACCCTTTTCTAGAAAAAATCTAAACAATCGGCTAATTAAGTTTAAAATTGCCATCAATAAAAAAACTCAACAATCTCTAAAACAATCAAATCCTCCAAACTGTTCAATCAATGAGTTAGTCACTGCAAGGTTGATGGGTTTTCAAAGGAGTAACAAAAATTAAATCTTTTACTGATCAAACTCATCATCTAAAGCTAATAACGATGATTAAGCACAAAAGGGAAAAGTTTTTCAACTTTCAAAGGGACAAGGCATAAGATTCCAAGAGCTATTGCAAGCAATACAAAACCAAATACCATAAGGAATTGATGAGGTTATAGAAACTTACATAGTTGACTATCCCTGATGAACAATTCATAAAAAGGATAACGCAAAGGTAGCACATAGTAGCTAGATTGTATAAATAGCACAAACCGTTTGATCTTTGAAGTCCTGATCAACCATTAATACAAAGTACTAGATTGTATTTTTCAGAAAAGATTTTTTTGAAACTAAATTAGCGCACGTCCTCATTCAATATAAATCCATACAAAGTACTGATTTTTTTGAAACTAAATTAGCACATGTACTGATTCACATGTTTAGCACAAGCAAGCAAATCAGCAATGCAAGTGAACTTCAAGTTTCATTAGTTGCTTAATCCAAGTGAAAATAAAAAAGCATTGTCATATGAAAAATACATACATTAAACAATCTATTGGGTTAGTTTAGCACTGTCCTATCCGATAGAACACCTGTATTTTTCAAATTCAGGTTGGGAAACATTTATTTTCAACTGTAGGAAAATAAGCTTTCTTGAACTTGAATTAAAAAAGAGAAAAGAAAAAATCTCAAATCTGAGTTATAATAACCAATGATTAACATATTTTACTCGTTGAAACAAGCGAATTAAAGATCCATTTGAATTAGACCTATTTCTAGAACTTCATCATATTGTGATTTTGGCAAGACTACACTTCAAACAGCAAATCGTGTCAAACTTGCACAAGGCATATGTTATCATTAGCTCAAAAATCGTGAACTTCAATCCACAAGTTTTTAAAATCCATTGCTAGCTAACTAACATATATATCATTCATATATGTAAACAACACAGTAAATCATTGAATAAGTCATAGATTCCAAATCTATCACAAAGAGAGGAAGTGAAAATTTGTTTAGTTTTCCAAATCAAACATAAACACAATAATTAGAAGATCTGAAGAAAGAAACTAGAAAATAGAAGCTAGAAATCGTGAAACCTTTGCAGAAGAAGGAGAGGACCCAGCCCAATGGTGGTTGCTCAAGTAGAGGGCATGATCGACGATACAGCGGCAGGAGTGACGATGGCGACGGTACGCGATGCACATGCAAGTAGTAATATGGTGTGATTGAGATTAGGGTTCTTCGACTTAGAGGTAAGAGATGAGATGAGATGGTGTGATTTTGGTGTGGAATGGCTAATTTGGAAATTGGAAAAATGAGAAAGGGTAAAAACATAATTTCATTCCATATCCCATCAAAAATACCCCAAATTGGGGGAACTAAAAATCAGAGAGTATGAGGGATTTAGGAGGATTTTAAAACACCCTCAAACTCCTCCTTCCATCACTCTTAAAACTCACAAACAAAGATTAATCCCCATTGCCTTCCCCTTCCTTCCCTTTCCCCAAACCCTAACTCGAAGAGAGCCTTACTAAACTTACTCTACTCAACACAATCTACCAAACTAACCAATTAGAATTTGAATCCATCACCCTTTTCCACTTTGAGGGCTCATAATCTATTGTTAAAGGAAGGGTTTGGTGTTGTTGGGAAGGCTTGGAAGTGAGGAAAAAGCATTTTAGAACATCCTTTGGAGTTAAAAGGCTCTAAAGTTCCCAAAGTAGGGTTCTTTGTACCTTGTTGTTCAATGCTTTTTTTTTTTTTTTTTTAGATTTTGCTTGTTGGAATTTGATATACTTGGTTCTAATATATGATTACATATAGATATAGATGTATTTACATTGGTGGAGTAGTTTGGTGTTGTTAAAAAATCATTTTTGTTAAAAGAAGTTTTGAACTAGGTTGTTGGGTTTTCAATTTTGTTACATGCAGGAATTTGTCATGATTTTTCTGATATATTTGTAGGTATTTTTATGAGCTTAAAATTTTATATGTTGAAACTAACGTCCTAAAGCAACTCCATGATTTTTCTTGGGTCATTTTAAAGACTCTTACTTCCTTAAAAAAATCAAGAATTGTGACTATGAATGTTGTTGCTAAATTACTAGACTTGAAGCTTCGAATTTTCCAAATTTTGTTACTATAGTAAATGATTGAATTTTCACTTGAAATTTTTCAAGGATGTTGGAAACATCTTAAGGTTTAACGATGAATTTTGTTCTGATTTTATGGACTTATTTACTATGGTAAAAAAATTGAGGATTTCGACTTTAGCTGAGATTAGGTGGTCTTTGAACACCAAATTTGTGAATTTTGTTAACATAGCTAAAGAACTATTTTTGCTCTAAAATTTTTACAGGACCTTGTGGATACATTGAAGTTTCATAAGTAACATTGTTTGATATGCAAATTAAATTTTGCTATACAAGTATAAAATCTGCCAATGTACTGAAAATGAACCAAAGTATTGAATCGATGATATAATGACTTTTGATTCAAGTATGATGAGTATAAATGCATGATATATACTTTAAAGATTGGTTTATGAGAAACGAATGAGAATCCCTTGTGATTTATTGTCTATATATGATTAATGCATTCATTTGGAAAAAAGAAAAAATAAACAATGCATATACGTGACAAAAGGGAAATGGATAAACTTCAATTGTGCATGTTATAACATATGGGCAAAAAGAAACAAGACTTAGGTTGATTAAGGGAAGACAAAGAGGAACTTCCCTAGAGATATTATGAGTCAATAGACATATTGCCCAGATAGACCTGTTAGATTTTGAAAAAGGAAAAAAATAAAGTTTGATAATCACTTATAGGAATGAGCTCAGTCTTGATGCAATTATTTCAGGGGTGATGTTAACCACTACAGATCCCATTTGGTATAAAACTAAATCTTCCCTATGTTGATGAAAAAAGAGAAATGTACTGAATTGAGTTCCATGGTTATAAGAGAAAATACATGACTATTATTATTTCTGCATATGATTTTACATGGAATTTCTTGTATGATTGAAATTGCTGGTTATGTTCTACTTATATTTGAGGGAGTGTCCTACTAAGAATTATATAATATTCTCATCCCTATGTTTGTATGTATTTTGTATTGTATTCAGATCTTACATATGTCGTCCATGATATTCTACCTTGATTCACCACAATGGGAATGGCACTACGATCCTATGCTAGACTCGTTGTCATGGGCTACTAGGTCTTCTGCTTATGTGTTCTTCAGTCACTTGTTTCAGTTCCCCTGTTCACCGGCCGATTTTGATCCAGCTTTCATATGATGATGCACCCCTCCACCTAGCACACTCGGTTGTCTTCGTAGCCTCGCTGTGTAACACCCTAATATTTAACCCAACATGCCTAGGACGTATTAAGATTAATTATTAGTTATTACTTCCTTTTAAACTCGTTTGTAAAATTACTTAGCGGAAAATACAGGTAAATTTTTTTTTTTGGAAATATGTAAAACAAAATGCAGCCGTTGTAACTATGAAGTAAATCGTGAAGAGTAAAGGACTAAACATACAATTAAAAGCAATTCAAGAACACATCCATCCATAGAAGCAAATATCATAGTATTTGATATCATAGCTGAACACATGTTTCTAAATACACCAACTGAAATAAAGACTAAATAAAGTCATACCCATATAAAGTGGGCAGAGCTTACGGTACATAGAACAAGAAAATACATAAACGAAAGTAAACATAAACAACAAGATATAGGGGAGCCCTAAAAGATCAAACCCCAGCTATAGCTACCCCTCCCTGGAACCGTATGGTGACGCTGGTCCTCATCCCTAGAAGGTATGTACCTAATGAATTGGGCGAGCCTCGGTGCGTGCTAGCAGAAGGGGGACGAGCATGACCTCCTCGATGTGCGCATCTCTGGGCGTCGAGCTAGCCTCTGTTACCACCATGTCCTCACCGCCTCTCCCGATGTCCATGGGGACCGTATGGGCAGATCTCCGAATAGATGTGGGTGGGGGAATCCACGATGTGTCGGTCTCTGAACGCCTCGAGCGAGGAACATACTCGGGTAGTCGCGCACAACTGAAGCCGAAGGGCAGGCATGACGAGTCTCTCGTGTAGGTCGAGTCCTCTCAAGAATCAGGTCGTCGCCATACGGTGAAGTAGGAGTGAAGCGAAAGCTGGAAATGGATGTCCGAACCGTCCCCATGTATGCAAAAATACGACAACACAACAACCCTCAAAATGATATGACTGAGACTCGGGTCATAGTGTACCTCCCAAATCTGTGTCAATGAAGACCACAAACGACGCTATAAGATCTAAGACGTAATGAAGAGAAAGAGGGGTGAGAATTTTTACTAAAGAATAGGAGGAATCCTCCTATCCTAATGTCATCGCTTACGTCCCCAGGAACCTTGGGTTTATTATGAAAATATTTAACATGCAAGGTCTATTATGAGGTTTTATAAAATAATTATCCAAGGTCCGTGTCTTTTATCATGAATCTTAATGTATGAATGCAGCATAGCAAAATATGAATGCATGGAAATACCTTATACATGCAAACAATTAAAAACATGACATCAATAATTTATCATCACATAAGTGGCATGTAACTTCTCATGAAAACCTTTCTCTTTCATAAGTATGGAACTTCACATCCTTTTCTCTTTTCTAACTTGTGACATAAAGGTATCAAACCTAGAATCATCACCACCCTAAACTAGGCTATGAGCTCATACCTCAATTAGTCGTCACTAGTTCTTACTTATCCTCTTGATAAGCGTAACATAATCACAATCATAATAATCCGACTCCAAGAATAGGAGGGAGCCTAAGGATCACCATCAACTGGTTAAGCCAGGAACATAATCTCACTTTCAAAAGCTTTCTTAGTCTCTCAAATTTGATGGAAATTCGCATAATGGTTGTATAACGAATTTCCTCAAATTGATCATGCCATAACTCACCGAACACATATTTCTCATGCAATATAAGTTAAGTAAATCTTTTAAAGTCATATAAACATATTCCTCCACTTCATCATCATCTTATATCCTTATGCATCTCAATCATAACATGCCTCATTATCATAACAATCACGTCATAAATTCACATATTCTCATACACATAACATGAATACTATCACATGCTCTTAACATAACATAAATATATGTTCACTTGATCACTTACTTACGTTATGTCTCCTATCTTATAGTATCTTATGCTTGGCCCTCAGGTCTTAAAACTTGTGTTCTAGTTATCCTAATGCCCATTATAGATCTTTGATACACCTAGGGGATCGCTACTTGTAATTCTCTCTAATATTTATGCTCACTATCCCTTCCAACAGCATTGCATAAATTAAGCAGGATAGTATAATTCGATTACATGTTCTACTACATCTTTGACCCTTTCTAAGTTCTCCTTCGCCTAAGGCTCTATAACCAATTCCTAAACCAATTATTAGGGATTCCTACACATATCCACTAATTCTAAACCATCTTCCTTAAGTTCAATTATGCGGAAATAGAATTTACATTTCTTGTGTCTAAGTGTTCTAGAATTCTCATTTTAAGTCATTTCTAGTTCCTCATTCTTTCCTAACTTCCCTAAATCGGTCCTTGCTTCACTCAAACATAATTTTACACACTTTAACTCCATAAGACAAAATTAATATAGTGGCCAAAGGAACAAGGCAAAACCGAAATGTATATCACACATAATCACATAAATTCATGTTTTAAGTGCATATAAGTTGCTAGTTTTCTCTTGAAACAATTTTAGGAACTCAAAGGGTGGCCTCGTAATCGATTACATGGGCCTGGTATCGATTACCAGAACCTAAATTTTGTCCTGGGTATTAGGAACATCCAAGTAATCGATTACATAGGATGGTAATCGATTACTTGGGCTAAAACCTTTAAGAAAATGAAGAACATCATGGTAATTGATTACATAAACAGGTAATTGATTATAGGAGTTAAAAACCCTTTGGCATGAAGAACAGCCTCGGAATCGATTACATTGTTGGTAATCGATTCCAAGAACATAAAATCCTTCAAATAACCATTCTAGTAATCAATTACATAAGCTAGTAACGATTACCAGAACCTAAAAATTGAGAAAACATGATTTTTGACACATTCTAAGCTACTTAAACACCTTGAGAGCTTATAAAACATCTTTCTAACATTTCCTTGAAAACATCCTCACATTTTTACGAAATCAAAACCATCATTGTATCATGACTAAACACATCCACTTGTCATGGTTAAAATTTCCATTTGAAGATACTAGGGCAAGTCTTTGAGCTCTAGAGTATTTAGGTGATGACATAAACATAAACATGTTATGCACTTTGTTTTACTCTTCATTACAAAGGAAAGTGAGAGCATAAAATAGATATGAGATGCAACCTCATTATTATCTTTAAAGATTAAGTGACAACTTGAAATATAAACATGAAGTGCAAGCTTAAAATTTAAACATGAAATGCAAGTTCATTTATTTATTTCTTGAGAACTTAGTGATGGCATCAAAAGTAAATATGATATGCAAGGCATAAACTTAAACATGAATGCAAACTTATTTTATCTTAACTAGAGCTCATGCAAGACTTTAGAGGAACATTAATTGTAACGCCCCAACTTTTACTGTCATTTACAAATTACCGAATTACCCTAGGTAATTCTTATATAAATTCGAGACCTAACAATCCTCAATAGAGGAATATAACATTAGAAAAGAAGTTATGAGCGATTCCTGCAAGAGTCGCAAGCCCCGAATTTCTGACGTGTAAAATGACCAAAATGCCCTGAGGTTATTTTACTAAGAAAATGAGGATCGTGGGCCCCGGCCGTCCTCAAGGGGATGTTCTGAGGATAATAGGGATTGTTTGTGTTATGTGTGTTAATAGAGCAGAAGAATCTCAATTTTGAGTTTCGACGCGTGAAATGACCAAAACGCCCCAGCGTTGCCGAACTCCGATTTGCGTGCCGACTTAGCCGAACCTCACTAAAATATTTTAAAAGGTGTTTTTAAGCTATGATTGGCCATTGGTTAAGTTTGAATGGCCCCGGAGATTTTTGAGCGAAATGACCATTTTGCCCCTCTTTGTAGTTTTGCAATTTTTGAGATTTTCGATTCGTCTAATGAAACCTAAGCAATATTAGGCTCAAATTAAAGCTTATTAAATTCTAATCACTAATCTAGAGTCAAAATTATTTATTTAGATTGATTAGAACCTAAAATTGCTTAAAACACCCAAATTGCTTAGTAATTCACTTAAGCCCTTAACCGTAAATTCTCTAAATTGCATGAATACCTTGCCTACACCTAAATAATACATGGAACACACAAAATCCTCTTCCACAAGGCTGTAATGGCTGAAATTATTGAGTAATAAGTCAGAAAATTATTACACAAAAATCCAAAGAATGAAAACAAAGAATCATGAAAACATGGAAACATGATTCCATGTTTTAAGCCACCAAACAAAATGATTTTTCTTCCTTATTTTTTTCCTCTAATTTTTGGTCAGATTTCCTTCCTTCCTTTGTCCATTTATGAGCTGCAAAATCTCTATAAATAGGCATGCTTGAAGATAGTTTAAATGCTTAGTTTATAACTTACACAAATTCTAGTCTTAGGAGCACCAAAAGCTTTCTTTCTTTCTTTCTCTTGGCCGAATTCTCCTTTCAGCTTTTCAAGGATATTTTGCTTCATTTCACTCAAGGAAACCAAGTTCTCTTCCTTTCTTTCAAATCAAATTAGGTAGGGAGGTGTTTCTAAGTTCATTTTATGCTAAGACAAGTTATGTTTCTAGCTCAAAAATGATGTTTTCATGAGCTTTCTTTTAAGTTTTCATTTTCAGTTCTTCCTTTCTTTTTAAAGTATTTCGGCCATATGGCCTAGCTTATGATGAGACCATGGTTTGATGATGAGATTCTTGAATGTTGGTTGCAAAGCTTTCACAAGTTAGATCTCTAAAACTTGAAGGTTTCACTAGTTTCCAAAACTTCTAAAATTTCAGTTTTTCTTTCCTTATTTTCCTTTCATGGTTTCGGCCAAATGGCCTAGGAAGGAATGAAATGATAGCTTGATGATGAGGACCTTGAATATGGGTTGTAAATCCATCACAAGTTAGGCCTCTAAAGCTTGAACATTCCATTTAATGCAAAACTTTAAAGAATAATGTTTTTATCTTGAGGTTTGAATATGAAATATGTATTTTTACTTTGTCTTGCTAAGATACATATATTGGGTTGAAATCATAATTCTCTTAAAGTCTTGAAGGAGCTCTAGTAAAGAGATCAAGTGAACTTGCATCCACGTTTAAGTTTATGTCTTGCACAGCCATATTTATTTTATGTCATAACTAAATTCTCAAGAATAAATAAATGAACTTGCATATCTCATGTTTAAATTTCAAGCTTGCATTTCATGTTTAAATTTCAAGTTGTCACTTAATCTCTAAAGATAATAAAGAAGTTGCATCACTTTATTTTATAATGGCTAAAAGAATCAATGCATGGCATGTTTATTTTATGTCATCACCTAAAAATCCTAGAGCTCAAAGACTTGCCTATGAATCATAAGCGAAGAAATGAGATAATTGGAGTTAAAGAATTTATTCTTTAAGAAGTCTTGAGAATTGGAGCTTAAAAAAAAATTCTCATCTCCTCACCGGTCCTCCGTGCGGACTACCGCGCTCCTTGCTTAAGATTCTTCTCCTTCTACCGGTCCTATGCGGTCCCGCCTCCAGCTTCTTGCATCATGTTTATATTACAAGTTCTTGCATCATGTTTTATTTTCAAGTTATCACCTTAAATCTTAAAGATAAAGAAATGGAATTGCATATCATGTTTATAATTCCAAGCTATCACCTTATAAAGATAAGATTAAAATAAGGTTGCATAGCATGGTAATAATTCTAAGATGTCACCTAAATCTCTAAAGCTCAAGACTTGCTCCTTTTATCTTAAGTGAAAGATTTAATTATGAACATTCTTTCAAGTTATAAATCGGTCCCATGGTTAAGTTAGGCCTAAAGTCCTATGACTTCTTTCAAGTTTAACAAAAAGAATTAGTTCTAAAAGAGTTTTAAAACTTTGTAAGAATTTTATGGGAAGCTAGTAATTTATGTGTACTTAAAATGTGATTTGATGCTTATTAAGAATTTGGTGTCATTGATTGATTCCCTGGTTTGTATGTTATAGTTGCTGTTGCAAACAATGAAAACTTATGCATGAAATAAAGACATATTCTGTTACCTAAAAGAAAGTGTATTATTAGAGTGCAATTTGGAAAGATTCTGGCTAAGGAAAGATTTGGTATTTAAGCGTGTCCATTGTGACCCACCTCTCTTTCCTGGAATCTCCAGATGCATGATTACAGTTGGTATATATTATTTCGCATAAGACTATAAATGAGAAAATGTTATGATGATTATGAATGAAGAATTGTATTATGATATAACATGCAAAGACTTAAAGGTGACTCAAAATATATGAGAAATGATCATTTGGACCCCAAACTATAGGCGGTGAAAATGATTCTTGCCCCTAGTCTATTCTCTCAAAAGGGTAGAGACGAAATTTTTACTTATCAAAAGGGATAAGTATGTGTTGGTGACGACTAGCAAGGTATGAGCTCATAACCTAGATTACTCCCAAAAGGGTGGAGCATAGGGTGGCCCAGGAAAATGATGATGAAAGTAACTTTAAGTCACCTAAGAAACTAAGTAAATGCATTATGTGAATATGATGTTCTGCTATGCATAGTATTTATGAGATGATGATGAGAAATATGATGTTCTGCTATGCATAGTATTATGAAATGATGATGAGGAATATGATGTGATTTTATGCATAACTATGTTATTATATATGAAAGGAAAAGTTCATTATAAACATGACATGCTAAGTTTATGATGCATTATAAGACGCATGATTAAAATGAATGGACCTCGGTAAAGTATATTTCCAAACTAATAAATGAATCTTAGCATGCTCACATTTTCATAATGAAACCCGAGGTTCCTGGGGACGATGATGATGACACGATACATATGAGGTGAATACCCTATGAGATTCTTTATAAGTTTCTCATTCCCTCTTTCTTTCTTTCCATCTCGTCTTCAGAAGTGATGGTGATGTTTGTGATTTGTCTGATGCTCTCACCTGTAGATGCACGTGATCTTGTGAACCAGCTTATTATTCTTGAGGAACGTATTGCTAGACCTTGAGCGTGAACTCTGATTCCCTTTATCCTGAAGTGTTATAAATAGGTGCCATTAATAGATGTTTTTCCATCCATATATTATTTATGTTTTGTTAGATTGCCTACATCTAGCTTAACTCTGTTGATAGGCAAAATATCTATGTGAAATGTAATTATGGATATCATATGATAGAGCCAAATGATGTGTTCTTCATATATGTCTGTTATTTTCTGCTTTATCCGATTATCGTCCACGTTATGCGTGACTCACGTTTTCAATTATGTTTTAAAAAAAATGGCTCGTAATTTCACTAAGTATTTTCAAAGCATGATTAAGGAACGGAAGCAAAGAGTAAAGTCTAGTAATTAATCAGATGACCTAGGCGTATTGGGTTGATTATTAGGGTGTTATATTAATGGCTTTAACCCAACATGTATCTAACAATATAAATTGAGCTTTAGAGTCTTAGCACCAAGTCTTCAAAGAAGTCTTATGGTTTGAACTTCATCATCAACCTCAAGAAAATGGACTAAGAGATAAACATCAACACTTATCAAAGCAAACATAAAAGGAACTACTCATATTCTTCATTTTATTGCTCATGGGCTTCAATCTAGAGTAAACTCTAGAACGGCCGACCAACTTTAAGGTTGGCAAGGGTAAGCTTAGAGCTTTTTGAAAACATATGATTAATTTTCTTAACAAAACTTTTGTGATCTACTTAACATTTTTATCAAACTTTGTACAAATAAAGGAATAGAAACCAAAATCATAGAGGGGAAAAGGAAGTGAGAACTGAAATCTTGAGTAAGGAAAAGAAAAGGAAAACCAAAATCATATATGGTCCAAGACCAAGTTTTCAAGCTTTAGAGGTTTCTCACATGGCATCAACAAGACCATTATCTTGAAACCTCATCATCAAGCTAAAGTTTTTCTCATCACAAGGCCCTAAGGCTGAAATGAAAAGAGGAAAAGAAGAGCTTTGAAAACCAAGAGAAAACTAGAACTTTTCTTAAAGAAAGCAAACAAAACTTGAAAATAAACCCTACCAAATGAAGTCTTGAATGAGATGAAAGAAAGCTTGGTTCCTTGAGGGAGTGAGAAGAAAAAATCTTCTCTTTGAGGGTGGTGAGGAAGAAGAACAAGATGAAGAGAATTTGAGAGGAAAAAGAGAGAATTGCAAGAAAGCTTGAACTTGGCAAAGTTTCTAAAGTGTAACCAAGTTCTCTAAGGCTTGGTATTTATAGAAAAAATGCAACCATGGGGCTGCCAAGGGAGGGAGGCCGAACAGTTCAAGGCCTTGGGGAGGAAAATATCTTCAACAATTGGTCATTCAAAGGCATGGGTGGAGGTATAGCTAGGTATGGTCAAGGCATGGCTTGAGGCATGGGTCTTTGAGTGCAACAAAATCAACATGTGACACAATTTAGAGAGTATGTATTCGGCTAGCATTTCAGCCAAGGGGGATGAGAGATTTTGTTCATGTAATTGTGGTTTAATGATGTGTTTAGGTGTTTCTTTGATTAAGGTTTTGATTAGGAGTTTGTAAGAAAGTGTTTAGGTGAGGTAATGGTAATTAAGGTTGTCAAGACTTGATTAGGGGGTGATCTTGCTAGATTAATAAATTAAAAACCATTTTCTAGTCAAATGAAATCATGGCACAATTCCTTAATTTAAGGAATTGGAGAGAGAATTTACTATTCAAGATTCCATGACTAGGAATCTTGAATTAAAGAATGAATTAGAGTTTAACTAAGCAATCTTAGGTTCTAATTAACCTTAATAAATTATTTTGACTCTAGATTAATTATTGAAATAAATTAATCTTCAATTAGAGCCTAATATTGCTTAGGTTTGTTAATTACATCATTAGGCTTATTATACACTATTCTAGGGGAAAAATAGTAATTTTGCACTAAAACTCTCTGAGACCCTCCTGCTTAACTAAACATCATAAACCACTCATAAAAATCATTTTGAACTTTCTGAAAAGTTCCAGGCTTAAACGACACCTTTACCGTGAAACGCTGAGAGGTATTTTGGTCATTTTGAGCCGAAAGTTTGGAAAACGAGATTTTCACCTCAGTATCAAACATTACAGTATAACCCCCTTCAAACACTGAGTTGACCCATTCGGGACTGCGGTCCACCCTCGAATTTCATAAAAATGACCTCATAGGCATTTTGGTCATTTATACTCAGAAAGAAATTAGGGCATTACACCTTGCATCGCCAACACTCCTTCCAGGAATGCTCCATCCTTGTCTTCCTCTTTAGATTCTAATCCATTAGTAGGTTCTAACGTCACTGGGATGGTGCCATCATACCGATGGCAAACGGTTTTCACTAGGAAGACATGAGACATTCAAGGACTCTTTGACATGTACATAGTTATAGCCTAGTTTTAGTACCCCAAAACCTGGAGCAATCATACTAAATGTTTTTTAGGCCTGTCATGTGTATATGTTATTTTGTTGGGCCTTAGGATTAAGTAGGTTAGGCTAGGTGCTTATTTGTTTTGGACTTAGTTCCTGATAGCTTACCAATAGACTAACTTAACTTCTAGTGAGATATATATATTGACGACTTGTACATGATGTGTGCGTGTGTATATATATATATATATACACTATATAAGTTTGTGCAAACTATGTATGGTCTGTTCTAATACCGTAGCTTGCAATATACGAGTCTAATTTACTTTCTTTTCATTCTCTTGACTAGTATAAATATTATTAGTAAGTGACACTCTTCTAGTTACTATAATACTCGAGTAATGGATGGTAGTTAGGAGGATGTTACAATATGGTTTCCCATGTCAGTTCTAACAATGAGTCATACCAATTTCATATTAGAATTCTTCACTTATGAATATCTAAATTATGAAATTCTTTTATCTTCTATTGAGAGAAATAGGAAATTTTTTTTTAATATCATTAAAATTGATATGGACGAGTATTACACCTTATCTTAATTTATATCAATTTTTACTACCATCAGTCTTATATTTTTTCTTTTTATTATTACGTTTATATTTTTCATCTTTTGTTATATATTTAATATTTTTCTTTATTTTAGGTGATTATTTTTTATAGTTCATTATCATATTTGAATTGTTTTATTATTGTACGCCTCGATTTTCCATGTACAAATGACTTGAATGCCCTTGAGGTCATTTTATCCTAAATGAGATCGCTGCTCTGATCCTCAAGGGAATGTTTTGATGTTGATAGGGATTATATGTGTTATGTGTGGTAATAGAGAAGAATCTCATTTTGAGTTTCACGTAAATTACCAAAATGCCCATGTGGCTATTTGTCATCGTTTTAATGTCCTTGAGCCCAAACTTCACCAAAAGGTTTTAAATGATGTTTTTAAGTGAATTTTAACAATATGTTAAGCCCGGGAGTCCCAAGCAGTTTTAGTGCAAAATTACCATTTTGCCCCTAGAATAGTGTAGTGAGCCTAATGACGTAATTAAGCAAACCTAAGCAATATTAGGCTTAATTGAAGATTAATTTATTTCGATAATTAATCTAGAGTCAAAATAATTTATTAAGGTTAATTAGGGCCTAAGATTGCTTTGTTAAACTCTAATTACATCTTTATTCAAGATTCCTAGTCATGGAATCTTGAATAGTATTTTTCTCTCCAATTCCTTAAATTAAAGAATTGTGCCCATACCTCATTTGACTAAAAGAATGATTTTAAATTGTTAATCTAGCAAGATCACTCTCCTAATCAAGTCTTGACAACCTTAATTAGCCATTACCTCACCTAAACACTTTCTTACAAACTCCTAATCAAAACCTTAATCAAAGAAACACCTAAACACATCACTAAACCACAATTACATGAACAATTTATTCTCCCCTTGGCTTATAAGATGGCCGAACATCTCTCCCAATTTCCACCATGCTTTGGACCATACTTGAAGCCATACCTCACCATGCTTTGCCCATACTCACAACCATACCAATCAAGAGATATTTTCCTTCCCTTTGGCCATGAAGACGTCGCATCCTCCCCAAATCAGCCACCATTGTGTTAAATTTCTATAAATACCAAGCTTGGAAGAACTTGGTTACACTTTAGATCATTTGCCAAGTTTAGCTTTCTTGCATTTTCTCTCTTTTCCTCTCAATTCCTCTTCATCTTGTTCTTCTTCCTCCACCATCAAAGAACCTTTCCACCACCATAAACCACCACAAACAACCTTGAACCACCACTCTCACCTCATACCACCTCTCAAACATTTAATCTTACCATTTCCAAGCTTGCTTTCTCAAGGAAAAATCATCTTCCTTGAGAAAACTTGTTGGCCAAATCCTCCTCCTCCTCCAAGAGAAGATTTTGTCTTCTCAATCCTTCAAGAACACAAGCTTCCTCTCATTTCTTTCAAGACTTCCTTAGGTAGGGGTTTTGTTTCAAAGTTTTTGCTTGTTTTCTTCAAGAAAGTTCTAGTTTTCTCTTGGTTCAAAACTTTTTTTCTCTTCTTCCTCCTTTTCGGCCAAGTGGCCTTTTTATGAGAAAAACTTTAGCTTGATGATGAGGTTTCAAGATAATGGCTTTGTTGTTGTCATGTGAGAAACCTCTAAAGCTTGAAACAACTTGGTCTTGGACCATACATGCTTGTGTTTTCCTTCCTTGTTCTTGTTTATATTTTTGGTTCCTCTTCCTTTTTCCTTGAATGGTTTTCAGTTTCCTTTTTCTTTGTTTCAACAAAGTTTGTTAAAAATGTTAAGTAGATCACAAAAGTTTTGTTAAGAAAATTAATCCTATGTTTTCAAAGAGCTCTAAGCTTACCCTTGCCAACCTTAAAGTTGGTCGGCCATTTTAAGAGTTTTACTCTAGATTGAAGCCCATGAGCAATAAAATAAAGAATATGACTTAGTTCTTTGTATTTTGTTTAGACAAAGTGTTGAGCTTTATGTCTATTTTCTTGAGCTTGATGATGAAGTTCAAAACCAAAGACTTCTTTGAAGTCTTGGTGCTAAGAACTCTAAAGCTCACTTTATGTTGTTAAGGTACATATTTGGGTTGAGGTTGTGATGTTCCTTTAAAGTCTTGTAAGAGCTCTAGCTAAGATAAAATGAGTTGCACACATGTTTATGTTTATGCCTTGCATAGCATGTTTATTTTGATGTCCTCACTAAACTCTCAAGAATAACTAAATGGACTGCATTATCATGTTTAAATTCCAAGCTTGCATTTCATGTTTATATTTCAAGTCATCACTTAATTTTTAAAGATAATAATGAGGTTGCATCTCATATTTATTTTATGCACTCACTTTATTTTCTAATGAAGAGTAAAATAGTGCATAGCATGTTTAAGTTTATGCCATCACTTAAATATTCTAGAGCTCAAAGACTTGCCCAAGTATCTTACATAAAGTTTTAGAAAATGGAGGCATTTCAAGGATGCCGTTTCAGCCTTGTGATGATGATGATGGACTTGGATCAGTTCATCTAATCATAAGTGCCCATAGTCTAAGTCTTGGAATTTTTCTAAGCTTAGGTGTACTCAAGGAACTTTATGAATAAGGTTTTATGTTTTAAATCTATTCCTTGAGCTAAATAATTTAGCTACTGACCTAGCACATATTTATGTGATTTCAATGAGATTAATTGGTTTCTAAAAGAGTTTTGAGTTCCTAAAATAATTCCAAGAGAAACTAGCAACTTATATGCACTTAAATCATGAGATTATGTGATTATTTGATGCTTATGTTTTCAGTTCTGCCTTGTGCACTTGGCCACTATATAAATTCTGTTTTAAGGTGTTAAAATCTGTAAAATTATATTTGAGTAAAGCAAGGATTGACTTAGGGAAGTTAGGAAAGAACAAGTAACTAAAAAGGACTTAAAATGTGAATTCTAGAACACTTAGATGCACAAATGGTAAAATATGTCCCAGAATAATTGGACTTAAGAAAAATGGTTTATAATTAGTGGATATGTGTAGGAATCTCTCATAATTGGTTTAGGAATTGAATATGGAGCCTTAGGAGAAGACAAGACTTAGAAAGGGTCAAAGATAGTAGATTAGGACCCCGTAAGCGTATGATAATTTTCTGCTAAGTGATGCAAAGCTGTTTGGATATATTAGTGAACATAAATCTTAGTGAGAATCGTAAGTAATGATCCCTTGGGTGTTATAAAGATCTATAATGAGTACTAGGATAATTAGAACACAAGTTTAAGACCCGGAAGGGCCAAAGCATAAGATATCTTAAGATAAGGAGGTGCGATGTGAGAATGAGATCGAGTGAGTATTGTTTTGATGTATGTAAATGTTTTAAATACCTGAGTATGAGAATGTATGGATGTGTGGCATGTTGCTATGATGATGTGGTACGCTATGTTTAAAATGCATGAGAATGTGAGACATGAATAGAGAATATGTTATATGATGTATTATGGTTGTATGCTCATGTTACATCCATATAAGATATGATAAAGTGGATCCCAATATGACTTCCCGAGTGAAGGGTTGTGAGGTGATCCAAGAAAGAGATGTGATTCCCCCTATTTTTCCCCGTATGAATCTAGCGACGGCTAGTTAGGATGAGCTCATTCCTAGGCGATGGGTGTATTTGGAGTTTTGGTGGCTATGTGAAATCATCTGGACCATGTTAGGTGGATTTTGGTGGCTACGATGAGGGTAGAAAAATGGAAAAGGTTAAGAAAGGAACTCGAAGAGTTCAACTATGATAAAGTAAAAGACGCACATGCATATGTTTCATGGTTGTTCCATTGGTGCTTATGATTAAGTGATATATGTTGAGTATGTGAACTGTCATTGCCATGCATACATAAAATATCCCTGCATTCATACCATCAAGACTCATGCTAAAAGAAACCCACTTCGGATAATAGGATTTGAGAAAATAAAACTAAACCTATGCATGTACACCTTTTATAATGAAACCAAGTGGCTGCGACGACGATGACACTTGTGTTAAAGTCATGGAACCCTACGAGAATCTTGCATAAGTATTCTCACCCCTTTTTGTTTTCCCTTCCCGTGTCATCTCAGAATGGATTATGCAGATGTTCGTGATCTTCCTTGAGGCGCGGGCATAGGAATCACGTCATCTAGTCAGATCAAGGGCGTAGCGGAAGCATGAAGACTAGTCTAGCCTTGTTAACATTCGTTTTGCATTAGTTAAAGTTGTTTGGTGTAGTTGATACCTCTAGGTGTCCTTATATTTATAAGGACATCGTTGTTATGTGATGATTATGATATACTACTATAACTTATGTTGTGATTATTCTATGGTTTATTCATGGTCGTTATGATGACGTATATTGGTTGTTATGTTTTACGTTTAATAGTCGGTATCTATGCACATGCGCGGCTCACATTTTAATTCTTAAGTTCAAAAAAAAAAATTTAGTCGTATTTTATTACTCATATTTTAAAGGAAAATAAGTCAAGATTTGAAACAAAGGCATAACAACTAATAACTAATCGGAATGCGACTTGAGCGTATGAGGTTAAGAGTTAGGGTGTTACACCTATTATTTTAGAAGCTTTTAAAATAGTTCAAGATTAGAGGGACAAGTTATATGATCAAGAAATATCCTTCAATAAACACATTAAATTGTATAAGTTGCTTTGAGAATAATGTTATAGTTATAAAGGACATCAATTTGACTATAGATGATATGACTAATACCATAACATGGTAATAAAGTTTGAAAGCATAGGATTATAATATTTTTTGGATTCATGATATGAATGACATAGCCACTAGATATGTTGATGGTTAGTACAGGTAGTTTTAATGGTATAGATTTCTAAAATATTGAAGATTATATATATATATTGGTTATCAAGTTTAATGATTTTATTGGAATGGAATGATCTTGGTGTAAACTTATTCATATATTTCAATAAAAAATAATATGATTTACAAAATTTTTATCATTGTGTTTTCATTATCGGTTGCTAATTCAAAATTTGAATTAAGGTTGTAATGCCCTTATTTTTTTTGAGTACAAATGACCAAAATGCCCCTGAGGTCATTTTTACTCTGAATTAAGGATAGTACCCAGCTTCTAATGGGTCAACTCAATGTTTGAAGGGGATTATAATTGTGATGTTTGAAATCCAAGCTCAAAATCTTGTTTTAAACTTTCTCAAAATGACCAAAATACCCTTGGCTTTACATGGGTAAAGGTGTCATTTGAGCCGAACTTTTTCAGAAGTTTGGAATGATGTTTATGAGTGATTGATGATGGTTTGTTGGGCTCGAAGGTCCTCAGCAGTTTTAGTGCAAAATTACCATTTTGCCCCTAGAACAGTGTACAGTGAGTCTAATGATGTAATTAACCAAACCTAAGCAATATTAGGCCTAATCGAAGATTAATTTATTTCTAATTAATCTAAAGTCAAAATAATTTATTAAGGTTAATTAGAACCTAAGATTGCTTAGTTACAATCTAATCTCATTCTTTGATTCAAGATTCTTAGTCATGGAATCTTGAATAGTAATCTCCAATTCCTTAAATCAATGAATTGTGTCTATGATTTAATTTGACTAAAAAGAGTTTTAATTCTTTAATCTAGCAAGACCACTCCTAAATCAAGTCTTGACAACCTTAATTAACCATTACCTCACCTAAACACTTTCTTACAAACTCCTAATCAAAACCTTAATCAAAGAAACACCTAAACATATCATTAAACCATAATTAAATGAACAATTTCTTTTCCTCCCTTGGTTGGAAATCTGCTAATACATACCCTTGGAAATGTGTCACATGTTGATTTTATGTCACTCCAAAGACCATGCCTTAAGCCATGCCTTGCCCATACCTAGCCATACCTCCAACCATGCCTTTGAATGACAAGTTTTTGAAGATATTTCCTCCCCATGGCCTTGAGAAATTGTCGGCCATCCTCCCCCAGCAGCCCCATTGTTTTAATTTTCTATAAATACCAAGCCTTAGAGAACTTGGTTACACTTTAGATCATTTGCCAAGTTAAGCTTTCTTGCAATTTTCTTCCTTTCAAATTTCTTTTCATCTTGTCCTTCTTCCTTCACCATCAAAGAAACCTTTCCACCACCACAAACAACCTTGAACCACCACTTCCCCACCTTAAACCACCTCTCAAACACCAAACCTTTCCATTTCCAAACTTACTCTTTCAAGGAAAATCCATCTTCCTTGTGTTCTTCCCTGGCCGAATCCTTATTGCCATCCAAGAGAAGATTTTGTCTTCTCATTTCATTAAGGACCCAAGCTTTCTTTCATCTCTTTCAAGACTTCATTTGGTAGGGGTTTATTTTCAAAGTTTTCCTTGCTTTCTTTAAGAAAAGTTCTAGTTTTCTCTTGGTTTTCAAAGCTCTTTTCCTTCCTTTTTCATTTCGGCCTTAGGGCCCTTTGATGAGAAAAACTTTGGCTGATGATGAGGTTTCAAGATAATGGTCTTGTGATGCCATGTGAGAAAACCTCTAAAGCTTGAAAACTTAGTCTTGGACTATATATGCTTTTGGTTTCTTTCCTTTTCCTTGCTTAAAGATTTTGGTTTTCCTTTCCTTTTCCTCCTTAAGATTTCGGTTTCCATTCCTTTCTTTGTACAAAGTTTGATAAAAATGTTAAATAGATCACTAAAAGTTTTGTTAAGAAAATTAATCATATGTTTTCAAAGAGCTTAAGGTTACCCTTGCCAACCTTAAAGTTGGTCAGCCATTCTAAGAGTTTACTCTAGAATGAAGCCCATGAGCAATAAAATGAAGAATATGAGTAGTTCTTTTATGTTTGCTTTGATAAAGTGTTGATGTTAATTTCTTAGTCCATTTTCTTGAGCTTGATGATGAAGTTCAAACCAAAGACTTCTTTGAAGACTTGGCGTAAGAACTCTAAAGCTTACTTTATGTTGTTAAGATACATATTGTGTAACACCCATTTTCTGTTGAGTGCAAATGACCGAATTCCCTAAGGTCATTTATGACGAAATTCGAGGACATCAACCCTAGTCCTCGAATGGGTCAACTCAAGGTTTGAAGGGGATTATATCTGTTATGTTTGATATCCAAGAAAATCTCGTTTAAACTTTCGACTCAAAATGACCAAAATACCCTGGCCTTTACGGGTAAAGGTACCGTTTGAGCCCGAACTTTTCCAGAAAATTTGAAATGATGTTTTTGAGTGGGTTGTGATGTTTAGTTTGCCAGGGAGGTCGCAAGGAAGTTTTAGTGCAAAATTACCGTTTTGCCCTAAAACAGTGTACAGTGAGCCTAATGACGTAATTAAGCAAACCTAAGCAATATTAGGCTCTAATCGAAGATTAATTTATTTCAATAACTAATCTAGAAGTCAAAATAATTTATTAAGGTTAATTAGAACCTAAAATTGCTTAGTTAAACTCTAATTACATCTTTTGATTCAAGATTCCTAGTCATGGAATCTTGAATAGTATTTTCTTTCTCCAATTCCTTAAATTAAGAATTGTGCCCATGCCTAAATTTGACTAAGAGAATGGTTTTAAATTGTTGATCTAGCAAGACCACTCCTAATCAAGTCTTGACAACCTTAATTAGTCATTACCTCACCTAAACACCTTCCTACAAACCCCTAATCAAAACCTTAATCAAAGAAACACCTAAACACATCCTTAAACCACAATTACATGAGCAAAACTTCTTCCTCCTTGGCTGATATGTTGGCCGAATCTCCTTCCCAAAATTGTGTCACATGTTGAATTTTCTTTCACTCCAAGCCCATGCCTTAAGCCATACCCAAACCCATACCTCACCATGCCTTGCCCATGCCCTCCACCATACCAATCAAAGAGATATTTCTTCTCCTTCTTCCTCAAAGTGACCGGCCACTCCTCCCTCCTCTAGGCCATCCATGAGCTTCCATTTCCTCTATAAATATGCATGCTTGAAAGCTCACAAAAACCTTTACACACATTGCAATTCTAAGCTTTCTTCTTCAAAGTTCAAAGAGTTCCTTTCTTTCTTCCTTTCCTCCTCTTGCCAAACTCCTCTTCAAGTTCTAAGGAAGATTTCCTTTCCTTCTTATCTCAAAGGATCAAGCTTTCTTCATTTCATTCAAGACTTCTTTAGGTAGGGGTCATTTTTCAAGTTTTGCTTGCTTTCTTTAAGGAAGAGTTCTAGTTTTCTTAGTTCTTCAAAGTTTCTCTTCTTCCTCTCTTCATTTTTGGCCTTGGAGCCTTTTATGAGAAAAACTTTGGCTTGATGATGAAGTTTCAAGATAATGGTCTTGTGATGCCATGTGAGAAACCTCTAAAGGTTGAAAATTTGGTCTTGGACTATATATGATTTCGGTTCTTCCTTTCCTTTTCCCTGCTCAAGATTTCATTTTTATTCCTTTCATTATGCAAGGTTTGATAAAAATGTTGAGTAGATCACTAAAAGTTTTGTTAAGAAAATTAATCATATGTTTTCAAAGAGCTCTAAGCTTACCCTTGCCAACCTTAAAGTTGGTCAGCCGTTCTAAGAGTTTACTCTAGATTGAAGCCCATGAGTAATAAAATAAAGAATATGAGTAGTTCTATTTATGTTTGTTTTGTTAAGTGTTGGTGTTTTTGTCTTAGTCCACTTTCTTGAGCTTGATGATGAAGTTCAAACCAAAGACTTCTTTGAAGACTTGGTGCTAAGAACTCTAAAGCTCATCTTCTATTGTTAAGATACATGTTGGGTTAAGGCTATTGATGTTCCTCTAAAGTCTTGCAAGAGCTCTAGTTAAGATAAAGTAAGTTGCATTCATGTTTAAGTTTATGCCTTGCATCTCATGTTTATTTTGATGCCATCACTAAGCTCTCAAGAATAAATAAATAAACTTGCATTATCATGTTTAAATCCCAAGCTTGCATTTCATGTTTACATTTCAAGTCATCACTTAATCTTTAAAGATAATAATGAGGTTGCATCTCATATTTATTTTATGCTCTCACTTTACTTTATAATGAAGATTAAAATGAAGTGCATAGCATGTTTAAGTTTATGTTATCACCTAAATACTCTAGAGCTCAAGACTTGCCCTAAGTATTTTCAAGGAAATTTTAACTATGATAAGTGGATGTGTTTTGGTTATGATACAATGATGGTTTTGATTTTGTAAAAAGTGAGGATGTTTTCAAGAAAATGTTAGAAAGATATTTCATGAGGTCTCAAGGTGTTTAAATAGCTTGAAATATGTCAAAAATCATGTTTTCTCAAATTCAGAATTCTGGTAATCGATTACTCAACTTATGTAATCGATTACTAGAGTGATTTTTTGAAGGATTTTAGGCTCTGGTATTAATTACCAAGGCTGTCTTCATGCCCAGAACGGCCTTTAAAATCCTGGAATCGATTACTTGTTTGTGTAATCAATTACTCTTGATGTTCTTCTTTTTAGAAATAGTTTTAGCCCTAAGAAATCGATTACCATTTTATGTAATAGATTACCTAGCTGTTCCTTGAACCCAAAACAAAATCTAGGTTCTGGTAATCGATTACTAGGCCCATGTAATCGATTACCAAAGCACCCTTTTTGCTCCTAAAATTGTTCCAAGAGAAAAACTAGCAACTGATATGTACTTATGACCTGAATTTGTGTGATTGTGAGTGATGTACATTTTTGGGTCCTGCCTTGTCCCTTGGGCCACTGTATAAATTCGTTTTATGGTGATAAAATGTGTAAATTATGTTTGATTAAAGCGAGGAACAATTTTGGAAGTTAGAAAAGAATAAGTAACTAGGAAAGGTCTAAAATAAGATTCTAAAGCACTTAGACATAATAATAATAACTTGTTCTGCATAATTGAGCTTAAGGAAAATGATTCATAATTAGTGGATATGTCTAGAAGTTGAATATAGAATCTTAAACGAAACAGAAAACCGTAACCAAATAATACTCATGGTGATTAATCTATAACAATGCTGTTTGGAAAAGTTAGAGAGCATAGAAGTTAGAGAAAATTATAGGCAATGATCCCATAGGTGAAATAAAGATCCATAATGAAAGTTAGGATAACTAGAACACAAATTTAAGACCCTAAGGGCCAAATCATAAGACACCATGAGATAGGAGGTGTGATGTGAAAATTGTATGCCCGATTTTCTATTGAGTGCAAATGACCGAAATGCCCTGAGGTCAGTTTTGCTGGAATTTGAGGACAGTTGACCCATCCTCGAATGGGTCAACTCAATGTTTGAAGGGAATTACATCTGTAATGTTTGATATCTAGGGTGAAAATCTCATTTTTTGAACTTTTGCTCAAAATGACCAAAATACCCCTGCTTTTATGCGGTAAGGCGCCGTTAAGCCCTTGAACTTTCTAGGAAGTTCGGAATGATGTTTGTAAGTGGTTTTTTATGTTTATTCGGGCTCTGAGGTCCCAAAGTTTTAGTGCAAAAGTACCATTTTGCCCCTAGAACAATGTACAGTGAGCCTAATGATGTAATTAAGCAAACCTAAGCAATATTAGGCTCTAATTGAAGATTAATTTATTTCGATAATTAATCTCAGAGTCAAAATAATTTATTAAGGTTAATTAGGGCCTAAGATTGCTTGGTTAAACTCTAATTACATCTTTTGATTCAAGATTCCTAGTCATGGAATCTTGAATAGTGTTTCTCTCTCCAATTCCTTAATTTAAGAATTATGCCCATACCTTCATTTGACTAAAAGAATGGTTTTAAATTGTTAATCTAGTAAGACCACCCCTAAATCAAGTCTTGACAACCTTAATTAACCATTTACCTCACCTAAACACTTTCTTACAAACTCCTAACCAAAACCTTAATCAAAGAAACACCTAAACACATCATTAAACCACAATTACATGGACAAATCATCCTCCTCCCCTTGGCTGATATGCTGGCTGAATTCATGTCCCCAAATTATGTCACATGTTGATTTTATTTCACTCCAAAGGCCATACCTCAAGCCATACCTTGATCATGCTTTCAACCATGCTTGCCCTAAGCCCATACCTATGTAAGAGATATTTTTCCTCCCCCAAATGGCCAAAGAACCTTCAGCCACTCCTCCTCAAATCAGCCTCCATATTGCAAAATTTCTATAAATACCAAGCCTTGAAGAACTTGGTTACACTTTAGAAGCTTTGCCAAGTTTAAGCTTTCTTGCATTTTCTCTCTTTTCTTATAACTTTCTCTTCATCTTGTTCTTTTTCCTCCACCCTCAAAGAAGGCTTTCCACCACCACAAACCACCACAAACAACCTTGAACCACCACTCCCTCACCTCAAACCACCTCTCAAACACCAAACCTTTCCATTTCCAAGCTTGGTTTCTCAAGGAAAAATCATCTTCCTTGAGAAACCTTGTTGGCCAAATCCTTATTGCCATCCAAGAGAAGATTTTGTCTTCTCATTTCATCAAGGATCAAGCTTTCTTTCATTTCTTTCAAGACTTCTTTAGGTAGGGGTTTTATTTCAAAGTTTTACTTGTTTTCTTTAGAAAAGTTCTAGTTTTCTCTTGATTTTTCAAGCCTTTCCTTCTCTTTTCTTTTTTAGCCTTGGAGCCTTTTCATGAGTAAAACTTTGGCTTGATGATGAGGTTTCAAGATAATGGTCTTGTGATGCCATGTGAGAACCTCTAAAGCTTGAAATCTTGGTCTTGGACCATACATGTTTTGGTTTTCCTTTTCCTTCCTTGCTCAAGTTTTAGTTTAATTTCCTTTTTCCTCATCATGGTTTCGGTTTCCTTTTCCTTTATTTGAACAAAGTTTGATAAAAATGTTAAGTAGATCACTAAAAGTTTTGTTAAGAAAATTAATCATATGTTTTCAAAGAGCTCTAAGCTTACCCTTGCCAACCTTAAAGTTGGTCAGCCGTTCTAAGAGTTTACTTTAGATTGAAGCCCATGAGCAATAAAATAAAGAATATGATTAGTTCTTTGTATGCTTGTTTAGATAAAGTGTTGAGTTTTGTGTCCATTTTCTTGAGCTTGATGATGAAGTTCAAAACCAAAGGCTTCTTTGAAGACTTGGTGCTAAGAACTCTAAAGCTCACTTTATGTTGTTAAGATACATATTGGGTTAAGGTTATAATGTTCCTCTAAAGTCTTGTAAGAGCTCTAGTTAAGATAAAATGAGTTGCATACATGTTTATGTTTATGCCTTGCATAGCATGTTTATTTTGATGCCATCACTAAGCTCTCAAGAATAACTAAATGAACTTGCATTATCATGTTTAAATTTCCAAGCTTGCATTTCATGTTTATATTTCAAGTCATCACTTAATCTTTAAAGATAATAATGAGGTTGCATCTCATATTTATTTTATGCTCTCACTTTATTTTATAATGAAAAGTAAAATAAGTGCATAGCATGTTTAAGTTTATGCCATCACTTAAATATCTTAGAGCTCAAAGACTTGCCCAAGTATCACAAGTAAAGTTTTAGAAAATGGAGGCATTTCAAGGAAGCCATTTCGGCCTTGTGATGATGATGATGGACTTGAGATGAGTTCATCTAATCATAAGTGCCCATAGCCTATGTCTTGGAATTTTTCTAAGCTTAGGTGTATTTAAAGAATGTTATGAACAAGATTTTGTGTTTTAAAACTATTTTATGAGCAAATTAATTTAGCTACTGACCTCCCTTGTATTTTCATGATATTAATGAGATAAATTGGTTTCTAAAGGAGTTTTGAGTTCCTAAAATTGATTCCAAGAGAAAACTAGCAACTTTATGCATTTAAATCATGAATTATGTGATTATATGATGCTTGTATTTTTGGCTCTGCCTTGTGCACTTGGCCACTGTATAAATTCTGTTTTATGGTGTTAAAATGTGTAAAATTATGTTTGAGTGAAGCAAGGATCGATTTAAGGAAGTTAGGAAAGAACAAGTAACTAAAAAGGACTTAAAATGAGAATTCTAGAACACTTAGATGCACAAAATGTAAATTCTGTTCCAGCATAATTGGACTTAAGAAAAATGGTTTATAATTAGTGGATATGTGTAGGAATCCCTCATAATTGGTTTAGGAGTTGAATATGGAGCCTTAGGCGAGGACAGAACTTAGAAAGGGTTAAAAACGAAGATTCTAGAACCCCGCAATCATATGATAATTTTCTGCCCAAAGTGATGTAATGCTGTTTGGATAAATTAGTGAACATAAATTTAGTGAGAATTGTAAGTAATGATCCCTTAGGTGTTATAAAGAACTATAATGGGTGTTAGGATAATTAGAACATAAGTTTAAGACTCGTAAGGGCCAAACATAAGATATCTTATGATAAGGAGGTGCAATGTGAGAATGAGATCGAGTGAGCATTGTTTTGATGTATGTGAATGTTTTAAATGCCATGAGTATAAGAATGTATGGATGTGTGGCATGTTGCTATGATGATGTGGTATATGTTTAAAATGGATGAGAATATGAGACATGAATAGAGGATATGTTATATAATGTTCTATGGTTGTATGCTCATGTTGCATCCATACAAGATATGATAAAGTGGAAATGATCCCATTATGACTTACCGAGTTAAGGGTTGTACGGGGTGATCCAAGAAAGATGTGATTCCTGTAACACCCTAATAATTAACCCAATACACCTAGGCAGGATCTGATTAATTACTAGACTTTACTTTTTGCTTCAGTTCCTTAATCATGCTTTGAAAATACTTAGTGAAATTACGAGCCATTTTTTTTTTAAACATAATTGAAAACGTGAGCCGCGCTTAACGTGAATGATTTAGCAAAATTTAAAAGACACATAGGAATTTACAAACATCACATCATAATATATTGGCTCCATCATACAACATCCATAATTACATATCATATAGATATTTTGCCTACCAACAGAATAAGACTAAGTGTAGGCAATCTAACAAAACATAAATAATATATGGATGGAAGGACATCCATTAATGGCACCTAGTAATAACACTCTAGGGATAGGGATAGATATCTGAAATATACGAGTGAAACTAGCAGGATCAAGTTCACTACCCTGAAGCCTCAATGTGATTCACGAACGCTTCCTTCGTTTCTAAAGACGAGATGGAAAGAAAAATAGAGGGAGTAAGAAACTTATAAAAAGAATCTCAGTGGGTACTTACCTCATGATGCATTGTGTCATCATCATCGTCCCCAGGAACCTCGGGGTTATTATGAAATAGTGAGCATGCTAAGATTGATTTATTAAGTTCGAAAATATACTTTACCGAGGTTCGTCGTTTTAATCATGCGTCTTATAATGCATCATAAACTTAGCATGTCATGTTTATAATGAACTTTTCCTTTTATCAACACATCGTATTCTTCATCATCATATCATAAATACTATGCATAAAAGAACATCATATTTCTCATCATCAAATCATAAATGCTATGCATAGAAGAACATCATATTTCTCATCATCATATCATAAATACTATGCATAGAAGAACATCATATTTCCCATCATCATCTCATAAAATGCTATGCACAGAAGAACATCATACCATAATAGCTATGCACAAGACATGGTGCACATATTTCATTCCTTTAGTGTCCTAGGTGACTTAAAATCTTGGCATTATCATCATTATTTTCCTTGGGGCCACCCTATACTCCACCCTTTTGGGAGTAATCTAGGTTATGAGCTTATACCTTACTAGTCGTCACTAGCATATACTTATCCCTTTTGATAAGTTAAAATCCCAACTCTACCCTTTTGAGAGAACGGGCTAGGGGCAAGAATCACCTTTTCACCACCTATAGTCTGATGGGTCTAAAGGATCATTTTCTCAGGATCACCTTTTCACCACCTATAGTCTGATGGGTCCAAAGGATCATTTCCTCATAAGTTTAAGTCACCATTAAGTCTTAGCATGTTATATCATAATCATCAAGATGCATGAACATTCTCATTGTTTGCAATAGCAATTATAACATGCAAGCCATGAAATCATTCAATAATATCAAATTCTCAGTAGGCATTACATCATCATATAATTACATTCTAAAGCATCAAAAGATGTCATCTAAAATTTTCAAAAAGCTCCTTAAATAACCGAACTCTAAAATTGGGTAACCTTAATTATCAAACTAATTACTTATGCATCTAAGGGATTTATTACCATCAATTATAAGCCTTAAGAACATTATTAGACTATATGGGGTAGCATAGACAGTAAGTTGTTCTTAAGGTTTTATGCTAGAAGTTACGTTTTTAACCCTTTCTCGTTACCCTTTCCCTATGATGCTAAAATTAATTACTAAACCAATTATGAATCATTGTCCCTTATCTAAACATAATAATATCTGGTTCTTAAGGTCACTAAAGGCTCTGAACAGAATGCATAAATTTCATTCTCTAAAGTTCTAGAAATCTTGCTTTTACGATTTTCTAGGAAGCTAGTTTTATCTCTAACATGCATAGAATCATTCCTTTAGCAATAAACCATAATTATCACAACTTCAAACATATTAAATCATCATCATTTATTGGTACTAATCTCATATCAAAAGCCGAATCATGAACCTCATATAATTGTATAAAATCACATTTTAAGTGAACATAAAATATTAGTTTGTAGAATCCTTGCAAAGCTTTAAAACTCTTTTAGAAACTAATTCTTTTTGAAAGAATCTTCATAATTAAAATTCTCACTTAAGATAAAAGGAGCAAGTCTTGAGCTTAAGAGATTTATGTGATATCTTAGAATCATAAACATGCTATGCAACCTCATTTTAATCTTGTCATTATAAGGTGATAACTTGGAATTATAAACATGATATGCAAATCCATTTCTTTATCTTTAAGATTTAAGGTGATGACTTGAAAATTAAACATGATGCAAGAGCTTGAAATATAAACATGATGCAAGAAACTGAGCGGCAGTCCGCATAGGACCAGTGGAGGGAGAAGAGAATTTAAGAAACGAGGCGGAATCCAGCTGACCGGTGAAGGGAGAAGAGAATTATTATTACATCTTTTTAAGCTCCAATCTCAAGACTTCTTAAAGAATCAATTCTTTAACTCCAATAATCTTATTTCTTTGCTTGTGATACTTGGGTAAGTCTTTGAGCTCTAGGATCTTTAGGTGATGACATAAAAATAAACATGTCATGCGTTGATTCTTTTAGCCATTATAAAATAAAGTGAGAACATAAAATAAATATGAGATGCAACTTCTTTATTATCTTTAGAGATTAAGTGACAACATGAAATATAAACATGAAATGCAAACTTGGAAATTTAAACATGAGTATGCAAGTCCATTTATTCATTCTTGAAATTTTAGTGATGACATAGAAAGTAAACATGATTATGCAAGGCATAAACTTAAACATGGATGCAAGTTCATTTGATTTCTTTACTAGAGCTCCTTCAAGACTTTATAGAAATACAAATTCAATATATATATCTTAACAAGACAAAGTGAGAAATACATCTTTCAAATTCTAAACTCAAGATCATAAAATCATCATAAAAACATCATTCTTTAAAGTTTTGCATCAAGTGGAACTTTCAAGCTTTAGAGGCCTAACTTGTGATGGATTCACAACCCACCTTCAAGGTCCTCATCATCAAGCCATCATCTTAGTCCCACCTAGGCCATATGGCCGAATTGGTTAAAGAAAAAGGAAGAAGAAAACCAAATGGAAAAACTAGAGAAAATCCATGAAATCATCATTTTGAACCAAGAACAACACTTAGCAAAACATAGAAATAAACTTAAAAACAACTCCCTACCTAATCTGATTTGAAGGAAAGGAAGAGAACTTGGTTTCTTGGAGTGAAATGAAAGAAAATATTCTTGAAAGGTTGAAGAAAGAATTTCAGCCAAGGGGAAGAAAGAAAGAAAGTTTTTGAGCTTAGGAAAAACTTGAAGTTGTTAAATTTTTGAGCAAGTCTCTAATGACTTCTAAGCATGCCTATTTATAGAAGAATTCAAGCTCATGAATGGACAAGAGGAGGAGGAAAATCTGACTAAATTTGAGGAGGAGACAAGGAAGGAAAAATCATCTTGTTTAGTGGCTTAAAACATGGAATCATGTTTCAAAGTTCCTTGTTTTATGGTGATTTTTGGCATTATGTTTTAGTGCAATTTTTTGGTGTATTATGGCTGCATTATTTCGTGCATTACAGCCTCATGGAAGAGGGTTTTGTGTGTTCCATGTATTATTTAGGTGTAGGCAAGGTATTCATGCAATTTAGAGAATTTACGGTTAAGGGCTTAGGTGAATTAGTAAGCAATTTGAGTGTTTTAAAGCAATTTTAGGTTCTAATCAATTTAAATAAATAATTTTGACTCTAGATTAATAATTAGAATTTAATAAGCTTTAATTTGAGCCTAATATTGCTTAGGTTTCGTTAGACGAATCAAAAATCTCAAAATTTGTAAAACTACAAAGACGGGGCAAAACGGTCATTTTACTTAAAAATTACCCGAGACCACCCGCTTAACCAATGGTTAATCATGGCTTAAAAACACCTTTTAACACATTTTAGTGAGGTTTGGGCTCAGCGGCACGCAAATTAAAGCGGAGGGGCGTTTTGGTCATTTCGCGTCGAGCTCAAAATTAGGATTCTTCTCCTCTATTAACACACATAACACAAACAATCCCTTATTATCATCAAAACATCCCCTTGAGGATGGGTGGGGCCCACGATCCTCATTTTCTAAAATAACCTCAGGGCATTTTGGTCATTTTACACGTACAGAAATTTGGGGTTTGCAATACTTGCACGAATTGCTCCTAACTTCTCTTCTAATATTATATTCCTTTATTAAGGATTGTTTGGTCTCAAATTTTATATAATATTTACCTACGTAATTCGGTAATTCCTAATGACAGTAAATTACAGGAAAAATTGGGCGTACAATTCCCTTTTTTCCCGTATAAATCTAGCGACGGCTAGTTAGGATGAGCTCATTCCTAGGCGATGGGTGTATTTGGAGTTTTGGTGGCTATGTGAAAATCACCGGGGCGGCTTGTTAGGTGGATTTTGGTGGCTATGATGAGGGTGAAAAAAGTTAAGAAAACAACTCAAAGAGTTCAATTATGATAAAGTAAAAGACGCACATGCATATGTTTCATGGTTGTTTTGTTGGTGCTTATGATTAAGTGATATATGTTGAGTACGTGAACTGTCATGCTCAAGAATTTCCATGCATACATAAAATATCTCTGCATTCATACCATCAAGACTCATGCTAAAAGAAACCCACTTCGGATAATAGGATTTGAGAAATTAAAACTGAACCTATGCATGTACACCTCTTTCATAATGAAACCCAAAGTGGCTGGGCGACGATGATGACACTTATGTTAAAGTTGGGGAAGCTTATGAGAATCTTGTATAAGTATTCTCACCCTTTTGTTTTCCTCGGGTCGTCTCCAGACGGATTATACGATGTTCGTGATCTTCCTTGAGGCGCGGGCATAGGAATCACGTCATCTAGTCAAATCAAGGTCGCGGAAGCGTGAAGACTAGTCTAGCCTTGTTAAAGTCGTGTTTTGCATTAGTTAAACTTGCTTGATGTATTTAGTATCTTAAGGTGTCCTTATATCTATAAGGACCCGCGTTTATGATTATGATATAACACTATAAGTTGTGTGACTACTCCATGGTTTATTTATGATTGCTATGATGACGTGTATTTGGTTGCTATGTCTTATGTGTGTTAATCAATATCTATGCGCAAGCGAGCTCGCATTTTAAGTTTTAAGTTCAAAAGAAAAAAAAATTGGTCATATTTTCCTTACTCGTATTTTAAAAGATAAAGTCAGGTCTAAACAAAAGCGTGACAACTAATAACTAACCGAAATATGGCTCGAGTGTATAAGGTTAAAAGTTAGGGTGTTACAAGAATGAGTTCGAGTGAGTATATCTATGATGTATGGGAATATATTACATGCCATGAGTATGAGGATGTGTGTAACACCCTAATAATTAACCTAATACACCTAGGTTGTATCTGATTAATTACTAGACTTTACTCTTTGCTTCAGTTCTTTAATCATATTTTGAAAATACTTAGTGAAATTACGAGCCATTTTTTTTTAAACATAATTGAAAACGTGAGCTGCATAACGTGAATGATTTAGCGGAATATAAAAAGACATATTAGAATTTAAATACATCACATCACATCACATCACATTGGCTCCATCATATAACATCCATAATTACTAACACATAGATATTTTGCCTACCAACAGAGTTAAGCTAGGTGTAGGCAATCAAACCAACATAAATAGTATATGGATGGAAAAATATCCATTAATGGCACCTACTAATAACACTTCAGAGATAGGAATAGATATCCAAGCTCACGCGCAAAGTTTAGCGAGACGTTCCTCAAGAATAATAAGCTGGTTCACCAGATCAAGTACATCTACCAGGTGAGAGCATCAACGGGAATCACGAACATCACCATCACTTTCTGAAGATGAGATGGAAAGAAAAGAAGAGGGAGTGAGAAACTTATAAAAGAATCTCAGTAGGGTACTCACCTCATATGCATTGTGTCATCATCATCGTCCTCAGGAACCTGGGGTTATTATGAAATAGTGAGCATGCTAAGATTGATTTATTAAGTTCAAAAATATACTTTACCGAGGTTCGTCAGTTTTAATCATGCGTCTTATAATGCATCATAAACTTAGCATGTCATGTTTATAATGAACTTTTCCTTTCATATATAATAACATAGTTATGCATAAAATCACATCATATTCCTCATCATCATTTCATAATACTATGCATAGCAGAACATCATATTTCTCATCATCATCTCATAAATACTATGCATAGCAGAACATCATATTCACATAATGCATTTACTTAGTTTCTTAGGTGACTTAAAGTTACTTTCATCATCATTTTCCTAGGCCACCCTATACTCCACCCTTTTGGGAGTAATCTAGGTTATGAGCTCATACCTTACTAGTCGTCACTAGCATATACTTATCCCTTTTAATAAGTTAAAATCCCAACTCTACCCTTTTGAGAGAACGGTTTAGGGGGCAAGAATCACCTTTCACCACCTATAGTCTGATGGGTCCAAAGGATCCTTTTAAGTCACTATTAAATCTTTGCATGTTATATCATAATACAACTCTCAATTCATAATCATTAAGATGCATAAACATTCTCATTGTTTGCAACAGCAACTATAACATGCAAGCCAAGGAATCATTCAATGATATCAAATACTTAATAAGCATCAAATCACTACATAGACTTATCATTTCAAACTTCAAAGAACCATCATCATAAATTCTTACGAAAACCTTAAACAACTGAAACTTTAAAATCGGGTAACCTCAATTATCAAACTAATTAATTATGCATCTAAAGGATTCATTATCATCATTACCATTAATTATAAGCCTTAAGAACATTATTAAACTATATGGGACAGCATAGGCAGCAAGTTATATTTAAGGCTTCACGTGTGCTAGAAGTTGCATTTTTAACCCTTTCTTGTTACCGGCTTTATTTATGGTGCTAAAATTAATTACTAAACCAATTATGAATCATTCTCCCTTATCTAAACATAATAGAACCTGGTTCTTAGGGCTACTAAAGGTTCTAGACAGAACACATAAATTTCATTTTTTAGAGTTCTAGAAATCTTGCTTTTACGTTTTTTGGAAGCTAGTTTTATTTCTAACATGCATAGAATTGTTCCCTCGCAATAAACCATGATTATCACAACTTCAAACATATTAAACCATCATCATACAGTAGTACTAAACTTAGATCAATGGCTGAATCATGAACCTCACATAATTGCTTAAAATCACATTTTAAGTACATGTAAGATACTAGTTTCCCATAAAATCTTTGCAAAGCCTTAAAACTCTTTTAGAAACTAATTCTTTTTGTTAATCTTGAAAGAAATTATAGAACTAAATCAGTAGCTATTTAAAAACACTTTAGGCCTTCCTTAATTATGAGGCCGATTTATATATTGAAAGAATCTTCACATTAAAATTCTCACTTAAGATAAAAGGAGCAAGTCTTGAGCTTTATAGATTTAGGTGATAACTAGAATCATAAACATGCTATGCAACCTCATTTTAATCTTGTCTTTATAAGGTGATAACTTGGAATTATAAACATGATATGCAAGACTTGAAATTTAAACATGATGTAGGTCCATATTATTATATTCACGAATTAAGGTGATCTGCTTGAAATATAAATATGATTATGCAAGTTTGGAAATATAAACATGATGCAAGAGCTTGAAATAAATAAGAAACTAGCGTGGTAGCCCGCACTGGACCAGTGGAGAGGGAAGAGAATCTTAATAAAAGAAAAATAAGAAACCGGAGCGCGGTAGTCCGCTGACCTGAAGAGAGAAGAGAATTCTTATTACATCTTATTAAGCTCCAAACTCAAGAATTCTTAAAGAATGAATTCTTTGACTCCAATAATCTTAAGGAAATTGAAAATGAGTTTTAAAGTTCTTATTATTATGGTTCCAAGAACCTTATTTCTTTGCTTGTGATACTTGGGCAAGTCTTTGGGCTCTAGGATTCTTAGGTGATGACATAATAATAAACATGTCATGCATTGATTCTTTTAGCCATTATAAAATAAAGTGAGAGCATAAAATAAATATGAGATGCAACCTTTTATCATCTTTAGAGATTAAGTGACAACTTGAAACATAAACATGAAATGCAAGCTTGGAAATTTAAACATGAGAATGCAAGTTCATTTATTCATTCTTGAGAATTTAGTGATGACATAGAAAGTAAACATGGTTATGCAAGGCATAAACTTAAACATGGATGCAAGTTCATTTTATTTCTTTACTAGAGCTCCTCCAAGACTTTAGAGAAATATAAATTCAACCTAATATATCTTAGCAAGACAAAGTGAAAAATACATCTTTCAAGTTCTAAACTCAAGATCTTTATTTTTACATCATAAAAACATTATTCTTTAAAGTTTTGCATCAAGTGGAATTTTCAAGCTTTAGAGGCCTAACTTGTGATGGATTTACAACCAACACTCAAGGTCCTCATCATCAAGCTATCATCATATTCCCATATAGGCCTTATGGCCGAAATGTTCAAAGGAAAAGAAAGAAGAAAACCGAATGGAAAAGCTAGAGAAAGTCCATGAAATCATCATTTTGAACCAAGAACAACACTTAGCAAAGCATAGAAATAAGCTTAAAGACAACTCCCTACCTAATTTGTTTTGAAGGAAAGGAAGAGAACTTGGTTTCTTTAAATGAAATGAAAGAAAATCTTCTTGAAAACTGAATGCTAAGGTTTCGGCCAAGGGAGGAAAGAATGAGAGCTTTTGAGCTTTGGAAAAACTAGAAATGTGTAACTATGATTCAAGGCTTCTAACACTCCTCAAGTATGCCTATTTATAGAAGATTTTGAAGCTCATAAATGGACAAGAAAAGGAGGAAAGCCTGACCAAATTTGAGGAGGAAACAATGAAGAAAAATCATCTTGTTTGGTGGCTTAAAACATGGAATCATGTTTTCATGGTTCCTTGTTTTCATACCTTGGTTTTTGTGCATTCTTTGACAAATTTTCTGATGCACTATGGACCAATAATTTCATCCATTACAGCCCATGGAATAGGAAATTTGTGTGTTCCATGTATTATTTAGGTGTAGGTAAGGTATTCTGCAAATTAGAGAATTTACAATTAAGGGCTTAGGTGAATTAGTAAGCAATTTGGGTGTTTTTAAGCAATTTTGGGTTCTAATCAATCTAAATAAATAATTTTGACTCTAGATTAATAATTAGAATTTAATAAGCTTTAATTTGAGCCTAATATTGCTTAGGTTTCATTAGACGAATCGAAAATCTCAAAATTCGCAAAACTACAAAGAGGGGCAAAATGGTCATTTTCTCAAAAATTACCCGAGACCACTCGAGCTTAACCAATGGACAATCATAACTTAAAAACATGTTTTAAAACATTTTAGTGAGGTTCGGGTTAAGTCGGCATGCAAATTAGAGTTAAAAACGCAGGGCGTTTTGGTTATTTCGTCGAAGCTCAAAATTAGGATTCTTCTCCTCTATTAACACACATAAAACAAACAATCCCTTATTATCATCAAAACATCCCCTTGAGGATGGGTGGGGCCCACGATCCTCATTTTCTGAGTAAAATAACCTCAGGGGCATTTTGGTCATTTTACACGTATAGAAAATCGGGGTTTGCAACTCTCGCATGAATTGCTCCTAACCTTTCTTCTAGTGTTATATTCCTTTATTGAGGATTGTTCGGTCTCAAATTATATGAAAAATTACCTAGGGTAATTCGGTAATTCTAAACGACAGTAAAAATTTACAGTAAAAATTGGGGTGTTACAATGTGTGGGTGTATGACTTGATGTTTTTCATAAAGTGGAATGCTGTGATTAAGATGCATGAGAATATGAGATATGAATGTCATGGGAGAATATGTTTCTGATTGAGAGATTTACTTGATTGAGGAATTGCATAAGAACAACATGCATTATTTGAGTTATGTGGCATGACTGAAATTTGAGGAAATTCTGGAGTAATTATCATGCCGAATTTCCATCAAATTTGAGGGACTTAAAGAAAGTTTGAAAAGAAAGATTTTATATGTGACATGCCGAGACACATTTCTCCCTCCGAGGAGAAAGGAAACCCATAGGGGGTATGGTCGTGGAGCCATATCGAAGCGGACAATGTCACTAGTCTTAACCGATGATGCGTTTCAGGAGACGCACTTCTCCTGCTATGGTGAGGAGAAGGTAAAACCGTGAGGGCATCGACATTAGCTTGCCAAAGCGGACAAAGTCACTTGGTCTTAACCAGTTGATACGTTTCGAGAAGGAAAAAGTCCCATGATGGGTGATCCTTAGGTCCCTCTTTACTCTTGGAGTCGGGTTATTTTTATGATTATGATACACTTATCAAGAGGATAAGTAAGAACTAGTAATGACTAGTTGAGGTATGAGCTCATAGCCTAGTATTAGGGGTCGGTTACTATTTTTTAAATACCATGATGTCACACGATTGAGAAATGAGAAAAGATGTGAAGCATTTGCTCATGAAAGAGGAAGGTTGATTATGAGAAATTACATGCCACTTATATGATGATGAATTATTGATGACATGTTTTATTCGTTGATTGTATAAAGTATTGCCATGCATCCATGTTCTGTTATGCTGCATACATGCATTAAGATTCATTATAAAAGACAGGACCTTGGATAATTACTTTTATGAAAACCTCATAATGAACCTTTGCATGTTTAACCTTTTTATAATAAACCCAAGGTTCTTGGAAACGTAATGATGACATTAGGATAAGAGGATTCCCCTGAGATTCTTTAGCAAATTCTCAACCTCTCTCTTTGTTTTTCTTTCCGTTACGCCTTCAGAGCGATGGCATCGTTCGTGATCTTCGTTGACACGCCCTTTGGGAGGTGCATTACGACCCGAGCATCAGTCATATCACTTTGAGGGTCATTGTGCTATGCGTATTTTTGTATACATGGGCCGCCTGTTACATATCCCCTCTCCAGCTTTCGTTTTACCCGACCTCTCCTTTCGACGATTAATCTTCGAGAGGACGCGCCCCAGAGACCGCCATGCCCGACCTTCGTCTTCGGATGCGTGACTATCCGAGTACATTCCCCTCATACCTCGCTATGGTAGGGACCTATCTAAGGATTCTCCGCCAACCGCTATCGGAGGACTCCACCTTCGGTGCCTATGGTCGTCGAGAGGGGTAGCGAGGACACGGTTTCTAGTCGAGGCTTGTGAGGCGTGTACGCGCCGAAAGGCGCCCTCGCCAAGGAGGCCACGTAGCTCCGCCGATCCACATGCCCACGCCCCTGCTTCATTGGGCTACATCTGAGGAGCTTTGGCAGTTTGCGGGCTACATCTCCCGCCAGGAGAAGCGTCATCCGTAGGCTATAGAGGGAGGGTTTGCTTTTAGCCAGTTGTATCTTTTGGGGCACTCATGTATTTTCCGTTTATGTTCCCTGCTTCTTTCCTGATTTTTGTTTCTTGTACTTCAAACTCTCCCACTTACATGGGTATGACTTTATGCCTTTTTATATTTCAGTTAATGTATCAAACGATGTTATTTAATATTATGATGGTTATTCCTATGATTAAGGTGTTCTTTATTGCTTTTGTATTGCATGATTTATTTTCTCTTCCTTTACATTTTGCTTATGTAGTACGTGACGGCTTGCATTTTGTTTTACGTATTTTAAAAAAAAAATTACCTGTATTTTCCACTAAGTAGTTCTACAAATGAATTTAAAAGGAAGTAATAACTAATAATTAATCTTGATACGTCCTAGGCGTGTTGGGTTAAATATTAGGGTGTTATATTATGGTATCAGAGTTCATTTATCGAGCCTGAGGATTGGACTAACCATGCTTTATAGGCATGATACGGTAGTATGTCATGTATAGTGCTTAGCTAATAGAGATAAGCTAGAGGATAGACATACATGACCCCGTCCGCTTGCTTGTGCCGTGGTAACTAGCTCATCTAGCTTGGAATATTAGCCTGATCACCTCAATGTTGTTGACTTGTGTGTTTAGGGACCAATGGCACCTCACAGACCAAATAGGAACGCGAATAAGGGTGAACAAGGAAACGAGACCATGACGTTGTTCGTGAGATGGCAAGGGCGATGGAATGCATGTTCGATCGCATGAATCAAGAGGGATACCTGCTCAAGGTCCCCCGCGAGGCTGTGAGCAAGCCCGATTTGGGGAGTTGCAAGGCCAATCCCCCAACTTTCCGTGGAGCCTTGAACCCAGACAAGGCGGATGAGTGGATCAAGAATATGGAAAAGATCTACTCGGAGTCGCCTGCTGAGAGGAGCAGAAGGTTACCTTTGCTGCTTATATGATGGAATCTGAAGCGGAGTTTTGGTGGACCGGCACTAAGAGGCTGCTGAAACTACGAGCACAACAATTAACTGGGAGCTGTTCAAGACTTACTTCTATGAGAACTTCCCGAGTCCATGAGGAATGCGAAGGACATCGAGTTTATGCAGCTGACCCAAGACGGATCTTCTGCGCCCAGGACACGGTGAAGTTTGAGGAGCTAATCAAGTTTTCTCGGGTTTTCCAAGGGAATCCGATGAAGTATGGAAGTATGTTAAGTTCGAGGCTGGATTGAGGGTCGAACTTAACGTGCCCTGGTGCATGGAGATTAGGGACTTCCCCACCCTAGTCAACAAGTGTAGAATCATAGAGGAGGGTACAAGAAGATGAGCGCCACAAGGGCGGAGCATCCCTGAGGGTTGGGACCTCAAGCCCCGAGGTTCAAGCCACAACATTAGAACCAGTCAGGAGCCACTACCATCCCTACTAAGCTAACCGTCAAACAACAACAACAATAACAAAGAGGACCTCAACTAACCCTTCCACACTCGAGGCCACCATTTAACCACAATGGTCGAAGGAACTCAATAATCAACAAGGAGGATTGGGCGGTCTCGCAACAACCCCCAAGGAGGGCCCAATGGGAACAAGAACAAGGCACCCCAAGGAGCCCCTAGCTTTCCCCGAACCCGCACGGCCGCATGTGCCCGTTGCGGAAGAAGTCATGGCAATCTCCCTTGCCATGCGGGGCAAGGAGTATGCTTCCATGTGGCAAGCCCAGCCACTATGCCAAGGACAGAAGCGGGTTGCAGAACCCAGGCCACAACTTAACATCCCTCTTTATGGATTGCCAACTGGGTCTTCCTCACTCACGCTTCCTAGGAAAACTTCCAGGAACCCATCCCAAGTCAAGCAACTATGGAGTCTTTGTGATAGGCTACGAAAATAAAGATGCATCTTGTGGCATAGGTAGTACCATCAATTCATAAGCCTTCTTAACTGTAGTCCAGACCTCCCTCATTCGGGTGTGTAATTATTCATGTACCCCCGCTTGGAGGTAAGTCACTCCTCTTCATGCCCAAGTGCACATGCACGCTTAACTGGGATACCATCATTGCTTTATGGATTGATCTCCAAGTCTCTCACCACGCTTAACTTCAGGAGACCCAAAATTACGCCAAGTCAAGCACGCTTAACTATGGAGTTCTTTCTTTAATAAAGATGCATCTTTGTGGCATAGGTAGTACCAATCAATTCATATAAGCCTCCTTAACTGGATAGTCATACCTATATAGACTTAGGATCCTCTCATTCGGGTGTGTAATCGGTTCATTCATGTACCCCTCCGCTGGAGGCAGGAGTCACTCCTTGTTCATGCCCTCTAATCCGATCACTCCCTGCCTCATCAAATCACATTTTCTCATTTAAAGAATAATATTTTTATGATGTTTTTATGATCTTGAGTTTAGAACTTGAAAGATGTATTTTGCACTTTGTCTTGCTAAGATATATTGGGTTGAATTTATATTTCTCTAAAGTCTTGGAGGAGCTCTAGGAAAGAAATAAAATGAACTTGCATCCATGTTTAAGTTTATGCCTTGCATAACCATGTTTACTTTCTATGTCGCCCAGTGATGAGGCAGGGAGTGATCGCTGTTAGAGAGCATGAACAAGGAGCGACTCCTGCTTCAAGCGGAGGGGTACATGAATGAACCGATTACACACCCGAATGAGAGGGATCCTAAGTCTATAGGTATAGGACTATACAGTTAAGGAGAGCTTATATGAATTGATTGGTACTACCTTTGCCACAAAGATGCATCTTTATTTTCGTAGCCTATCACGAAGAACTCCATAGTTAAGCGTGCTTGACTTGGGGTAATTTTGGGATGGGTGACCTCCTGGAAGTTTTCCTAGGAAGCATGTGAGTGAGGACAAAGTACGTGAAAGAGTGTTGGTTTGTGGGGACAGTTGGCAATCCATAAAGCAGCAAGGGATGTTACAAATGGTATCAGAGCCTGCACCTTTCCCAGTACGTGTGGTTCCGGGACGAACCAAGTGGAAGCTGGTGGGCATGTAACGCCCAGTGATGAGGCAGGGAGTGATCGCTGTCAGAGGGCATGAACAAGGAGCGACTCTGCCTCCAAGGAGGGGTACATGAATGAACCGATTACACACCCGAATGAGAGGGATCCTAAGTCTATAGGTATGGGACTATTTAAGGAGGGCTTATATGAATTGATTGGTACTACCTATGCCACAAAGATGCATCTTTATTTTCGGTAGCCTATCACGAAAGAACTCCATAGTTAAGCGTGCTTGACTTGGTGTAATTTTGGGATGGGTGACCTCCTGGGAAGTTTTCCAGGAAGCGTGTGAGTGAGGACAAGCACGTTGAAAGACCCGTGTTAGTTTGTGGGGACAGTTGGCAATCCATAAAGCAGGGGGATGTTACAATGCATATTTCTTTTCGGTAGCCTATCACGAAGAACTCCATAGTTAAGCGTGCTTGACTTGGGGTAATTTTGGGATGGGTGACCTCCTGGAAGTTTGCCCAGGAAGTGTGTGAGTGAGGACAAAGCACGCTGAAAGACCCGTGTTGGTTTGTGGGATAGTCGACAATCCATAAAGCAGGAGGGATGTTACAGCAACACTAAGGGATGGTCTTCACCCTCAATGCGAAGACGCCGCCAGATCCAACGACCTCATCGAAGGTAAGTACGAATTAAATGGTAGAACCTTAACTTACTGGATGACTCTGGTGCTACTCATTCTTTCATCTCACATGCTAGTGTCGAGTCTTTGAATTTCAAAGATTCTAAACTTCCTTTTGATCTTATTGTCTCTACCGCCACAATCATCCTGTACATACTTGTAATTACCATTTAAATTGTCATCTTACTGTTAAAAATAGGTCTTTTATCGTAGCTTTGATTTGTTTACCCTTGAAAGACATAAGAGTAATTTTTGGCATAGATTGGCTCTACGCCAACCATGTGTTGTTAGATTGTTACACCAAAATCGTCATCTTTCGTCATCCCCCTAGCAAAAATAGTCAAACCTTGAGGCTTTATGTAAATTTCGTAGAGGTATTCTGGAGTGGAGAAAACTAAGGGATATGTCCTCCTAGTCGCTAGTGAGGTAGACTTTGAGCAGAACATAGATGATATCCAAGTGAAAGAGTATCCCGAGGTATTTTCAGATGAGATACCCAAGTTCCCTCCCGAGAAAGAAGTGGAGTTCTCCATCAAGTTGGTTCCGGAATGGGACCTATCTCTATAGCCCCATATAGAATGTCACCCATGGAGTTAAAGGAGTTGAAAACCCAGTTGGAGGAGCAGAGAAGAGTTTTATAAGACCTAGTGCTTCACCTTGGGGAGCCCCAGTCTTGTTTGTTAAGAAGAAGGAGGGAGCATGAGGTTGTGTATAGATTATAGGCAGTTGAATAAAGTGACGGTGAAAAACAAGTACCCTTTGCCTAGGATTGATGATCTCATGAACCAATTGAAAGGAGCAGTGGTATTCTCCAAGATTGATTTAAGGTCAGGATACCGCCAGGTTAGAGTGAGAGATGAGGATATACCTAAAATCGCCTTTAGAACATGGTACGAACATTTTGAGTTCACCGTGATGTCTTTTGGATTGACAAATACACCCGTTGTGTTCATGGACTACATGAATAGGATCTTTAGACCCTATTTAGATAAGTTTGTGGTCATTTTCATAGATGATATACTCATCTATTCGAAGACTCACGAGGAGCATTAACGTCATCTAAGGTTGGTTTTAGAGGTTTTGAAGGAGAAGAATTTATACGCAAAGCTTTCTAAGTGTGAATTTTGGTTGGAGGAAGTAAAGTTTTTGGGACATGCATGTCGAAGGAAGTTATAGCTGTTGACCCCAGAGATAGAAGCCGTGATGAATTGGGATAGACCAACCACCGTAAAGAAATATAGAGCTTTTTGAGTTTAGCAAGCTATTACCGTAGGTTTATAAAAGGATTTTCTCATATCGTCCTTCCCTAACCAAGCTCACTAGGAAGAACACCCCGTTTTCATAGAATCCTGAGTGTGAGAAAAGCTTTCAAGAGCTAAAGGAAAAGTTAACCTCGACCCAGTTTTGGTTTTACCCGAACCCAATGTACCTTTTGAGGTATATTGTGACGCTTCGGGTAAGGGTTTAGGATGTGTGTTGATGCAAAATAGGCAAGTGGTAGCCTATGCGTCTAGACAACTCAAGCCTCACGAGGTGAACTACCCCATCCATGACCTAGAGTTGGCCACCATAGTGTTTGCCTTTAAGATATGGAGGCATCAGTTGTATGGAGTAAGGTTTGAAGTTTTCTTCGATCATAAGAGTCTTAACCACCTCTTTGATCAAAAGAGTTAAATATGAGGCAAAGAAGGTGGATGGAGTTTCTAAAGGACTATGATTTCGGCTTAAGTTACCACCCGGCAAGGCTAATGTGGTAGCCGATGCCTTGAGTCGAAAATCATTGCACCTATCTCACATGATGGTTAAATAAGTTGAGTTAATAGAGAAGTTTAGGGATTTAAATTTGGGGATGCCTGTGTTAAAAAGAGTATGAAGATATGTCACCTTACCTGACCAGTGGGTTTAAACAGAAGGTCATTATGGCACAAGTGGAAAATGAGGAGTTTAAGGGACCCTCGAGGGTTAAGGCAGGTAAAGGGTTTTGAGCAAGGACCCAATAGTTTGTAGAGGTTTGAGGGGCGGATTTGTGTACCGCAAGATGGTGACCTCTGAGAGCATCTTGGAGGAGGCCCATAAAAGCCACTTCACCATTCATCCTGGTGCCACGAAGATATATCAGGATTTGAAGAAGATGTTTTGGTGGCCAGGATTGAAAAAGGATGAGTTGCTTGGGTTAGTAAGTGCTTGGTCTGTCAAAAGGTGAAAATCGAGCACTAAAACCCTTCAGGAATGTTGCAACCTCTGTCTATTCCCGAGTGGAAGTGGGATAGCATATCCATAGATTTTGTGACCGACCTACCTAGGACCGAAGCCGGCCATGACGCTATTTGGGTAATAGTGGACAGGCTAACCAAGTCGGCCCATTTCCTACCTATCAAGATCACCTTTTCCCTAGACAAGTTAGCCTAGTTGTACATACAAGAGATAGTGAGGTTACATGGAGTTCCATCGACGATAATCTCGATCGAGATCGACAGTTTATGTCACGTTTTTTGGAAGCCTTTCAAAGGGTGTTTGGTTCAAAGCTGTTTTAAGCACGACTTACCACCGTCAAACAAATGGCCAATCTGAAAGAAGTATCCAAACGTTGGAAGATATGTTGAGGGCGTGCATTTTGGTTAGAAGGGAAGTTGAGATAAGTACTTGCCACTTATCGAGTTCACATATAACAACAGTTATCACTCGAGCATCGGATGGCACCGTACGAAGCCTTATATGGAAGGAAGTGCCAGTCGCCTTTGTGTTGGCATGAACCCGGAGAACAAAGCGTGTTGGGACCGAAAGTAGTGAGGGAAACCACGAGCAAATAAGAAAGATTAAGGATAGAATCTTGACGCTCAAAGCCGACAAAAAAGCTATGCGGACAAACGGCGAAAGCCGTTGGAGTTCCAAGAGGGCGAGCATGTTTTCTTAAGGATTACCCCCACTACAGGCATAAGTAGAGCCATGCGAGTCAAAAATTGAGTCCCCGATTTCTCAGTCCTTTTGAAATTCTTCGAGAGTCAAGACAGGAGCCTACAAAATAGCCCTACCTCCTAACCTGCCTAATCTTCATGACGTCTTTCACGTCTCTTAGCTAAGAAAATACCAATCCGATCCTAGCCATGTGTTAGAGCCAGAGCATGTGTAGTTAAGGGAGGACCTAACTTTCAATCTACCACCAACGAGGATCATGGACCACGGTGTCAATAGCTGAGGAACAAGTTCGTTCCTTTGGTGAAAGTAGCATGGGGACGAGATAAGACGGAAGAATACACGTGGGAGCTAGAATCCGAGATGTGGACGAAGTATCCGAGCCTTTCTAAGGTAACGAATTTTGTGGGCGAAATTCTTTTTAAGGAGGGGAGTAATGTAACGCCTTGATTTTTCTATTTGAGTACAAATGACCGAAATGCCCCTAAGGTCATTTATGCCCAAATTTGAGGGACGTCGACCTGGAGTCTTTAATGGGTCAACCCAAGGTTTGAAGGGGATTATATCTGTTATGTTTGATATAGGTGAAAATCTCGCTTTCCAAACTTTTGGCTCAAAATGACCAAAATACCCTAGGATTTTACCGGGTAAAGGTGCCGTTTGAGCCCGAAACTTTTCCAAAGTTTGGAATGATGTTTTTGAGTGGGTTGTGATGTTTAGTCCTGCCCGAAGGTCCCGAGCAGTTTTAGTGCAAAATTACCGTTTTGCCCCTGAAACATGCACAGCCTAATGATGTAATTAGGCAAACCTAAGCAATATTAGGCTTAATCGAAGATTAATTTATTTCGATAATTAATCTTGAGTCAAAATAATTTATTAAGGTTAATTAGAATCTAAGATTGCTTGGTTAAACCCTAATAACATCTTTTGATTCAAGATTCCTAGTCATGGAATCTTGAATAGTGTTTTCTCTCTCAATTCCTTAAATTAAGGAATTGTGCCCATGCCTTAATTTGACTAAGAGAATGGTTTTAATTTGTTGATCTAGCAAGATCACTCTCTAATCAAGTCTTGACAACCTTAATTAGCCATTACCTCATCTAAACACCTTCTTACAAACCCCTAATCAAAACCTTAATTAAAGAAACACCTAAACACATCCTTAAACCACAATTACATGAGCAAAACCTCTTCCTCCTTTGTAACACCCCGAAATCATTTAAAAATTAATTTGAGCTTTGTTATTCATAATTTCAGAAATCTGACAGTACAACGATGATGAGGGTGGCCCAATGGACCTAAAAAAAAAATTTTGGCCAATGAATAGTAACCTTGCGGGCCGCAGCTCGCCAAGCTGAAACCTAGATTCGGGCCCCTGAGGTGCCCGAAATTAGAAAAACATGGGAATAAGGTTAGAAATAGGTGGGATTGAGAATTTTATACTTAAAATTAATTTTCAGGCAATATCGGTTCAATCGTACGTGTTTACCCGTTCGGTGAGATTTCGTATCAGTCTTACACGAATGAAACTTCCAGTGAAAGTTTGCCACCCATTTAGACAAGTGTGTGGCTTAGAAGAAGCCACACCATTGCCACTTTATTAGGACCAATAGGATGCTTACAAAATATTTCTACATTTATCTTTAAGAAAAGAAAACATTTTGGACTTGAAAATTCTATGTATTTTGTCATAAACTCATAAAATCAATATCTTATCATTTCCTTCATGAAAATTTCGTCCAGACCTCTCTAAGAACCATTCCTCCATTGTTCTTCCTCTCAAACTCCATTAACAAGCTTCAAGCTTGCAAAACCCTAGCTCAAAGTCACTAAAACCACAAATTCTCTTCACTAAACTTATTCTATTCATCATAACCTACAAATCTAACCGATTATAATTTGAATCCATCACTTTTTCCAACTTTGAGGGCACACAATCAGAGGTTAAAGGAAGGGTTTGATGTTGGTGGGGAAGCTTTGAAGTGAAGCAAAAGCATTCTAGAGCATCCTTTGGAGCATAGTGCTCAAGAGCTCTCAAAGTAGGGTTTTCTGCTGCCTTCCTTGTGAAATTTTTCAATTCTGTTTTGGCTTGCCCTAATTCCGAAAATTTTGATGATATTGATGGTTAACATATTGATATTGATGTATGAATTTTTGTGTTGTGTTTGGATGGTTTTAAAATGGGTTTTCTCTCAAGTGAAATTGGAACTAGGTTGCTGGACTGATTTCTGTTCTGTAATCAGAAGTTTTCACGAATTTTCTGGAAATTTTGTGGGTGGTTTCATGAACCATGAAAATTATATGTTGTAGTTAACCTCTTAGACTAAATACACGAATTTTCTTAGGGTTTAATTCTAAGGTTTGATGCCTCAAAAAAATTAGAAACCGAATTGTGACTGCTGCTGTCTGAATTGTTGAGACTGAAGTGACAAACTTGCCCGAATTTTTAATCATAGCAATTGATTGAGATAGCTCCTGAAATTTTTACACAAGACTAATGACATGTTGAAATATCTCTATGAATTTTCTTGTACTATGATTCCATCGAATTCTAGGGCTAAATATTTTGAGAACACAAGTCTGGACTATGAATTTGTGGCTTCTGACCACCAGATTTTCCTATTTTATTGAAGTGGTTATATAACTCTGATTGCCCTAAAATTTTTACAGGTTGTCCTAGACACATTATAGTGTCATACAGAATTTTTGTGGCTCTTGGAATAGTTGTTTGATATGGCAATTAAATGTTGCACCCAGAACAATAACTCTGCCAAAGTGCTGGAATGTGAGAATGACTGAAATTTGTGATAGTTTGATATCTATTCCAAGTCTATGGTATATGAATGCATGATAGTGACTTTAAGGTTTGGTTTATGAGAAATGAATGAAAATAACTTGTGATTGATTGTTTATATGTGAATTTGATGATGGTACATGTTTTAAGTAGAGAAATGAAAGTCCCCTATATTATGTGAAGGGCACGAAAGGTCCCCTAAATGAGTAAAGGGCACGAGAAAGTCCCCTTTTTTTTGGGCACGAAAAGATCCTCTTTAATGGGCACGGGAAAGTCTCTTTTAATGGGCATGAAAAAAAAAAGTCCCCTCTAATGTCCTGAGGGCATGTATATTTCAAAATGTAATACTATGCTATTGAGTAGTATTATGTGTGTATATTAAGTGATTGAATAATAAAAGCTACCCACTTCGGAAAGATGATTTTGAAACTTTAAAATGAATCTTTAGTTTACATTACATGATCATATTTTTCTAATAAACCGAAGTGGCTGGGGCGATGACGATGACATTTATGATTGTGTATCTGGGAGTTATCCTCCTGAGAATTGTGTAATTTTCACCCCTATGTTTTTGTGTTTCCGTGTCGCCTTCAGGTTGATCCAGAGGACTACGAGGTTGCTACACTAAAGGAATCGGATCACAGTAGTTTAGTAGTTAGTGTTTTTATTATATTGTACTTAGTGGTGTGTATATGTTTGTAAACGAAGTAGAGAACATGTATGTATTCAAGCTTATAAAAGAGCTTCCTTTTGTATTTATTTATGAAATAAATAAATGTTTTGTGTATTTGTTGTATATATTTAGTAGAACCACGAATTAGTTACTACTCGACTCGATCAATATTGCTATAGATAACTAAGAAAGGTCCGCTAATTTATAAGTAACAACTCCTAAGCATAATGTCATGACTTAAGGATGACGTTGTACTTGGGGGGATGTTACATCCTTGGCCGATATGTTGGCCGAAATTTCCTCCCCAAATTGTGTCACATGTTGAATTTTCTCTTCACTCCAAGCCCATACCTTGAGCCATACCCAAACCCATACCTCATCATGCCTTGCCCATGCCCTCCACCATACCAATCAAAGAGATATTTCTTCTCTCTTTCTTCCTCAAAGTGACCGGCCACTCCTCCTTCCTCTAGGCCATCCATGAGCTTTCATTTTCTCTATAAATATGCATGCTTGAAAGCTCACAAAAACCTTTACACACATTGCAATTCTAAGCTTTATTCTTCAAAGTTCAAAGAGTTCCTTTCTTTCTTCCTTTTTCCTCTCTTGGCTGAAAAATCCTCTTCAATTCTAAGGAAGATTTTCTTTCCTTCTTATCTCAAAGGATCAAGGTTTCTTGCATTTCATTCAAGACTTCTTTAGATAGGGATTATTTTTCAAGTTTTGCTTGCTTTCTTTAAGGAAGAGTTCTAGTTTTCTCTTGGTTCTTCAAAGTTTCTCTTCTTCCTCTCTTCATTTTCGGCCTTAAAGCCTTTTATGAGAAAAACTTTGGCTTGATGATGAAGTTTCAAGATAATGGTCTTGTGATGCCATGTGAGAAACCTCCAAAGCTTGAAAATTTGGTCTTAGACTATATATGATTTCGGTTCTTCCTTTCCTTTTTCCTCCCCAAGATTTCGATTTTTATTCCTTTCATTATGCAAGGTTTGATAAAAATGTTGAGTAGATCACTAAAAGTTTTGTTAAGAAAATTAATCATATGTTTTTAAAGAGCTCTAAGCTTACCCTTGCCAACCTTAAAGTTGGTCGGTCGTTCTAAGAGTTTACTCTAGATTGAAGCCCATGAGCAATAAAATAAAGAATATGAGTAGTTCTATTTATGTTTGTTTTGTTAAGTGTTGGTGTTTTTGTCTTAGCCCACTTTCTTGAGCTTGATGATGAAGTTCAAACCAAAGACTTCTTTGAAGACTTGGTGCTAAGAACTCTAAAGCTCATCTTCTATTGTTAAAATACATGTTAGGTTAAGGCTATTGATGTTCCTCTAAAGTCTTCCAAGAGCTATAGTTAAGATAAAATAAGTTGTATTCATGTTTAAGTTTGTGCCTTGCATCTCATGTTTACTTTGGTGTCATCACTAAGCTCTCAAGAATAAATAAATAAACTTGCATAATCATGTTTAAATTCCCAAGCTTGCATTTCATGATTACATTTCAAGTCATTACTTAATCTTTAAAGATAATAATGAGGTTGCATCTCATATTTATTTTATGCTCTCACTTTACTTTATAATGAATAGTAAAATGAAGTGCATAGCATGTTTATGTTTACGTTACCACCTAAATACTCTAGAGCTTAGAGACTTGCCCTAAGTATCTTCAAATGGAAATTTTAACCATGATAAGTGGATGTGTTTTATTTATGATACAATGATGGTTTTGATTTTGTAAAAAGTGAGGATATTTTCAAGAAAATATTATAAAGATGTTTCATGAGGTCTCAAGGTGTTTAAATAGCTTGAAATATGTCAAAATCATGTTTTCTCAAATTTCGAAGGTTCTGGTAATCGATTACTCAACTTATGTAATCGATTACTAGAGTGGTTTTGAAGGATTTTAGGCTCTGGTAATCGATTACCAAACAATGTAATTGATTACCAAGGCTGTTCTTCATGCCTAAACCTTTAAAATCCTATAATCGATTACTTGTTCGTGTAATTGATTACTCTGATGTTCTTCTTTTCTGGAAATAGTTTTATCCCTAAGAAATCGATTACCATTTTATGTAATCGATTACCTGGCTGTTCCTTGAACCTAGAACAAAATCTAGGTTCTGGTAATCGATTAGTGTAACATCCCTTATTGCTTTATGGATTGCCGACTGTCCACAAACCAACACGGGTCTTTTCAGCGTACTTTGTCCTCACTCACATGCTTCCTGGGAAAACTTTCCAGGAGGTCACCCATCCCAAAATTACCCCAAGTCAAGCACGCTTACTGAAGTTCTTTCATGATGGGCTACCGAAAGAAAGATGCATCTTTGTGGCATAGGTAGTACCAATCAATTCATATAAGCCCTCCTTAACTGTATAGTCCCATACCTATACAGACTAGGATCCCTCTCATTCGGGTGTGTAATCGGTTCATTCATGTACCCCTCCGCTTGGAGGCAGGAGCCGCTCCTTGTCCGTGCCTTCTCGCACCAGCGATCACTCCCTACCTCGTCCCGGGCGTTACATGCCCACCAGCTTCCACTTGGTTCGTCCCAGAACCATACCGTACTGGAGAAGGGCTGGCTCTGATACCATTTGTTCCATCATCATTCTCATGGTCCTTGCTACGTCGCGAAGTGCTTCAGCGATCTCATTATCTTGGTTATTCTGTGCCGCTCCTAGTCTGTTGTCGTCGTGCCATTGGTCCCTATACACACAAAACAGGCAACACTAAGGTGATCAGGCCCAATATTCCATGCAAAGTGAGCAAGTTACCATGGCACTTTCAACATACAGTAGTCACGTATTTCTAATCCTCAAGCTCATCCTAATGATAAACATCTACACATGACATTACTAACGTATTATGCTTTAGAAGCATAGCCAGTCCAATCCTCAGGCTCGTGAGAACGAACCTCTTGATACCAAAATGTAACACCCTAATAATTAACCCAATACGCCTAGGTCGTATCTGATTAATTACTAGACTTTACTCTTTGCTTCCGTTCCTTAATCATGCTTTGAAAATACTTAGTGAAATTACGAGCCATTTTTTTTAAAAAAAACATAATTGAAAACGTGAGCCACGCATAACGTGGATGATAATTGGGATAAAGCAGAAAATAAAGACATATCATGAAGAACACATCATATTGGCTCTATCATATGATATCCATAATTACATTTCACATAGATATTTTGCCTATCAAGAGAGTTAAGCTAGATGTAGGCAATCTAACAAAACATAAATAATATATGGATGGAAAAACATCTATTAACGGCACCTATTTATAACACTTCACAGATAGGAATAGATATCCAAGTTCACGCTCAAGGTCTAGCAATACGTTCCTCAAGGATAATAAGCTTGTTCACAAGATCACGTGCATCTACCAGGTGAGAGCATCAACAGGAATCACGAACATCACCATCACTTTCTGAAGACGAGATGGAAAGAAAAAAGAGGGAATGAGAAACTTATAAAAGAATCTCAGTAGGGTACTCACCTCATATGTATCGTGTCATCATCATCGTCCCCAGGAACCTCGGGTTTCATTATGAAAATGTGAGCATGCTAAGATTCATTTAATTAGTTTGGAAATATACTTTACCGAGGTCCATTCATTTTAATCATGCGTCTTATAATGCATCATAAACTTAGCATGTCATGTTTATAATAAACTTTTCCTTTCATATATAATAACATAGTTATGCATAAAATCACATCATATTCCTCATCATCATTTCATAATACTATGCATAGCAGAACATCATGTTTCTCATCATCATCTCATAAATACTATGCATAGCAGAACATCATATTCACATAATGCATTTACTTAGTTTCTTAGGTGACTTAAAGTTACTTTCATCATCATTTTCCTGGGCCACCCTATACTCCACCCTTTTGGGAGTAATCTAGGTTATGAGCTCATACCTTGCTAGTCGTCACCAGCATACTTATCCCTTTTGATAAGTAAAAATTCCGTCTCTACCCTTTTGAGAGAACAGACTAGGGGCAAGAATCACCTTTTCACCGCCTATAGTTTGACGGGTCCAAAGGATCATTTTCTCATATATTTTGAGTCACCTTTAAGTCTTTGCATGTTATATCATAATACAATTCTTCATTCATAATCATCATAACATTTTCTCATTTATAGTCTTATGCCAAAATAATATATACCAACTGTAATCATGCATCTGGAGATTCCCAGGAAAGAGAGGTGGGTCACAATGGACACGCTTAAATACCAAATCTTTCCTTAGCCAGAATCTTTCCAAATTGCACTCTTACAGGAATACACTTTCTTCCAGGAACAGAATATGTCTTTATTTCATGCATAAGTTTTCATTGTTTGCAACAGCAACTATAACATACAAACCAGGGAATCAATCAATGACACCAAATTCTTAATAAGCATCAAATCACATTTTAAGTACACATAAATTACTAGCTTCCCATAAAATTCTTACAAAGTTTTAAAACTCTTTTAGAACTAATTCTTTTTGTTAAACTTGAAAGAAGTCATAGGACTTTAGGCCTAACTTAACCATGGGACCGATTTATAACTTGAAAGAATGTTCATAATTAAATCTTTCACTTAAGATAAAAGGAGCAAGTCTTGAGCTTTAGAGATTTAGGTGACATCTTAGAATTATTACCATGCTATGCAACCTTATTTTAATCTTATCTTTATAAGGTGATAGCTTGGAATTATAAACATGATATGCAATTCCATTTCTTTATCTTTAAGATTTAAGGTGATAACTTGAAAATTAAACATGATGCAAGAACTTGTAATATAAACATGATGCAAGAAACTGGAGCGGAATCGCATAGGACCAGGAGAGAAGAGAATCTTAGCAACTAGCCGGTAGTCCGCATAGGACCGGTGAGGAGATGAGAATTACATTTTTTTTTAAGCTCCAATTCTCAAGACTTCTTAAAGAATAAATTCTTTAACTCCAATTATCTCATTTCTTCGCTTATGATTCATAGGCAAGTCTTTGAGCTCTAGGATTTTTAGGTGATGACATAAAATAAACATGCCATGCATTGACTCTTTTAGCCATTATAAAATAAAGTGAGAGCATAAAATAAACATGAGATGCAACTTCTTTATTATCTTTAGAGATTAAGTGACAACTTGAAATTTAAACATGAAATGCAAGCTTGAAATTTAAACATGAGATATGCAAGTTCATTTATTTATTCTTGAGAATTTAGTTATGACATAAAATAAATATGGTTGTGCAAGGCATAAACTTAAACGTGGATGCAAGTTCACTTAATCTCTTTACTAGAGCTCCTTCAAGACTTTAAGAGAATTATGATTTTAACCCAATATATGTATCTTAGCAAGACAAAGTAAAAATACATATTTCATATTCAAACCTCAAGATAAAAACATTATTCTTTAAAGTTTTGCATTAAATGGAATGTTCAAGCTTTAGAGGCCTAACTTGTGATGGATTTACAACCCATATTCAAGGTCCTCATCATCAAGCCATCATTTCATTCCTTCCTAGGCCATTTGGCCGAAACCATGAAAGGAAAATAAGGAAAGAAAAACTGAAATTTTAGAAGCTTTGGAAACTAGTGAAACCTTCAAGTTTTAGAGATCTAACTTGTGAAAGCTTTGCAACCAACACTCAAGAATCTCATCATCAAACCATGGTCTCATCATAAGCTAGGCCATATGGCCGAAATACTTTAAAAAGAAAGGAAGAAGAAATTGAAAATGAAAACTTAAAAGAAAGCTCATGAAAACATCATTTTTGAGCTAGAAACATAACTTGTTTTAGCATAAAATGAACTTAGAAACACCTCCCTACCTAATTTGATTTGAAAGAAAGGAAGAGAACTTGGTTTCCTTGAGTGAAATGAAGCAAAATATCCTTGAAAAGCTGAAGGGAGAATTCGGCCAAGAGAAAGAAAGAAAGAAAGCTTTTGGTGCTCCTAAGACTAGAATTTGTGTAAGTTATGAACTAAGCATCTAAACTATCTTCAAGCATGCCTATTTATAGAGATTTTGCAGCTCATAAATGGACAAAGGAAGGAAGGAAATCTGACCAAAAATTAGAGGAAAAAAATAAGGAAGAAAAATCATTTTGTTTGGTGGCTTAAAACATGGAATCATGTTTCCATGTTTTCATGATTCTTTGTTTTCATTCTTTGGATTTTTGTGTAATAATTTTCTGACTTATTACTCAATAATTTCAGCCATTACAGCCTTGTGGAAGAGGATTTTGTGTGTTCCATGTATTATTTAGGTGTAGGCAAGGGATTCATGCAATTTAGAGAATTTACGGTTAAGGGCTTAAGTGAATTACTAAGCAATTTGGGTGTTTTAAGCAATTTTAGGTTCTAATCAATTTAAATAAATAATTTTGACTCTAGATTAGTGATTAGAATTTAATAAGCTTTAATTTGAGCCTAATATTGCTTAGGTTTCGTTAGACGAATCGAAAATCTCAAAAATTGCAAAACTACAAGAGAAGGGCAAAATGGTCATTTCCCTCAAAAATGGCCATTCGAACTTAACCAATGGCCAATCATAGCTTAAAAACACCTTTTAAAACATTTTAGTGAGGTTCGGGCTAGTCGCGCAAATCGGAGTTAAAACAGCGCAAGGGCGTTTTGGTCATTTCGCGCGTCGAAGCTCAAAATTGAGATTCTTCTCCTCTATTAACACACATAACACAAACAATCCCCTATTATCCTCAAAACATCCCCTTGAGGACGGGGGCCCACGATCCTCATTTTCTGAGTAAAATAAACTCAGGGGCATTTTGGTCATTTTACACGTACAGAAATTCGGGCTTGCGACTCTTGCAGGAATCGCTCATAACTTCTTTTCTAATGTTATATTCCTCTATTGAGGATTGTTAGGTCTCGAATTTATATAAGAATTACCTAGGTAATTCGGTAATTTCTAAATGACAGGAAAAAGGGGCGTTACAATTAGGCCCATGTAATCGATTACCAGAGCACCTTTTTGCGTTAAAATTGTTCCAAGAGAAAAACTAGCAACTGATATGTACTTATGACCTGAATTTGTGTGATTGTGAGTGATGTACATTTTTGGGTCTTGCCTTGTCCCTTTGGCCACTGTATAAATTCTATTTTATGGTGATAAAATATGTAAATTAAGTTTGAGTGAAGCGAGGAACGATTTTGGAAGTTAGAAAAGAATAAGTAACTAGGAAAGGTCTAAAATAAGATTCTAAAGCACTTAGACACAATGATAATAACTTCGTTCCCATAATTGAGCTTAAGGAAAATGGTTCATAATTAGTAGATATATCTAGAAGTTGAATATAGAATCTTAGACGAAGAAAACCCATAACCAAATAATACTCATGGTGATTAATCTATAAGAATGCTGTTTGGAAAATTTAGAGAGCATAGAAGTTAGAGAGAATTATAGGCAACGATCCCATAGGTGAAATAAAGATCCATAATGAAAGGTAGGATAACTAGAACACATATTTAAGACCCATAAGGGCCAAAGCATAAGACACCATGAGATAGGAGGTGTGATGTGAGAATGAATTCGAGTAAGTATATCTATGATGTATGGGAATATATTATTACATGCCATGGTATGAGGATGTGTGGGTGTATGACTTGATGTTTTTGATAAAGTGGAATGCTGTGATTAAGATGCATGAGAATATGAGATATGAATGTCATGGGAGAATATGTTTCTTGATTGAGAGATTTACTTGATTGAGGAATTGCATGAGAACAACATGCGTTATTTGAGTTATGTGGCATGACTCAAATTTGAGGAAATTCAGGGAGTAGTCGTTATGCTATCGAATTTTCGTCAAATTTAAGGGACTTAAAGAAAGTTTGAAAAGAAAGATTTTATATGTGACATGCCAAGATGCATTTCTCCCTTACCTGAAGAGAAAGGAAACCCGTGGGGGTATGGTCGTGGAGCCATACCGAAGCGGACAATGTCATTGGTCTTAACCAGATGATGCATTTCGAGAGACGTACTTCTCCTACGGTGAGGAGAAGGTAAGACCGTGACGGCATCGACATTAGCCTGCCAAGCGGATAAAGTCACTGGTCTTAACCAGTTGATACGTTTCTGGAAGGAAAAAGTCCCATGATGGGTGATCCTTAGGTCCCCTAACCGTACTCTGGGAGTCGGGGTTACTTTTATGATTATGATACGCTTATCAAGAGGATAAGTAAGAACTAGTGACGACTAGTTGACGTATGAGCTCATAGCTTAGTATCAGGGGTCGGTTACTATTTTTTAAAATACCATGATGTCACAAGTTTGAGAAACGAGAAAAGATATGAAGCATTTGCTCATGAAAGAGGAAGGTTGATTATGAGAAATTACATGCCACTTATATGATGATGAATTATTGATGACATGTTTTATTAGTTGTTTGTATAAAGTATTGTCATGCATCCATGTTCTGTTATGCTGCATACATGCATTAAGATTCATCATAAAAGACACGGACCTTGGATAATTACTTTTATGAAAACCTCATAATGAACCTTTTCATGTTTAACCTTTTTATAATAAACCCAAGGTTCCTGGGAACGTAACAATGACATTAGGATAGGAGGATTCCCTACGAGATTCTTTAGCAAGATTTTCACCCCCTCTCTTTGTTTTTCTATCCGTTACGTCTTCAGACCGCGATGGCGTCGTTCGTGATCTTCGTTGACACGCCTGTTGGGAGGTGCATTATCATATCACTTTGAGGGTCGTTGTGCTGTGCGTATTTTTGTATACATGGGCCGCCCGTTGCATATCCTATCTCCAGTTTCGTTTTACCCCGACCTTTCCTTTTGGCGACGATTTGATCTTCAAGAGGATGTGGCCCTATGAGTAGACCGTCGTGCTCGACCTTCGTCTTCGGCAGTGCGTGACTATCCGAGTACGTTCCCCTCATACCTCGCCTGGGAGGGACCTGCGAGGATTCTTGGCTGACCCCTATTCGAAGGACTCCGCCCCTCCTGTGCCTATGGTCGTCGAGAGGGGTAGCGAGGACACGGTCTCGAGCCGAGGCTTGTGAGGCGTGTACGTCAGCCAGAGGGCATCCTCGCGAGGAGGCCACGTAGCTCCTCCGATTCGCATGCCCACGCCCACGCTTCGTTGGGCCACATTCGAGGAGCTTCGAGTTTGCGAGCTACATCTCCCGCCCGAGGAGTAGCGTCATTCGTAAGCTTTAGAGGGGGGTTTGCTTTTAGCCGGTTGTATCTTTTGGGGCACTCATGTATTTGTTGTTTATGCTTCCTGCTTCTTTCCTGTATTTTCTATTTCTTGTACTTCAAGTTCTCCCACTTACATGGGTATGACTTTATGCCTTTTTATATTTCAATTAATGTATCAAACGATGTTATTTAATATTATGATGGTTGTTCCTATGATTAAGGTGTTCTTTATGGCTTTTGTATTGCATGATTTATTTTCTCTTTCTGCTTTACGTTTTGCTTATGTAGTACGCGACGACTTGCATTTTGTTTTACATATTTTTTAAAAAAATTACCTGTATTTTCGGCTAAGTAGTTCTACAAATGAGTTTAAAAGGAAGTAATAACTAATAATTAATCTTAATACGTCCTGGCGTGTTGGCTTAAATATTAGGGTGTTACATATTGGGTTAAGGTTATGATATTCCTCTAAAAGTCTTGCAAGAGCTCTAGTTAAGATAAAACAAACTTGCACTCATGTTTAAGTTTATTTCTTGCATATCATGTTTACTTTTGATGCCATTACTAAGCTCTCAAGAATAAATAAAAGAACTTGCATTATCATGTTTAAATTTCTAAGCTTGCATTTCATGTTTATATTTCAAGTCATCACTTAATCTTTAAAGATAATAATGAGATTGCATCTCATATTTTTTTTATGCTCTCACTTTACTTTATAATGAAGAGTAAAATAAAATGCATAACATGTTTATGTTTATGTCATCACTTAAATATTCTAGAGCTCAAAGACTTGCCCAAGTATCACAAGTAAAGTTTTAGAAAATGGAAGCATTTGAAGAATGCCATTTCGGCCTTGTGATGATGATGATAGAATTGATATGAGTTCATCTAATCATAAGTACCCATAGCCTATGTCTTGGAATTTTTCTAAGCTTAGGTGAACTTAAAGAACATTGTGAACAAGATTTTGTGTTTTAAATCTATTTCATGAATAAAATAATTTAGCTATTGACCTCATCTATATTCATATGATTTTAATGAGATTAATTGGTTTCTAAAAGAGTTTTGAGTTCCTAAATTTGTCCTAAGAGAAAACTAGCAACTTATATGCATCCAAATCATAAAATTTTGTGATTATGTGAGCTATATTATTTCGTTCTGCCTTGTTCCTTTGGCCACTGTATTAATTCTGTTTTATGGAGTTAAGATGTGTAAAATTGTGTTTTAGTGAAGCAAGGAACGATTTAGGGAAGTTAGGAAAGAACAAGTAACTAGAAAGGACTTAAAATGAGAATTCTAGAACACTTAGACATAAGAAATTGTAAATTCTGTTCCAGCATAATTGAACCTAAGGAAAATGGTTCATAATTAGTGGATATGTGTAGGAATCCCTAATAATTGGTTTAGGAATGAATATAGAGCCTTAGGCAAAGAGAACTTAGAAAGGGTTAAAAACGTAGATTCTAGAACCCCGTAATCGAATTATAGTCATCTTGCTTGATTTATGCAATGCTGTTTGGAAGAGTTAGAGAGCATAAAAATTAGAGAGAACTACAAATATTAATCATTTAGGTGTATCCAAGGTTTATAACTTAGGATAATCAGCACAAGATTAAAACCCGTAAAGGTCAAAGCATAAGACATTGCAAGATAGGAAATATAGCATGAGTTAGTGACCGAGTGAATGAGTGTATTTATGTTATACTGAGAGTATTAATGTTATGTGCATAAGATTGTGTGAACTTATAACGTAATTGATGTGATAATACGGCATGCTATGATTGAGGTGCATATGAATATAAGATGATGATGAAATGAATGAATATGTTTATATGGCTTTTAAAGATTTGATTGATTGAGATAATGAATTAGATGGCATGAGTTGAATGAGTTATATAGCATGACTCAATTTGAGGAAATTCGTGTACAACCATTGTGCTATCGAATTTCCATCAAATTTGAGGGACTTAAGAAAGTTTTGAAAAGAAAGATTTTGAATGTGACATGCCGAGACACATTTCTCCTACTACGACGAGGAGAAAGTAAACCTGGGGGGTATGGTCATGGAGCCATACCGAAGCGGACAATGTCACTGGTCTTAACCAATTGATGCATTTTGGAGACCAAACGTACTTCTCCTACCCGTGAGGAGAAGGTAAAGTGCATCGACATTAGTCTGCCAAAGCAGACAAAGTCATTGGTCTTAACCAGTTGATGCGTTTCGAAGAAGGAAAAAGTCCCATGATGGGTGATCCTTAGGCCCCCTACCCGTACTCTGGAATCGGGATTATTGTGATTATGTTACGCTTATCAAGAGGATAAGTAAGAACTAGTGACGACTAGTTGAGGTATGAGCTCATAGCCTAGTTTTAGGGGTTCGGTTACTATTTTTGATACCTTGATGTCACAAGTTTGAGAAACGAGAAAAGATGTGAAGTATCTTGCTTATGAAAGGAAAGGTTTTCATGAGAAGTTACATGCCACTATGTGATGATAAATCATTTATGTCATGTTTTAATTGCTTACATGTATAATGTGTTGCCATGCATCCATGTTTTGCTATGCTGCATACATGCATTAAGATTCATCATAAAAGACACGGACCTTGGATAAATGCTTTTATAAAACCTCATAATGAATCTTTGCATGTTACACCTTTTCATAATAAACCCAAGGTTCCTGGGATTAACGATGACACTAGGATAAGGGGATTCCTACTGAGATTCTTTAGTAAGATTCTCACCCCTTTTTCTTCTTTTCCATTACGTCTTCAGATTTCGATGGCGTCGTTCGTGATCTTCGTTGATACACCAGTTTGGGAGGTGCACTACAACCCGAGCATCAGTCATATCATTTTGAGGGTCATTGTGCTATCCGCATTTGCGTACATGGGACGCCCGTCACGCATCTAGTTTCTAGCTTTCGCTTCACTCCTACCTCACCGTATGGCGATGACCTGATCTTCGAGAGGACTTCGACCCCGCGATAAGCAGACTCGTCGTGCCCACCTTTCGACTTCAGCGGTGCCCTACCCTATATGTTCCTTGCTCGAGGCATTCTAGACCATCCATTGGAGGATTCCCCCACCCACATCTACTCGGAGGATCTGCCCCTATGGTTCCCATGGACATCGGGAGGGAGGAGGACACGGTGACGCAGCGGAGGCTAGCTCGACGCCTAGAGACGCGCTCCGCTTGCACGCACTCGAGGAGCTCGCCAATTCATTGGATACATACCTTCTAGGGATGAGGATCAACGTCACCAGAGGATCGAGAGGGTTAGCTATAACTGGGTTTGATCTTTTGGGGCTCCCTTGTACTTTTTGTTATGTTTACTTTCTGCTTTATGTTTTATGTACTGCAAGCTCTGCCCATTCTTATGTGGGTATGACTTTATGTCTCTATATATTTCATTTGATGTATCCAACTATGTAGCAAACCATGTTTCTTAATATATTATGGCATTTGCTTTTATGGATGAATGTGTTCTTTATTGCTTTCAATTGTATGTTTAATTTCTCTGCCACATTGCGTTTCGCTCATGATAGTATACGACGGCTCGCATTTTGGTTTATGTGTTTCAAAAAAAAATTTACCTGATTTTCTGCTAAGTAATTCTACAAATGAATTTAAAAGGAGGTAATAACTAATAATTAATCTTAATACATCCTAGGCGTGTTGGGTTAAATATTAGGGTGTTACAAAGGTTGTAAAGCTTGCTTCCATTTTTTGCCATTATATACTATTGTTGTACTAAATTTTTTTAATCCGAACTTAATTAATTTGAATTTAGTTACATAATTTTATTGTCTCAATTTTGAATAAAATTTTATAGATAAATTTTGTCCTCTAATTGAATACTTTTTTTTTTAATGTGAGTGCTCTAATTGAATATTAATAAAGACTAGATGAGATATTTTTATCATTTATGTCCTAAATTTCTTTTAAAAATAATACATTACATGATTTAACAAATCTCACAAATTTGAATTTTAGTTTTGAGATCATATTAAATTTGATTGATAACGAAAAAAGAAATTCAATTGATAGGGTTTAATTTTATTTTAAACTTAAACTCAAATTAAATTGATATCTATTCTTATTCATTTTAAACATCACTTAATAGCATTACAAGAAAAACACTACTTAATAGATTTTAAATATATAAGTGATTTGTAAATCAAATCAAATCAAATTTTATTTTATTTAATTAATATGAATATTATATTTAATTTGTAAAAAATTTAATTTAAAGTAAATTAATTGAAATTAAACTAATTGTCAATTTTAATTAATTAATTGATGATACAACACAATTATTAAAATAATTATACTGAATAAATAAAATAAATTGAGGTAACTTGATAAATTGACTTTATGTTTATACTCATCAAAATTTATTTTGATTTTATATTTCATTTAATTTTTTTCTAAATTTTTACAATATAACTTTACTAATTCAAACAACATGTTGTTTATTTAAATTTTTAAGTTTTTTTTTTATCATGTAATTTAATGTTTGATTTCTCTACGATTAATGCCAATAAATTAAAGTTAGTAAAATTGGTAAATTGTAATTTTTCCAACTATTTTGATTTTTCTAAATGAACTAAATGATGTTTAAAATTTATTATATTACATTGATTATTATAACCAAAATGTTTATAATTATTGTTATTATGATATGTTATTGGTACTTCCATTTTTATCTTTATAATTAATATTAATTAATAAATTAATAATGAATAAATATCAATTTACCTACTGGGTGAAAAGCCTTCAATATTTCAACATTAAAACTTTTTAAAAAAAAGACTTCAATTCCACAATTTACCCTTCTTTGATAATAATACTAATTATTTATTAAATTTTATGATACTCTTTTATATTTTGTTTATTATTTAATTATTTAACTATTAACTTATTTTCAAAATTAATTTATATATTCAATTTACTATTAGGTATATTTAATTAAATTATTATTTCTTTTTAGTAATGGTCAACAAACTATTTTTTTAATATCACCCCGCATTGATGGTTAATGACTAGTTAAGTATAAACATAAATAGGTAGTCATTAAGATAAAAATGAAATTAATAGTAATCAATGGTTAGAATTGTCAAAAAGTATGATTCATATCAACGCCTTAGCAACAAGGACTTAGTTCATGTGAAGATTAAAGTAAACAATGGAAGAAAGTATGAAGAAAAAATAAAAGAAACGTCATTGATAATCGAAGCTGAACTTGGGATTTAGAATTAACTAGGATTTTTCCTTCTTCGCATTGAACTCTTGAATCCTTAATTCTTTGCATGAACTCTCTAACCGCTATAAGGTCTTGGAAATCATGTAACTGTGTTTAGGGTGGTGTCTTTTCTTTTATAATTGCATAATGAATGAAATGAAACAAGCCCAAAATTACTTTGTTGACACCGCGAAATTGTGCTATAGCACAAGCAAATTGCATTATAGTATGACACTTTCAAAAATGCTTAATAGGAGGGCACTGCATGCATGGTTGCACTATAGCATAACACAATAAAACTAACCTTGCCAAAAGCAAGATTGCGCTATAGTGCAATCTAGTTGCTATAAAAATGATCTAGCTGTCCTTTACAATGGACTTCACACTTTGAAAATTTTAAAAATACACTTTCAATGCAAAATGACTTCTTTGGAATCCTTAACGAGTTCTTTAAGGGCACTAGTTAGAAAAATCCATAAAATAATTATCCAAATTATGCAACAAAGCAAAACTACTAAAACTAAACAACTTGTTGGGAAAGAATAATAATAGAGAAAATAATGGAGAATAACAGAGAGGATGATATTATTAATAGTCTCAAAGGTAAACTACAAGGAGTACCCAAAAGGGCTATGTATAACTAAAGTGTGAGTGATATAAGATCAAATAAAACCATATCATTCTATCTAATCAAATTAAATCTTGACTGAATCTAAAGATAAGGATATCCACATTCAATAATATTTCATAACACTTTCCCTTGAATGTCCATCAAGGATATGCCTCATTAAAATCTTACAAAAAAACCATTGGAAAAAATATTAGTGATGGAAAAAGAGTACAATATCTTCATGATGGAAGTATGGAACTGCATCGTTAAAAACCTTATCAAGGAAAAACCAAGTAAGATAAAATCCTTAATTAAGAAAAAAAAAGTACATTATTTCTCCCTCTTTTAAGTATCACATAAAATCTCATCATGAGTGCATTCTAATTTTGTGCATCACTTTCTTTGAAGGAGTGGATGGTGACTTGATAAATTGAATGAATTGTTGGACATTAATTATGCTCCTTGTTTTGGAAGATCATTCTTGAGGAAGGATTTTGTGGATCTCCATGATTTGAGTGTGTCTCATCACATAAATAAATAACTATTTTGATATTTGCCTTATGTAGGCTTCATAAATTTCCTACATCTTTCTAATATTCTTATAGAAAATATATGAATTTATCCATATAAAATCTAATAAGAGTCTTCTTTATGTAAATTGATAGATGAACAAATATTCTATTTATTAAATGCTCAATCTGAGCTGAGATAAAACATTATCCTTCATATCAAACTCTTTCCTTAGATATACTATATGAGAACTTCTTCACAAGTCTCAATAATCAACTTAAACATCAATTGTAATGAGCAAATCATATATTTCTTCTTAAACACATTATACAATAACATAATGGTTGAAAACAAAAGAATGATATACTTAATAATATGACAGATCAAAAGCAATATAACATGTCTAATATATATTCAATCATAGAAACTTATGATATGTCATGGATATATAATCAATCCATAACTTCATTTTTTTCATTTAGATACTTATTGTATCCCATGTGGTTTACACCTTCTACGTGTCCAAACTATAGGTCCAAAGATTTCACATTTTATAGGTGTGTCAAGTTCAGCCTGCAAAGCTATTTTATCCAATCATTTATATGTTGATAATTCATCAGCAATTATTGGTTCAAGGTCCTCATATTCATTTATTATGTGTAGTGCTACATTATTTGCAAATATATTTGTCAACATCAATTTCTCTTTGGTTCCACATTTTCACGTAGAGACATAGTTTACCAAGATCTCATTATTTTCAATATCTTGATTATGTTCAGGTATCTAAACATTTTTTGGCATTCCATTTATATCAAAATTTTGGACTACAACAAGTTTCCTTACTTTGTCTCTATCTTCTGTTACAAGAAGAGTATCATTTGCCTCTATAACATCATTTATGTTCTTTATCCCACTTCTTATTCGAGGTTTTTTATTTTTTGGAACCAATTGGTCTACCAAGCTTTTGGCATGCAATTTTTGCATTAAGCAATTGTCTAATAGGGATATCAATTCGATTATGGCATTTTCAACTAGTATATGATTTAGTTATCTTTTTTGTATCTTAAAAGATAATGCATCTCAATTCATTTCCTATTCTTTACACTTGTATAATCACTTAGACTTCTAGTTCACATTGCCTTGTGTAAGGATTTAAATTGAATAAGAATAATGTATTCTAATTTATTTCTTTTTAGCTGTTTACTCTCCTTAATGTTGGAAACATTATCTCATAAAATTGGCAATCTATAATTTGAGTCTTAAAATGTCTCTCATTTATATGTCAATATATTTGACTATAAAGGGAGAATTTATCCTACATTTATCCCATTTTTTCTTTGGGTCTTATTTGGAAAGATAAAATGGGAAATTGAGGCAAAAATTGCACCTCCAAAATTCTAAAATGAGAACTATTTGGTTGCATGTCAAAATAATTATAGGGAGAGAATTAATGGGAGCTTGTTGGCCTTGTACAAATAAGTGTTGTAACGTATAAAATTATAACTCCCAATTAGAAATTAGGAGATTTGCTTTCATGAGTAAACGATCTAGCAATCGACTTGAGGTCTTGTATAAGTAAATTATGCTAGCCAACTCATTCTATTTATGAACATGAATAATTGAATGTTCAGCATTTATAAAATTGGCCAGGAACCAATAAAAGCTTGAGAAGTAAATTCACCAGAATTATCAAGATAAATAGTTTTGATTGGATAATCAAGAAACTATACTCTTAATAAATTAATTTACACAAATAATATCACAACCTACAAGTTGTGAGATGATAATGAGTGCACATGTGGCCATTTCATAGATGTCTCTATTAAAATCATAAAATATCTGAATGGTTCACCTTGATGGATGAATCGCCCATCACATTGAATTCCTTCTAGGAATTTAGGTGATCTAAATCCAATCTTTACTAGTGATAGTCTTATAAATATTTTACTTGAACAACACGCAGCATAAGAAAACTTATTAGATTGAAGAATCTTCAAGTTCTTCAATGAATGCCCATATGAGATTTCATAAATTCTTTACGTCATATTGCTTCATGATATCCTTACCAATCATGCCAAAAGATAAAATCATTTGGGCTAGTAAACTTCTAGTTTACATATCATTTGATTCAGTTACACTCACATTAGTGTGAATAGACCGAAATAAAGTGTAGATAATTTTTCTTTTGTATTTTCTTATTGAAGCATAAGTTGCAATATGAAGCTACTCATTATTTCCTTCACTATGTTAATGTGATATTCATTTGTGTTATACCTTCAAAACTCAATAATGGAGCATAATTTGTGTTTCTTCAAAAAATAAAATAGTGGCTCTTCAAGAGATTTCAATTATCTTGGTACTACCAAGAACAACATTAACATTTATTTTTCTCGTTACTAAATGAGTAAAATATAGAATATATCAAGAGTTGTCATCCAGATGTTAACATATATACCATGTAAGTAAAAAGAAATTTGTCATGTTTAATCAATTGACAAAACAAATCGTTAATAATCATGATACACATGTATCACAAAAGTATCTCAATATTATATAATATTATTTTGTTACACATTAATCATAAAAATATACAAAATTATTTCATCATATTTTATCATTTGTGATAAAATCAATCAATAAGTAAATAGTATATTAAATTTTAACATATCATATAAAAATATAATTTCTAATTTATAAAGTATACCAAAAATACCATAATTTTTATTTAATATTGAGAACAATTAAATAAAACATTATTCGAAAACAATAGTAGCTATTACCTGCGTTTAAGTTAACATAAACAAACATTTTAAGTATTAGCAAAAAAAAAAAAAAGTTGAGCACCTGTTGAATAAAATCATGTTTTATTTGCCCAAACACATATAGACAAGCAATCACTTGCAATGATAACATCAATTCAAACAAAATTGACAAAAACAAATCCAAGATAAGATGAAATCAAGAATGACAAGATATTAGGAGCAAAATCATGATCTTGAATTAGAAATTTGCGATGATGAGTTCAAAACTTGTCAACGATTTGAAATTTAAATAAAGTAATAAAGATTAGTATGATCTTTTAAGAATATTTAGAAGAAGGAAATTAGTGAATCAATTATATTATCCTCTTGAACATATTGAGTATTAAAGTGTAGATACCAAAAAAATTATAGCATTAATAAATTATAAACACTTAAAGTTATCAATAGACGATACATTTACTTTAAGGAATAAAAAACATTAAATGTTGAGTAATATTGACCCCACACATGAGGTGATGTAAATAATAAGATTCATTCACTTTAAGGAAGGATCTTTTGATATATTCACTTTTGAGAATATGTAAATCTCCTTAAATAGAAAGATAACTTTTCAGATAATTTTGAATTATAAGAATACATTCATTAGGAATGAATATCCTTTGTTTTGGATATAATTATCATTTACACTAGGAAATAGTATTTGATGAAATCATAGAGAAAGTCTAAAAAAAATCATTGTTTTGCTTAATCCTTCGAGGAAGTCATCTCAACCCATCAAATTGTATGCATCTCAAACAATTGTTTTAAGCAATCCATCAAGTGGGGAGCCATCTCAACCTATCAAGTCATATATATCTCAAACCAGGACTTTGCCTTAACTTATAGCACCTTGAGATTGGGGTACATTTGTTAGCTCCAGATTCTTTAGAAAGTGTTAATGCTAAATGTTTTAAATGATAACGTAACCAATTTAGAGAAAACATTTTGAAGAAGGACTAATATTTTCCTTAAGTTTCTTGAAGTATTAAACAGGCCCTTACATTAGTATAACAAATTAAAGTTCATAAAACAAAAATATTTTCACATGACATGGGCAAATATATTTAATCTTATTTATAGAGATTAGGACTAAATGAAAGTGAAAAATATATCATGGAATGAACGAAGATATGCTCTATTTGTAATGCCCATTTTTTTCTGTTGTGCAAAATTACCAATTTGCCCTTAATTTAACCTAAGTTTGAGCAATGTTTGAACCCCATCACCCAGGAAGCCTAAAAAGGTTATACTAAAAAGTTCAGGTAATTCCAAGAGTTTTATGTGAAATTACCATTTTGCCCCTAGTTAATGCTTAATAAGGGTACTTAAGTAATTAAGACGATATTGGGTTCAAATTCTTTTAATTAATTTTTTAACCTTGGGTTAAAAATAATTACTGGAGGTAAAAAAAAATAATTACCTAAGGTAATTAGAGTTTACAAATTGTTTAGGAAAAATTTAATTTTCTTTCTAAATTACAAAATCGAAAATGTAAAGATTAAGGAAAATCTAGCTCACTTTCTTCCTTGTTTAAGATTAGGACTTTTGTTACTAATTAATTTTTAACCCAATTGAGATTAACTCTATTACTAAAATGAGATTACTCTTTTACCTTGCCATGGTAAATGTTAAACACTTGATTTTTATCAAATACTCTAAGTTATCAATTTGCAAACTACTACCTAATTAAATATATTATCATATGATATCATAAATATCTTGTTTTGTCATGAAGCCACAAATATCCCTCCATGGGACCAAGTTGGCCACGAAATTCCAAGCTTCAATCAGCCACCATCATTGATTTTTTCTATAAATAATCCACTTGCAAACACCATTTCATTACCATTTACTTCCTTTTAGTGATTTTGCTCAAGTTTTGCTCAAAAACTCTACAAAATTCTCAAGAACACTAAGCCTTCTTCTTCTTCCTCCTCCATATCCAAGAAGCTTCATCCTCATCCTTGATCCAAGTTCTCAACCTCAAACAAACATATTTCCACCATAGATTAAAGAAACAACTTGGTAGGGAGTTTATTTTATGTTCTTTCTCTTGTTCTTTCCTTTAATTTTCGATTTTCTTAGCTTGATGATGACCATGGCTTGATGATGAGGAATCATGGTGATGGTTGTGTATCCATCATATAATGAACCTCTAAAGCTCAAGGTTTAATTCTTGTTGTCAAAAGATTGATGGAAAAATTGTTAGTTTCCTTTAAACTGATTCTTTTGAGCTTGATGATGAGTTCGTGAAAAAGGTTCTTGGAACCATGGTATGAAGAACTCTAAAGCTCACTTCTTCTTTGATAAGATTAATTGGAGTTAAAGAATTCATTCTTTAAGAAGTCTTGAGTTTTGAGCTTAACAAGATATAATAAGGAACTTGCAATATCATGTTTATGTTTCAAGCACTTGCATATCATATTTAATTTTTGAGCTTTGCATATTTAATCTTGAGCTGCATATTTAATTTTGAGCTTTGCATATTTAATTTTCGAGCTCTGCATATTTAATTTCAAGTTTTGCATCATATTTATATTTCAAGTCATCATGTAATTCCTAAAGATAAGGAAATGAACTTGCATATCATGTTTAATTCTAAAGCTTCGCATCATATTTATATTTCAAGTCATCACTTTAATTCCTAAAGATAAAGAAATGAACTTGCATATCATATTTAATTTTCAAGCTTTGCATCATGTTTATATTTCAAGTCATCACTTTAATTCTCAAAGATAAGAAAATGAACTTGCATATCATGTTTAATTTTCAAGCTTTGCATTCATATTTATACTTCAAGTCATCATTTTAATCTTTCAAGATAAGTAAATGAACATCCATATTTATATTTCAAGTAATCACATCATGTTTATATTTCAAGTCTTGCATATCATATCTATATTTCCAAGTTATCACCTTATAATAATCAAGATTAAGAATAAGATTGCATGACATGTTTATGATTTTAGTTATCACCTAAACCTCTGAAGCTCAAAGACTTGCTCCTTTTATCTTAAATGGAAATTTTAAACCATGGACATATTTCTAACATGTAATCTCGGCCTTATAATGATAATAGCCTATATTAGAATTATTTTATGTTAAGGCTTCATGTGCTTTCAATATCTTGGAATTTTATTTCTATGATGAACAAATAGAATTGATTATTTGGGACGTAAGTATTTTGATGAGGTGACCGTTTTAAATTGAGCCAACAAGAGTAAAATTTTAAGAGAAAAGTATAACGGGGATAAAATGAAAAAGCAATTCAAAGGGTGTCAAGACCTTAGTTTTCTAAACTTGGAGTCCCTGGAATTGATTACCATTCTTAATCAATTATCGGTAGCCTATTCATGCCATTTGAAAATATGAACTATGTAATCGATTAGTAGATCCTGGAATTGATTACTAAAACCGAAAGTGTGCAGAAAGTATGTTTCTATGCAAAATAACATGCTTATTGGATATGTGCAAGGTGTGATACATGTTTTGTGAACTTTATATGAGGATATTGCAGCATGATGAGGTTACAATTAATTGATCAAGATGCATGATTCATGAAGACTTGTGAATATGATATGTGTTTATAATTTTATGCTTACAGTGCATCTCTTATTTATCATGCCTATATCAAGGTGACATAAAACATATGGAAGTGATCCTCTAGACTCCCGAATTAAAGGTTATGAGAGGTGATCCAAGAAAAGGACCCTTTAGACTCCAGGAATTAATGGTTATGAAAGGTGTTCCTATGCCCCCTAACCCGTACTCTTGAAGTCGGGAATTTAACTTGTCAAGAGGATAAGTATAGACTAGTGACGACTAGTCAGGTATGAGCTCATAATCTAGAACTCTCAAGATGAGAGAATATTTAGGGTGGCCCCTAAGGAAAGAGAATAAGAAGTTTAAGTCACCTAAAAGAATGATTGATGTCGCATTTGTTGTGTTATATTCATTCAATATACATTCTATTATATCTTGCATATGGTATGGACATGCGTTCATGATATAGTATGTTGCATTCATAAAGTAAGATCCATGTTAAAAACACAGACCTTCGGCTAAAGGTATTTGGAAAATTAATGAATGAACTTTATGCATGCTCACGTTTTCATAACAAATCTTGAGGTTCCTAGGACGATAATGATGACATAATGCATTAAGAGGTAAAAGCCTACTGAGATTCTTCTATAAGTTTCTCACTCCCTCTACTTTTCTTTTCCTGTCGTCTTCAGCAATGGCAACGTTCGTAATCCACGTTGATGCACCAGCTTGGGAAATGCACTTTGACCCAAACCGGTCATATTATTTCATGGGTCATTGTGCGTTCGTGTTTATATTTTTATGTCCCGTCCATTTGCACACCCGTTAATAGCGTACACTTCTCTCCCACTACTCCTTTCGCAGATGAGTTCGTCTTCGAACGAGCGCACCAGAGTACCCCAAGGATCCCTCCCGTTCCGTGTATCCGCTGTCGGAATTTCCCAGAGTACATACCCCGATCACCACCTTACCTACCGGATCGTGGTCGGACCCTTCAGAGGATTCACCTTCTCATCACTCTTCCAACGTTCTTCTGGAGATATGGGGGTAACGATGCTGAAGAGGAGGCTGTCACTCAGCCCATCGTAGAGGTGCCACTCGCCCGTCGAGGTGCCCATGTTCACCCAACCGGACGTCTAGCTACACGGGACGAGTCGACTCATTCTAGGCGTACTTAGTGAATGGAGAAAGTTAATTAGTTTGTTTTTCCTTCGGTGTTATTTACGTTGGTATTTGTATGTCTTATTGCGCAAAGAGGAACGATTTGATCTTTATATATAATTATGGATTTTGTGATATTTATATTGTTGTGATGTGTTTGATGTATGATCTTATTATGCTTTTATTATGTGTGTGCAAGATACGACGTAGGTTCGCGTGGCTCATACTTTGTTTTCCAAGTAAAAACAAAACAAAATAAATAAATAAATAAATAAATAAAAATTTACCCATACTTTCCTCTAAGTATTTTGATAAGATGAATTTAAAGAATGGAAAAAGGAGTAATAACTAATAATTAATCTCAATACGTCCTAGGCGTGTTAGGTTAAATATTAGGGTGTTACACTATTTATTGAAGAAAATTCACGAGTATAAGAAACCAAGGTTCATTTTTAGAAATAGCACACAGCTTCAAAAATTACAATTCAAGTGAAGAAATTAATCCATCTTTAAAGCATATGTGTTCTACAATCTTGAATCATCATGATTGCAAATATAACATCATCTAAAAGCTTTGATTGAAGATGTAAGATCAAAGAAAATTCAAGGGACTCATACCGCACTTCAGAAAGTTCACTTCACAGTGAAACGATGCACTCTACAAGAAATAAAGGGAATTTTGAAATTCAAATTTAAAGTCAAACCGTCATAGACTGACATGGCACCTCTTCTGCCAACATGGTCAGCTACCCTAGTGTAACACCCTGAAAATTATTTAAAAGTTAATTTGTGCTTTATTAGTCATAATTTTAAAAATCTAACATTTTAGCAATGATGAGGGTGGCCCAACGGATGTGTTTAAAAAAAAAATGCCCTGATGAATAGTAACCTTACGGGTCCCATGGGCCCGTCAATAGCGAACCCTTAGGACCAGGAAATGCCCGGACTGAGAAAAAGAGGGTTAAGGTTAGAAATGATAAGGAATGAGAAGTTATATCTAGAATTAATTTTCGGGTAATGTTTGACTACCCGGGTATGGTGTTTTACCTGTTTGGTAGAGTTTTGATGTGCGGTTTTTAACATGGACAAGTTACTTGGTGGCCAAGTAACCTTTACCAACCACTTTATGCCAAGTGGATGGCAAGGATTGAAACTTGAAAAGTAAGTTTTAATCATGGCCTTTCATTTATTATATTTTACTCGGGAGCCAATATTTCATCCGTTCGGTAAAATTTCTGTTAGATTTCTAACACCGAAGATAGTTTAATCTTTGTAAAAGGATATGTTTATCCTTTAGAGCTAAGTGTAAGGCTAGGATTTGATCTTACCACTAAGTAACTTGTATGGTGTTAAAAATCACACATCAAAACTCTACCGAATTGGTAAAACACCATACTAGGAGAAGTGCAGGCTCTGATACCATTTGTAACATCCCTTGCGCTTTATGGATTGCCGATTGTCCCCATAAACCAAAACGGGTCTTTTTAGTGTGCTTTGTCTTCACTTACACGCTTCCTGGAAAACTTTCTAGAGGTCACCCATCCCAAAATTACCCCAAGTCAAGCACATCAACTGGGAGGTCTTTCGTGATGGGCTACCGAAAAAGATGCATCTTTGTGGCATAGGTAGTACCAATCAATTCATATAAGCCTTCCTTAAACCTATAGTCCCATCCTTACAGAACTAAGAATTACTCTCATTCGGGTGTGTAATCGGTTCATTCATATACCCCTTTGCTTGAGGCAGGAGTTATTCCTTGTCCGTGCCTTCTTGCACCTGATCACTCCCGCCGTCCCGGCATTACATGATAATGTAACATCCTCCCAAGTACGACCTCATCCTTAAGTCATGGCATAGTAGTCGAGTTGTTACTTATAGATTTGCGAACCTTTCTTAATTATCTATAGCAAGAATTGATCGAATCGCATATTAACTGACTCGTGGTTCTATCAAAATATATTGCAAGAAATAACGTATTTATTTAATACAAGTCAAGTACAAAAGGAAGCTCTTCTATGAGCTTTAATCCACATAGGTTCTTTACTACATTTATGAACATACATATATGTATAACTATGTACAATAGATATGAGTTCCCACAATAAACTATAGAAACTACAATTTAGTCTTTCTTGTAGTTGCTTCACTATCCTGGAATCCACTTTGAAAGCTCTTGAGCTCTATGCTCCAAAGTGTAACACCCTAGCTTCTTTAGAAATTAATTGAGGAATGGTGAATGGAAATATTGAATTTCTGATAGGAACCGTTGTGATGAGAATACCTCCATGAGGGAGTACAAAAAAAAAAAAAAAAAAACGTGAATAGTACTTTGCTGGCCAGGCGGAAGAAACCGGGGATTTGGGACCCAGGTGCCCCGAAGTTAAGAAAATATGAGAATAAGATTAGAAAGGTGTGGGAATGATAATTTTATACCTAGAATTAAATTTCGGGTAATATCGGTTAAATTGGACGACGTTTACCTGTCGATGAGATTTCGTGTGATCTCTACAGAAGACATTTCTAACATTATTGATAAATGATTTATTGCCGATCTGATCGAGGTAAATGCGAAATAAATGGAAATACTTTAGACGTACCTGGATATTTTGGTGCCTCCCATTCTTTCATATCCTATGAATGTGTGCAAAAATTAGGATTATCTGTTCTAATTATCGTATGACCTCCTTGTATCCACCCCTACTAGTCCTATTAGGACTTGTCAAGCTTGCATGACCATCTCCCTTCTTATAAATACTAGGAAATTTAAGGCTAATTTGTTTTGTCTACCTTTATCTGGCCTAGAAGTCATTTTAGGTATGGATTGGATGGTACCAAATTATGTACTTTTACATTGTCCAACTAGAACCTCTATCTTTCTCCTTATGTCTTCTTATGTTCCGGTGGTTCCCTTTTCGTTTTACTTAGACCTAGTAACACCTAACCTTAGTAAGGTGGATCGTCATATGTCCTCCTCTCGGCTAGTGAAGCCGAAAGTAACCATGACGTGAATACGATTCCAGTGGTGGGGAGTATCCAGATGTATTTCCAGAGGATATTGGAGTTTCCGCCTGAGCGGGAGGTCGAATTCTCCATTGAGTTGGTCCGGACGGGTCCTATTTCAATTGCTCCCTATAGAATGTCCCCCTTGGAGTTGAAGGAATTAAAGTCACAAATTGAAGAGCTACTAGGGAAACACTTTATTAGACCTAGTGCCTCGCCTGGAGCCCCTCTTTGGTAAAGAAAAAGGATGGGAGTATGAGGCTCTGTGTGGACTATAGACACTTGAACAAGGTAACGATCAAGAACAAGTACCCTCTAAGAATTGACGACCTTTGGATCAATTACGGGTAACCGTTTTCTAAAGATCCACCTTATGGGTTACCACCAAATTCAAGTTCGGATGAAGATATCCCTAAGACTGCCTTTAGAACTCAATACGGCCATTATGAGTATAAGGTGATGTCGTTGGACTGACCGGCGGTATTCATGGATTATATGAACCGAATTTTCCGTCCGTACTTAGATAAATTTGTAGTTGTCTTTATAGACGACATACTTATTTATTCAAGGACTGAAGAAGGAGCATGCAGAGCATCTTAGGGTCGTGCTACAAATCCTAAGGGAGAGGAAATTGTATGCTAAACTGTCAAAGTGCGAATTCTGGATGGGAGAGGTTCAGTCCTTGGTCATGTGATATCGCGAGAAGGAGTTTCCGTAGATCCCACAAAGTAGAATCCGCACTTAATTGGGAACGGCCAACTACCTGATGATTCGAGCTTTCTTGGACTAGCTGGATACTATAGGCGATTTATTATGGGTTTTTCCCAGCTAGCTCTACCTTTGACCAAGTTAACTCGAAAGAATGCTCAATTCAAATGGACACCAGAATGTGAGAATAGTTTTCAGGAGTTGAAGCAGAAGTTAACCATCTCCTGCCCTTGGTGTTACCCGACCTCGAGGACCCTTTGAGGTTTATTGCGATGCTTCTGGTAAGGGTTTAGGGTGTGTGTTAATGCAGCACAGAAATGTGGTTGCTTATGCCTCTCGCAGTGAGACCTCATGAGGTGAATTATCCAACCCATGATCTTGAACTTGCGGCTTGTGGTTTTTGCTTTAAAGATCTGGCGACATCATCTTTATGGTGTACAGTTCAATGTCTTCTTGATCATAAGAGTTTAAAATACCTCTTTATTAGAAAGAATTGATATGAGGCAGAGACGATGGATGGAATTCCTTAAGGATTACGAGTTCAGCGAATTACCACCCAGGTAAGGCAAACGTTGTGGCCGATGCATTGAGCAGAAAGTCCTGAGTATAGCATGCATGATGATCAAGGAAACGGAACTAGTAGAAGACTTCAAGAAGCTTAGCTTAAGCTCGTCTGTAGCCCGAAGGTGTGGTGTTAGGTCAATTAGAATAACAAGCGAATTCAGGAACAAATTTTGGTCTGCAACCCAAGACCAAGAGCTTCAAGAGATTTTAAAATCAGCTCACACTAAGAAGTTGCCGGAATTACCATGACCAGCGAGGTATATGGAGGTACAAGGACAGGGTCTAACCCTAACGGACTCCAGGAATGAGATTTTGAAGGAGGCACACAAAGGCGAATTCACCATACACCCTGGGACTAGTAAGATGTATGCAGATCTCAAGAAATGTTCTGTGGCCTGGGATGAAGAGAGACATAGTGGAGTTCGTTCAAAGGTGCTTAACCTGTCAAAAAATCAAAATAGAACACCAAAAGCCGGAGGAACCTTACACCCCAGAAATCCCAGAATGGAAGTGGGAAAGCATCTCCATGGATTTCGTAATGGGCTTACCAAGGACGTCATCAGGCTATGATGCTATATGGGTCATAGTGGATACTGACCAAGTCCGCTCATTTCTTGCCCATCAAAGCTAATTATCCTTTGGATAGGTTAGCTTCCTTATACATCCAAGAGGTAGTGAGGCTACACGTGTTCCTTCTTCAATAGTTTCCAGAGGGACCCCCGCTTTACTTCAAGGTTCTGGGGGCCTTCCAACGGGCCTTTGGGACCAAGCTGTGTTTGAGTACGGCTTATCACCCTCAAACGGATGGAGCTGAACGCACCATACAGACTCTGGAAGATATGCTAGGGCGTGCGTGATTAGTAGAAAGGGAGTTGGGATAAAGTACTTCCGCGGTGGAGTTTTCTTACAATAACAGCTATCATGCTAGTATTGGCATGGCCCCATATGAAGCCCTATATGGAAGGAGATGTCAATCCCCATTATGTTGGTATGACTTGGGGAAACACGATTGTTAGGACCCGATTGGTTAACCAAACGAGAAGCAGATCCAGAAAATCAAGGAGAAAATCCTCGCCTGCAGAGTCGTCAAAAGAGCTATGCAGACAATAGAAGAAAGCCTTTAGAATTTCAGGAGGAGAACACGTATTCCTGAAGGTCACACCCACTACGGGAGTAGGTAGAGTCTTAAAGGTCAAAAAATTGTCACCTAGATTTATAGGCCCTTTTCAAATCCTTAAACGCATTGGGTCAGCTGCTTATCAAATAGCCCTACCTCCGTCTTTATCCAATCTCCATGATGTCTTCCATGTATCTCAACTTAGAATGTATCATCCAGACCCAACCCATGTCATTGAACCCGAATCTACAGTTACGGATGATTTGACGTTTCGAGCACCTCCCGTTTAGATCGTGCAGAGAAGTTAGGCAACTAAGGAACAAATCGGTGCAACTAGTCAAGGTAGCTTGGGTGGACCAGGACATGAAGATTTCACCTGGGAGCTAGAGTCAACCATGAAGAAGGATTATCCAGAATTGTTTCCAGGTACGAAATTTTGAGGACAAAATTTCTATTAAGGTGGGTGGTAATGTAACACCCTAGCTTCTTTAGAAATTAATTGAGGAATGGTGAATGGAAATATTGAATTTCTGACAGGAACCGTTGTGATGAGAATACCTCCATGAGGGAGTACAAAAAAAAAAAAAAAAAAACGTGAATAGTACTTTGCGGCCCGCAGGCCGCAGAACCGGGGATTTGGGACCGAGGTGCCCGAAGTTAAGAAAATATGAGAATAAGATTAGAAAGGTGTGGGAATGATAATTTTATACCTAGAATTAAATTTCGGGTAATATCGGTTAAATCGGACGACGTTACCCGTTCGATGAGATTTCGGTGTGTGATTCTTACACGAAGACATTTCTAACATTATTGATAAATGATTTATAATGGATATTATCCATTTGAGACAAGTGGAAGGCCAAGATTTGATCTTGAAATCCAAGATCAAATCCTAGCCATCCATCATAGCCTAGTCACCAAGTCATCATGATTTCTTAACAAATATCTTGCTTTGCCATTAATACAAGCTTAGTCACCAATTTTCCTTGAAAAATCCAAGCATAAACTCGGCCAAACAGCAAGGAAACCAGAGGAGGAAGAGCTTCCATAGCCAAGAGCTTCACCTTGACTTCATCTTGCAAAAACCATAGCTTAGAATCAACAAAACCCAAAACTTCCTTCACTAAAGTTGATCTACACTCCCACCTCTACAATTCTATCCGATTGGAATTTCAAAAACCTCATCCTTTTCATCTCATCCATCACTGATTATAGGAGGATTTGGGGTGGTTTGAAGAGTTTGAAGTGAAGAGCAATCCTCTTGAAGCAATCAAGAGCAAAGGCACACTAGTCTCCACAAGTAGGGTTTTCTGCTGCCTGTTTTTGTGAAATTTTTCTAACCTGTTTGGACATGCCCTAAGTCCGAAATTCCTGATTGTTTTGGTTGATATCATGTTGGTATTGATGTGTAAATTTTGGTGGTGGGTTTGGGTTGTGTTAAAAAGGGGTTTTTATCAAAGAAAGTTTGGACTGGCAGGCTGGATTTTCGAACCTTGTAGGCAGTCTGGAATCTTCAATTTTCTGGATATGTTGTAGGTCTTTTCGTGAGCTGAAAAAAATGTATGTTCAACCTAACATCTTAGGCTAGTCCCATAAAAAATTTTTGGTGTTTATATTGAAGTTTGCTGCCTGAAAAAATTCAAGAACCGAAATGTAACTGGTGCTGTCCTGGGTGCTGAAACTGAAGCAACAAAATTACCCGATTTTATTATCCTAGAAATTGATTGATCCAGCCCCTGAAATTTTTATGAGGAGTTAAGGACACCTTGAAATGTCACTGTGAATTTTCTTGGGTCTTGAATCAGTCAATTCCTAGGGCTAAAAATTCCGAGAAACTAGAATCTGGACTGGGAATTTGTGGTTCTGACCACCAAACTTGTACATTTTTTTGATACAACTGTAGAGCTTGGTTTCCTCTGAAAATTTTACAGGTTACCTTGGACATCTTGAACTAACTTGTGGAATTTTTGTAGCATTGGAAATGGCCGGGTGATATGAAAATTAATTGTTGCACCTAGAATGGGAATGCTGTCAGGGTGCTGGAAAGTGATAATGAATGAAATTATGATAACTTGCTAGTTACCCCAAATCTATGGCATGTGACTGCACACTTATTGCTTAAATTTCTGACTTATGAACCTTTAATGCGAGTGACTATATAATTGTAAAGTTAGCATGCTATTGAGACAAGGAAGAGAAGTATGTAATGTAAATTGTGAAAAACTGAAATAGCTTGTGTATGTGCTGTTGTGGTATACTTGAGCATACAAAAAGAAAACAAGGCTTAGAGGGGATAGAGAGGGAAGGCAAAAAGAAGGACTTCCCTAGGAAAGTTATGAGTCGGTAGACATATCGGCTAGGCATAGAACTTAGTGATCCAAATGGAAAAAAATGAAGTTCGGTGATCTCAATAGGAATGAGCTCATGTCCTAGCAGTTATTGTCCTTTATGAGATTGTTAATCATTGAGATGGCCCTATGTGAACTAAGCCTTCCCTATGTTTATAAACTGAAAAGATATGTGGCACTGAAAATTATGGTTGTGCATGAATTATCATTGCATGGTTAGTTTAAATTTCCATGATCTACGGATTGAAACAGATGCCTATGATTTATATATGTGAACATAATATATATATATGACTTCATTTCTGGACTATGTATGGCACATGGGGGAAGGTTACCCTCCTGAGAATTTTACATTATTCTCACCCCTAAGTTGTATGTATTGCATTGTTCAGATTTTAGATGCCGTCCCTGACTTTTCCTTGACTCGCCACAATGGGTGTGGCAGGATGACCCCCTAGATTCTATGTACGCTCGGGTACTCACGTTCGTATATATATGTTCTTTGGCCGATCTTTTGGTACTTCTGTCTTTGCTGACTTCGATCCCACTTTCCCTTATGAGGGTGTGCCTCTCCACATGGCCCATCCCGACGTGTTCGAGGTTCCTCTTGCCCCACCTGTGTACCCCCGGAGATGCACCCGCACCTTCATCCTCCTCTTCTTCGGACCCCTGAGGGCCCAGATGCTCCCTGGAGGTGAGGCCATTGCACCTATGGCCAATGGTTTTCTGGAGGAGGAGGCGAGGTCATTAGTAGTAGTCGACATATATAGGGTAGTGGTGTAGCGTTAGGGAATTACCTACCTAGGTTAATGTACTTTTGGTTTCCTTTTGCTCGTTGTATATGTATATACGTCTATGCTATTTTGTCAGCAGAGTACCTGAGCAGGTTAGGTATCAGGAGGGGGATTAGCCTCAGACACACGAGTTCTGTACTTTTTGTGGCCGTTTCTCTAGTTTTCTTTTCTTTCTTTATCTTTATGATGTACAACTCGGTATGATGTTACTGTATGTAAATTTGGCTATGGAAACAGATGTATTACGACTTCCTTATCATGGATTATCCCGACTAGTATAGATGGTACTCCGGAACACTCTGCTAATTACTATATCCATACTCGAGGAATATGGTAAATAGGAGGGTGTTACATTATGGTATAGAGGGCTATCCTATCAGCCTGAGGAGTGGACCGACTATGTTTCCGTAGTAGTTGTCATGCATTACAATATATATGTGTATGTATGACTCGGTTGGGAATGTTGTGGGTTACTGCCATACTTGGATTGGTATTGAGCCTGATCAACTCAATATTTTATTTGGTGTGACAGGAATCAATGACGTCAATCGGAGACTGGGTGGGAAGGAATAACACTGAGATGATGAACACTTTTCGTGAGATGGCCGCGGCAATGAGGGAGCAAGCAACAATTGCCAATCGCATGATGGAAAGGTTGAATCGCAATGAGGAGCAGCACCCGATTGGTAACCCATGTGGGAATGAAGTGGATGGAGAATACCAGAAATTTGCGGAATTTAGAAAGGCGAATCCCCCGCCTTTTCGAGGCGCGTTGACCCCTGCAAGGCAGAAGAGTGGATCAAGGCAATGGAAAAGATTTTCTCAGTTCTACCCTGAGAGGTTCAAAAGGTGGCTTTTGCCACCTATATGCTAGAAGCAGATGTCGAGTTTTGGTGGGTAGGTACAAGAGGGTTGTTCGAAGCGTCCCAGACTGAGGTTACCTGGGATGTCTTTAAGGAAGCTTTTTATCATAAGTACTTCCCGCTTCTGTGAGGAATGCAAAGGAGCTAGAATTTATGGCTCTTAGGCAAGGACCTATGAGTGTGGCAGAGTATACTGCCAAGTTTGAAGAACTCTGCAAATTTTCTACAATCTATCAACGTGACCCGAATGAAGCCTGGAAATGTATGAAATATGAGGGGGGTTTGCGTGAAGATATAGAAGCCGCTGGAGCCTCCTGGAGATCCGCGATTATCCTACACGGTGAACAAGTGTCGGCTGAGGACTCTAACAAGAAGCTTGCTAGCTTCAGATATACACAAAACAATATCAGAGAGGATTAGCACCCCAAGGCCCTCGATTTAGCCTACCAGTCTAGGGAGGATTTCCACTTAACAACAACAACAATAACCGAGGGAAACAAATTCAATCTCCACGCCCGGAGACAAGGAGAGAATGCCCTAAATGTGGGAAGTTTCACGGGAATCGGCCATGCCTGGACCACGCAGATTACATGTTTCGCTGGGGAAACCAGGACACAAGATATTCGAGTGTCCCAACAAGAAAGTTCATCATGTCCACCCTAGGCCACAACAACAAGGACGTGTTTTGCTGTGAGTGCCAATGAAGCTTCCCAATTTGCCGATCTGACCGAGGTAAATGCGAAATAAATGGAAATACTTTAGACGTACTGTATGATTCGGGTGCCTCCCATTCTTTCATATCCTATGAATGTGTGCAAAAATTAGGATTATCTGTTCTGAATTATCGTATGACCTCCTTGTATCCACCCTCCTCAAGTCCTATTAGGACTTGTCAAGCTTGCATGACCATCTCCCTTCTTATAAATACTAGGAAATTTAAGGCTAATTTGTTTTGTCTACCTTTATCTGGCCTAGAAGTCATTTTAGGTATGGATTGGATGGTACCAAATTATGTACTTTTACATTGTCCAACTAGAACTGCTATCTTTCTCCTTATGTCTTCTTATGTTCCTGGTTCCCTTTTCGTTTTACTTAGACCTAGTAACACCTAACCTTAGTAAGGTGGATCGTCAGGAATATGTCCTCCTCTCTAGTGAAGCCGAAAGTAACCATGACGTGAATACGATTCCAGTGGTGAGGGAGTATCCAGATGTATTTCCAGAGGATATTCCGGAGTTTCCGCCTAGCGGGAGGTCGAATTCTCCATTGAGTTGGTCCTGGGACGGGTCCTATTTCAATTGCTCCCTATAGAATGTCCCCCTTGGAGTTGAAGGAATTAAAGTCACAAATTGAAGAGCTACTAGGGAAACACTTTATTAGACCTAGTGCCTCGCCGTGGGGAGCCCCTGTCTTTTGGTAAAGAAAAAGGATGGGAGTATGAGGCTCTGTGTGGACTATAGCAGTTGAACAAGGTAACGATCAAGAACAAGTACCCTCTGCCAAGAATTGACGACCTTTGGATCAATTACGTGGGGCAACTGTTTCTGAAAGATTGACCTTAGATCGGGTTACCACCAAATTCGAGTTCGGGATGAAGATATCCCTAAGACCCTTTAGAACTCGATACGGCCATTATGAGTATAAGGTGATGTCGTTTGGACTGACCAATGCTCCGGTATTCATGGATTATATGAACCGAATTTTCCGTCCGTACTTAGATAAATTTGTAGTTGTCTTTATAGACGACATACTTATTTATTCAAGGACTGAAGAGGAGCATGCAGAGCATCTTAGGGTCGTGCTACAAATCCTAAGGGAGAGGAAATTGTATGCTAAACTGTCAAAGTGCGAATTCTGGATGGGAGAGGTTCAGTTCCTTGGTCATGTGATATCGCGAGAAGGAGTTTCCGTAGATCCCAGCAAAGTAGAATCCGTACTTAATTGGGAACGGCCAACTACGGTGATGAGATTCGAGCTTTCTTGGACTAGCTGGATACTATAGGCGATTTATTATGGGTTTTTCCAGCTAGCTCTACCTTTGACCAAGTTAACTCGAAAGAATGCTCAATTCAAATGGACACCAGAATGTGAGAATAGTTTTCAGGAGTTGAAGCAGAAGTTAACCACGGCTCCTGCCCTTGGTGTCACCGACCTCGAGGACCCTTTGAGGTTTATTGCGATGCTTCTGGTAAGGGTTTAGGGTGTGTGTTAATGCAGCACAGAAATGTGGTTGCTTATGCCTCTCGCAGTTGAGACCTCATGAGGTGAATTATCCAACCCATGATCTTGAACTTGCGGCTGGTTTTTGCTTTAAAGATCTGGCGACATCATCTTTATGGTGTACAGTTCAATGTCTTCTCTGATCATAAGAGTTTAAAATACCTCTTTGATCAGAAAGAATTGAATATGAGGCAGAGACGATGGATGGAATTCCTTAAGGATTACGAGTTCAGTCGAATTACCACCCAGGTAAGGCAAACGTTGTGGCCGATGCATTGAGCAGAAAGTCCCTGAGTATAGCATGCATGATGATCAAGGAAACGGAACTAGTAGAAGACTTCAAGAAGCTTAGCTTAAGCTCGTCTGTTAGCCCCGAAGGTGTGGTGTTAGGTCAGATTAGAATAACAAGCGAATTCCAGGAACAAATTTTGGCTGCACAACCCGAAGACCAAGAGCTTCAAGAGATTTTAAAATCAGCTCACACTAAGAAGTTGCCGGAATTTACCACGACCAGCGAGTATATGGAGGTACAAGGACAGGGTCTGTGTACCTGCGGGACTCTCAGGAATGAGATTTTGAAGGAGGCACACAAAGGCGAATTCACCATACACCCTGGGACTAGTAAGATGTATGCAGATCTCAAGAAATGTTCTGTGGCCTGGGATGAAGAGAGACATAGTGGAGTTCGTTCAAAGGTGCTTAACCTGTCAAAAAATCAAAATAGAACACCAAAAGCCGGAGGAACCTTACACCCCTTAGAAATCCCAGAATGGAAGTGGGAAAGCATCTCCATGGATTTCGTAATGGGCTTACCAAGGACGTCATCAGGCTATGATGCTATATGGGTCATAGTGGATAGACTGACCAAGTCCGCTCATTTCTTGCCCATCAAAGCTAATTATCCTTTGGATAGGTTAGCTTCCTTATACATCCAAGAGGTAGTGAGGCTACACGGTGTTCCTTCTTCAATAGTTTCCGAGAGGGACCCCGTTTTACTTCAAGGTTCTGGGGCCTTCCAACGGGCCTTTGGGACCAAGCTGTGTTTGAGTACGGCTTATCACCCTCAAACGGATGGCAGACTGAACGCACCATACAGACTTGGAAGATATGCTGAGGGCGTGCGTGATTGAGCAGAAAGGGAGTTGGGATAAAGTACTTCCGCTGGTGGAGTTTTCTTACAATAACAGCTATCATGCTAGTATTGGCATGGCCCCATATGAAGCCCTATATGGAAGGAGATGTCAATCCCCATTATGTTGGTATGACTTGGGGAAACACGATTGTTAGGACCCGATCCTGGTTAACCAAACGACAAACAGAATCCAGAAAATCAAGGAGAAAATCCTCGCCGTAGAGTCGTCAAAAGAGCTATGCAGACAATAGAAGAAAGCCTTTAGAATTTCAGGAGGGAGAACACGTATTCCTGAAGGTCACACCCACTACGGGAGTAGGTAGAGTCTTAAAGGTCAAAAAATTGTCACCTAGATTTATAGGCCCTTTTCAAATCCTTAAACGCATTGGGTAAGCTGCTTATCAAATAGCCCTACCTCCGTCTTTATCCAATCTCCATGATGTCTTCCATGTATCTCAACTTAGAATGTATCATCCAGACCCAACCCATGTCATTGAACCCGAATCTATACAGTTACGGATGATTTGACGTTCGAGCACCTCCCGTTAGATCGTGGATAGAGAAGTTAGGCAACTAAGGAACAAATCGGTGCAACTAGTCAAGGTAGCTTGGGTGGACCAGGACATGAAGATTTCACCTGGGAGCTAGAGTCAACCATGAAGAAGGATTATCCAGAATTGTTTCCAGGTACGAAATTTTGAGGACAAAATTTCTATTAAGGTGGGTGGTAATGTAACACCCTAGCTTCTTTAGAAATTAATTGAGGAATGGTGAATGGAAATATTGAATTTCTGGCAGGAACCGTTGTGATGAGAATACCTCCATGAGGGAGTACAAAAAAAAAAAAAAAAAAACGTGAATAGTACTTTGCGGCCAGGCCGCGAAGCTAAAGGGGGATTTGGGACAGAACCCGAAGTTAAGAAAATATGAGAATAAGATTAGAAAGGTGTGGGAATGATAATTTTATACCTAGAATTAAATTTCGGGTAATATCGGTTAAATGGGTACGACGTTTACCCGTTCGATGAGATTTCGGTGTGTGATTCTTACACGAAAGACATTTCTAACATTATTGATAAATGATTTATAATGGATATTATCCATTTGAGACAAGTGGAAGGCCAAGATTTGATCTTGAAATCCAAGATCAAATCCTAGCCATCCATCATAGCCTAGTCACCAAGTCATCATGATTTCTTAACAAATATCTTGCTTTGCCATTAATACAAGCTTAGTCACCAATTTTCCTTGAAAAATCCAAGCATAAACTCGGCCAAACAGCAAGGAAACCAGAGGAGGAAGAGCTTCCATAGCCAAGAGCTTCACCTTGACTTCATCTTGCAAAAACCATAGCTTAGAATCAACAAAACCCAAAACTTCCTTCACTAAAGTTGATCTACACTCCCACCTCTACAATTCTATCCGATTGGAATTCCAAAAACCTCATCCTTTTCATCTCATCCATCACTGATTATAGGAGGATTTGGGGTGGTTTGAAGAGTTTGAAGTGAAGAGCAATCCTCTTGAAGCAATCAAGAGCAAAGGCACACTAGTCTCCACAAGTAGGGTTTTCTGCTGCCTGTTTTTGTGAAATTTTTCTAACCTGTTTGGACATGCCCTAAGTCCGAAATTCCTGATTGTTTTGGTTGATATCATGTTGGTATTGATGTGTAAATTTTGGTGGTGGGTTTGGGTTGTGTTAAAAAGGGGTTTTTATCAAAGAAAGTTTGGACTGGCAGGCTGGATTTTCGAACTGCTTGTAGGCAGTCTGGAATCTTCAATTTTCTGGATATGTTGTAGGTCTTTTCGTGAGCTGAAAAAAATGTATGTTCAACCTAACATCTTAGGCTAGTCCCATAAAAAATTTTTGGTGTTTATATTGAAGTTTGCTGCCTGAAAAAATTCAAGAACCGAAATGTAACTGGTGCTGTCCTGGGTGCTGAAACTGAAGCAACAAAATTACCCGATTTTATTATCCTAGAAATTGATTGATCCAGCCCCTGAAATTTTTATGAGGAGTTAAGGACACCTTGAAATGTCACTGTGAATTTTCTTGGGTCTTGAATCAGTCAATTCCTAGGGCTAAAAATTCAGAAACTAGAATCTGGACTGGGAATTTGTGGTTCTGACCACCAAACTTGTACATTTTTTTGATACAACTGTAGAGCTTGGTTTCCTCTGAAAATTTTACAGGTTACCTTGGACATCTTGAACTAACTTGTGGAATTTTTGTAGCATTGGAAATGGCCGGGTGATATGAAAATTAATTGTTGCACCTAGAATGGGAATGCTGTCAGGGTGCTGGAAAGTGATAATGAATGAAATTATGATAACTTGCTAGTTACCCCAAATCTATGGCATGTGACTGCACACTTATTGCTTAAATTTCTGACTTATGAACCTTTAATGCGAGTGACTATATAATTGTAAAGTTAGCATGCTATTGAGACAAGGAAGAGAAGTATGTAATGTAAATTGTGAAAAAGTCCTGAAATAGCTTGTGTATGTGCTGTTGTGGTATACTTGAGCATACAAAAAGCAAACAAGGCTTAGAGGGGATAGAGAGGGAAGGCAAAAGAAGGACTTCCCTAGGAAAGTTATGAGTCGGTAGACATATCGGCTAGGCATAGAACTGTGAGTGATCCGGAAATGGAAAAAAATGAAGTTCGGTGATCTCAAATAGGAATGAGCTCATGTCCTAGCAGTCTATTGTCCTTTATGAGATTGTTAATCATTGAGATGGCCCTATGTGAACTAAGCCTTCCCTATGTTTATAAACTGAGAAAGATATGTGGCACTGAAAATTATGGTTGTGCATGAATTATCATTGCATGGTTAGTTTAAATTTCCATGATCTACGGATTGAACACAGATGCCTATGATTTATATATGTGAACATAATATATATATATGACTTCATTTCTGTACTATGTATGGCACATGGGGGAAGGTTACCCTCCTGAGAATTTTACATTATTCTCACCCCTCCAGTTGTATGTATTGCATTGTTCAATTCGCAGATGCCGTCCCTGATCTTTTTCCTTGACTCGCCACAATGGGTGTGGCAGTATGACCCGGCCCTAGATTCTATGTACGCTGTCGGGTACTCTACGTTCGTATATATATGTTCTTTGGCCGATCTTTTGGTACTTCTGTCTTTGCCTGACTTCGATCCCACTTTCCCTTATGAGGGTGTGCCTCTCCACATGGCCCATCCCGACGTGTTCGAGGTTCCTCTTGCCCCACCTGTGTACCCGGGGGATGCACCCGCACCTTCATCCTCCTCTTCTGATTCGGACCCTGGGAGGGCCCAGATGCTCCCGGTGGAGGTGAGGCCATTGCACCTATGGCCAATGGTTTTCTGTAGGAGGAGGCGAGGTCATTAGTAGTAGTCGACATATATAGGGTAGTGGTGTAGCGTTAGGGAATTACCTACCTAGGTTAATGTACTTTTGGTTTCCTTTTGCTCTGTTGTATATGTATATACGTCTATGCTATTTTGTCAGAGTCCTCAAGGTTAGGTATCAGGTAGGGGGATTAGCCTCAGACACAGGAGTTCTGTACTTTTGTGGCCGTTTCTCTAGTTTTCTTTTCTTTCTTTATCTTTATGATGTACAACTGCGTATGATGTTACTATGTAAATTTGGCTATGGAAACGGATGTATTACGACTTCCTTATCATGGATTATCCCGACTAGTATAGATGGTACTCCAGTAACACTCTGCTAATTACTATATCCATACTCGAGGAATATGGTAAATAGGAGGGTGTTACACAAAGGATGCCCCTCTTGATTCCTCTTCACTCTAAGGACTCCCAATCACACACCAAATCTCCTTAGGTAGGAAGTCAGGGATCAAAGTGATAATTGATGGAGGTTTGAGATTTTAATTGGTTAGATGTGTAGGCATTGATGAGTGGAATAACTTTGGTGTAGGAAGTTTGTAATTTTGGGCAAGTGTTTTGATGATTTGAAGTTCAAACTTGAGCTTATGAAGAAGACAACAATGGTGGCTGTTTTGCTCTCGTCTTGGCGAAATTTTCATGAAAGGAAATGATAACATGTTGAACTTATGAGTTTATGACAAAATGCATACTAATTTCAAGTACAAAATGTTTTCTCTTAAAGATAAATGTGGTAATTTTTGTAAGCATCCTATTAGTCATAATAAAGTGGCAATGGTGTGGCTTCTTCTAAGCCACACACTTGTCTAGTTAGGTGGCAAACCATTGCAAGTTTCATTTGGATAAGAAACACATCGATATTTCCGAACGGGTAAAATACCATACCGAGTAATCCGATATCACCCGAAATTTAACTCTAGGTATAAATTCTCATTCCTTAGCATTTCTAACCTTAACCATCTCTTTTCGGGCACTTGTTCCGGATTTGGGGTTTTTGTCCTCCTAGGCAGTAGGGCCCGCAGGTTACTATTCACCCGGCCTAAATTTTTTTTTTATAGGTCCGTTGGGCCATCCTCATCATTGCTAAACTATTAGATTTTTAAAATTGTGTCTCATAAAGCTCAAATTAATTTTTAACTAATTTTTAGGGTGTAACATTACCACGAACCTTAAAAAAAATTTTGCCTTCAAAATTCATTTGAAAATAATTTCAAAAGACAAATTCCAGAAATCAAACAAGGAATTCACACTCTATTCAAACAATTCAATCAAATTCAAAACATTCCTACCTTAGATAGAATTTTTAGGTGGTGATATCCTTTTAGCACTTTGGGCACTCCCAAATCTTGTGTCCTGGCTTTTTGCAGATAGGACACATTTTGTCCAGCCAAGCAAGGTCTATTCCCGATCTCTTCCACATTTTGGGCATGGCCTCAACTCCTGTTGCCATTTATCCTTTTGTAGACTTGGTTGAAACCGCTTCTTTAAAGGTGGATCATCCTCATAGTCTTAGTCTTCAAGTGGCAGTCTTTTGCTAGAAGGGTCCTTAGATTGGGCGACTGTTAACTCCTTGTTGGAGTCCTCTACACGACGGCACTTGTTTACCAAGGTTGCATAATCCCGATCTCTAAGAGTCCCATAGTAGCTTCAAGGTTCTCACGTAACCTTCCCTCATATTTCATGTACTTCCAAGCTTCATCAGGATTACGCTGATAGATAATAGAAAACTTGCAAAGCTCTTCAAACTCAGCTGTGTCTCAGCTACACTCATAAACCCTTGCTTGAGTGACATGAAGTCCAACTCCTTTGC
>JAMLFY010000011.1:28989183-29275876 GCA_030441495.1 Dalbergia oliveri
ATGCCTTACTAATTATGAACCACTTATCCTTGATTCAATCATGCTGGAACAGATTTCATTTTATGCATTAAGGTGTTCTAGAATTCTCATCTCTAATCACTTTTTCAAGTTACTTATTCTTTCTAACTTTTTACATCGATTTCTTGCTCCACTCAAACATAATTTTTACACATTTTAACACCTTAGAATAGCATTTATATGGTAGCCAAACATAGAACCAAATCATAAGCCCATAAAATCACATAATCTCTTTGAGTTGAAATGTACATAAGTTGCTAGTTTTCTCTTTGAACATTTTAAGGAACAAAAAGGTGTTCTGGTAATTCGATTACATGTTATAGGTAATCGATTCCAGGAGCTAAATTCATTCTGGGTTCAAAACGGGGGTAATGGATTACATAGGATGGTGATCGATTTCTCAGGTTAAGTCTATTTAGGAAAAATAAAGAACATGGGAGTAATCGATAACTCAGGTAATCGATTTAGGGTTTTCGGGGCAGGGTTCTGGGCATGAAGAATAGCCGTGGTAATCAATTACATTGCCTACTCGTAATCGTTACCAAAACCAAAAGTCCTTCGGAAAACCCACTTCTGGTAATCGATACATGGCTGGTAATCGTACCCAGGATCCCAGAATTTGAGAAACATGATTTTTGACACATTCCAAGACTATTTAAACACCTTAAGACCTCATAAAATAGTTTTCCAACATTTTCCTGAAATCATTTATCATTTTACAAAATCAAACCATTATTGAATCATACTAAAACTCATCCATTTCTTTTTCTAGAGTTCCCTTTTTAGGATACTTAGGGCAAGTCTTTGAGCTCTAGAATATTAGGTGATAACATAATCTTAAACATGCTATGTACTTTATTACTCTTCATTAGAAAGTAAAGTGAGAGCATAAAATAAATATGAGATGCAACTTCATTATTATCTTTAAGGATTAATTGATGACTTGAAATATAAACATGAAATGCAAGCTTGGGAATTTAAATATGGTAATGCAAGTTCATTAGTTTACTCTTGTGAAATTAGTGATGGCATCAAAATAAACATGAGATGCAAGACATAAATTTAAACATGAATGCAACTTATTTTATCTTAACTAAAGCTCTTACAAGACTTTAGAGGGACATAAACCTCAACCCATTATGTATCATAAGGCAAGCTTTAGAGTTCTTAGCACCTAGACTTCAAAAAAGTCTAAGGTTTGAACTTCATCATCAGAGCTTAAGGAAATGGACACAAAGTTCAACACTTTGTCTAAACAAAACTACAAGGACTAAGTTGTCATTGTCTTTATTTTATTGCTCATGAGCTTCAATTAAGTTAAAACTCTTCAGATAACTTTAAGGTTAGAAAGGGTAAGTTTAGAGTTCTTTGAAAATCATGTGATTAATTTTTAACAAATTTTGTCTGAATTACTTACATTTTAGCAAACTTTTTCAAACAAAGCAAGGGAAAAATGAAAAATGAAGAAAGGGAAGGAAAAGAAAACCACAAACTTTATAAAGGAGAGAAGAAACCAAGGCATGTATGGTCCAAGACCAAGTGTTTCAGCTTAAGGTTTCTCATGACAACAACAAGTCATTATCTTGAAACCTCATCATCAAGCTCATGTTTTCTTTGTGAAAGGGCCTCTTGCAGAAAAGGTGAAGGAGAGGAAAAGGATTTGAAACAAGAGAAACTAGAATTTTTTTAAGGAAGACAGTAAAAACTTAAACACAAACCCCTACCTAAGGAAGCCTTGAAGGAGATGAGAAGAAGCTGAATCTTAAACAAGATGAGAGGAATAACTCCTTCCTTGATGCTTAAAGGAATTCAAAGAAAAAGGAAAGGGAGAAAGGTTTGCTTGGAGTTTTTGAGCTTGGGAATGAAAAGTCTATGTGTTTAATGGAAGGTTTATGGTATTTGTGTGATGGTTCTTTGTAAGAAGAAGATGAGAAGAATGGTAGAATTTATTATTAAATATAAGAGGAGAGGAAGAACTCAAGGTTACTCTTTGAAGCTAGATTTGGCAAATGAACAAAATGCAACCAAGTTCATCCAAGAATGGTATTTATGAGAATTCCAACAATGTGGCTGATGGGGGAAAAGGCCTTAGACCTCATGTTCCATGAGGTGAAGAATCTGTTCCATGAGGTATGGTGAGGTATGGTGGAAAAGCATGATGGGCAAGGCATGGGCACACAGTTTCTTTAAGCATATTTTATTGGAAATGAAACATGATGGATGATTATGATAAGGAGAGTGGCAGATCATTAAGGCCAATGGGGGAGGATTTCATTTTGATGTTGCTTTATGTGTGTTTAAGAGGTAATTTGGTTAGGTCATGGATTAGGAGTTGAGTTAATGTTTAGGTGAGGTAATTGGGTAATGGAGTGTCAAGACTTGAACTCAAGTAGTAGTCATTCTAGATTAACAAATTAAATTCATTTTCTTAGTCAAATGAGGTATGGCATAATTCCTTTAATTCAAGGATTGAAGAACACTATTCAAGATTCCATGACTGGGAATTGGATAAATCAACTGAGTTCTCTAAGCAATCTTAGGTTAATTAACCTAAAATAAATTATTGACTCTAGATTAATTATCAAAATAAATTAATCTTCGATTGGAAGCCAAATATTGCTAGTTTCCTTAATTGTTCATTCAGCTCACTGTTCATGTTCTAGGGTAAAATGGTAATTCGCACTAAACTGTACCCGAACCTTCCGGCTAGACATGAAACCACTTATAAACATCATTTAAAATCCTTTGGTAAAAGCTCACAGACCGTGAAAACGAGATTAAAAAGTAGCGGGGCGTTTTGGTAATTTCGTGCGTCGGAACTAAAAATGAGATTCTTCTACTCTATACCACACACAACACATATAATCCCTATCAACATCAAACCATCCCTTGAGGATCATTAAGAACAAACGATAGTCGTTCGGGTAAAATGACTTCAGGGCATTATGGTCATTTGTACACGGAAAATTGGGAGCGTACACTTATGATAGGTTGAATAATTATATAAATAAAGTATAGATTTCTTCCTTGAAAAGAAAAATAAAGATGGATAGGCTAGGATTTAATCTTGTTCACCAATATTCAATCTTTGACCATCCACTTGGCCTTAATAGATAACCATTATCCAATCTTAAAGATTAAGCTATCTTTCGGTGTTAAAAATAAAAAACCAAAATTTTATCGAACGGGTAAGTGCCGTCCAGGTAATCAAACATTGCCCGAAAATTATTTAGTAAAATCTTCATTTTTAACTATTTCTAAGCTTAACCTTCTTTCTCGGTCCAGAGACATCTCTTGGTCTAGACTTAGGGTTCAAGCTTCTTGATAGGCCCAAGCCCGCAAGTCACTATTCATTTTACACATCCATTGATATTCCTCATCATTGCTAAAACTATTGGATTTTTGAAATTCTCACTAAAAGGTCAAATTAATTTTTAAATAATTTTTTAGGTGTTATATTACCGTCCACCTTAAAAAGAATTTTCTTCAAAATTTATTGAAATCAATTTAAAAGATAGTTTCTAGAAATCAAACAAACAATTCACACACGTTCAAGCAATTCAATCAAATCCTAAATGTTCCTCCTTAGATGGGATTTTTGGATGGTGATGTCCCTTGGACACTCTGGTGTTGTTGCTTTGTAGTTAGTTTTGAATACTTATCTCGGCACTCCTAAATCTTGTGTACTAGCTTTCAAGCGATAGCACACATTTTCTCTCAAGCCAAGCAAGATCTATTCGTGATCTCTCCACATTTGGGCATGGCCTCGACTCCTGTTGCCGTTTATCCGTATGTGGACTTGGTTGAAACGCTTCTTAAGGGCGAGTCTCTCATAGTCTTGGGTCTTCAAGTAGCAAGTCTTTTGTTAGAAGTGTCCTTGGCAGATTTGGCGATTCTAACTTCTTGTTGGAGTCCTCTACATGACGACACTTGTTTACCAAGGTTGCATAATCTAGATCTCTGAGACCCACGCAGCTTCGATGTCCTCACGTAAACTTCCTTCATACTTCATGGATTTCCAAGCTTCGTCTGGATTATGCCTCGTTAGATAGTAAAAACTCAGAGCTCTTCAAAGTTGGTTGTGTACTCTTCTATGCTCATAGATCCTTACTTAAGTGCCATAAACTCTAGCTCCTTTGCATTTCTCAGAAACGGGAAGTACTTGTGATAAAAAGCCTCCTTAAAACTTTCTAGGTGACTTTGAGTAAAAGGCTTGGAACAACCCCTTCATACAACCCACAAAATTCTACATCCGCTTCCACCATGTAAATAGCAAAAGCCACTTTAGATCTCGGTGCGGACAGCGAAAAATCTTCTCCATGGCTTTAATCCGTTCTTTCTGCCTTATTTGGATTGAAAGCTCCTTAAAAGGCAGAGGATTTGCTTTTCCTGAACTTGTCCGACTTTTGGTATTCTATGTCCACTTATACTTCTAAGGTTCCAACTGGATTTCCTTCGGCATATTAGTCCAACCTTTCCATCATCCTGTTAGCTATTTCAGCTTGATCTCTCATGGTAGCTGCCATCTCATAGAAGGCGTCCATCATACAGCTTCATCTCCAACATCGTTCCTAGTATGCAAATTTGAATTCATGGATTCCTATCATACTAAACAAGAAATATTGAGTTGATCAGGCTGGGTAAGGAGCTAAGTGTGGCGGCAACCCACAATATTCCAGACCAGCACTCACACACATATACAAAATTATAATGTATGACATTTACTAAGGAAGCATAGCTGGTCCATTCCTCAAGGTCCTATAAGGATTAAGCTCTTGATACCATAATGTAACATCCTCCTAAGTACAACATCATCCTTAAGTCATGACATCGGAACAGAGAGTTGTTACTTATAAAATTTCCAGACTTTTGTTTAAATATCTATAGCAAGAATTGGTAAAATGAGTGTAGTAACTAATTCATGGTTCTATCAAAATATATATCAAAGAAACAAAGTATTTATTTAATACAAGGTCAAGTACAAAAGGAAGCTCTTCTAAGAGCTTGCCAGTACATCTATTATCTTTTATATTTATAGACATATGCATACACCTAAGTACAATAGATACAAGGTCTAAAGCTCTTGACTCCTCCAATTCTAATTTATTCTTTCCTGTAGGAGCCTCGCTGTACCTCCTGGATCAACCTGGAGATGACATGGGAAAACAAACACATAAGGCTGAGAATCTAAAATTCTTAGTCAGGGTTGCCAGAACATATACTGAAATTCATGTCATTGTCATCGTCCTATCCACTTCAGTTTATAAGAAATATTGAGCATGCAATATATATCAAAGGTTCATTTTAAAGTTCAAAAACCACTTTCCGAAGTAGGTCTCTTTTATTATTCAATCACTTAATATACATATGTCATACTCTCAACATCATCATTATTCCATTCTCAACTCCATGCCCTTGGTAAGTTGAAAGGATCTTTACTTAGCACATAAGATAAAGTACTCTTATCTCTTGTGTGTGGTATATTTTGCTTATCCTCGCAGACTAGGATTTGTAATTCACATGGGTTCTTGTGATTAGCATTGAGAAGTATCTTTTTAAGAGCTCAAAATCGTTCGTTGTTGCTCTAATACTTGCTTTTATATGATGTGCTTTGATGTGTATGATATGCTAAAATATTTTTATGAAACACTTTCTCTATCACGTATGAGAAGGTCTTAAAAGCTTTATATAACTTGATCGAAATTTCACTGTAAATAGTTTTAGCGAGACCTAGAAACTCACTCCTACATGTTTTTGATACAACTAAGATCAGTTTGTGAGCTTCAGGAACTCTCTTCAAAGTGTGTTGCGCTACATGGTATAAAATGTGTTATGTCTCTGTCGAGATGACATGTTTTTACAAAAAGCATGAGCTTTGTGTTAAGTTTCTTTACAAAAATTAGTTTCTTTCATGCTCTAATCTTATGAGAAAAATCTAACGCTCATATCGAAAAGCTCATTATGCTTTGATTTAATAATATTGGGATTAATCCCTAATGAGCTTCAAAAACCTTGCATAGCAATAAATGAATTGTTTAAGGTTTCTCTGAGCATAAAAACTACATAAGCATCAATATGCTCTCTTCTTTGATCATGCATGCTCTGATGAAATTTGTCATATGTTTGAGCATAGTTTTTCAAAATTGTTCGTTTGGATAAAGCTGTCCTGAAATAAGATCAATCAAGATGAAATATCACAAGTATTACTTGTTTTTCTATTCAAGCATGTCATTAGAAAGTTTCTTTAATTAACAAAAATCCAAGTATTATGATAAAAAAGGTTTAAATAGATCATATCCAATTCTGATACATCTCAAAAAGTACTCTAAGTAGTTCAGAAATTTCATAAACAACCATATCAGTGATTTATGTTACTTAAGGCTATAAAACGTTTTTGAACTTATTCATATCATGCCTTAAGGAAACTTGAAAGTTATAGCACTGTGTTGTGTTGAAAGAATATGAATTATAATTGTTTATTTTCAAATTGGTTTGTCATCATAAAAAAGGGAGATGTTAGCTCCAAAACCCTTCCAAGAAGTGATAAGAGTTTTGAATGACAACAAAGCCAATTTAAAGAAAATGCTTTGAATAAAGACTAATGGCTATATTGAGTTTCTTGTAAGATTAAACAGGTTCTATCATTTTAGTATATCAAGGCTTAAGTAAACTAGGATATATTTTACTTTGCATGTGCAAACTTGTTTTATCTCATGTTAAGAGATATGAGCTGAAATGGAAGTAAAATTATACCCTTATTCAAGCTTAAAATAACTAACGTTGGAAGAAGAAATCAACGCTTCAAGAAACCAAGTTTGCGTCTTAAAGGTAGCACTAGATATGAGAAAGTATGCTTAACATGATGAAATCAAGAAAGCTCTGAGAAAAACATGCTACATAATCTTAGATATCATGGTCACTAATCTTTCAAAATCATAAAGTTTGGATTGAAAAGCCAAAGACCAAATAACCATCCGGGGCCTAATTCCACACTTTAAAAAGCTCACTTCACTATGGACAAGTTTAAGACAACTCACTGGAAAAGGAAGGAAATTAGAATTTTTGAAATTCAAATTTAAAGTCAAACCCAGATTGAAATTGGTGGGTATCTCTCGCAAACTTGGTCAACAACCTCAACTTCCTAGAAGAAGAGTTTAGAAACCACAATCAGCAAGTAGGAGTAGTTTGTGAAGTACCATTAGAAACCTCATATACACGGGCTTCTTCAAAAGCTCTAACACCGCAGGCTACTTGGCTGGAGATACTCCAAAACACAAATAGATGATAACACGTGTTCTGGAGATCTAATTGGGGCAGGGTCACAAAATTATTTAAACGGAGATGTATCTCAAACGAAGGTGAGACCAACTCCACAAAGAAGGAAACCTGCAAAAATCTCTTCTCATCCGGAAGGTTCATCATATCATTGGTAATCGTTTCCTTGTTGTGAAAATCTTTTTTCCACATTCTTGAATAGTTATATGATCTTCCTAGGAAAAGTTGTGGGAAAGAAGTCATTAAAGTTATCCCAAGATTATTCATGTATATTTTAAGGAAACTTGAGTGTAGGTTTAGTTTGAGTGGCAACCCAAACACAAACCTTTGTATCCTTGATATAGTAGTGATAGTTGTATAGCTTGGAGAGGCTAATGGAAAACTACTTGCAACGTGACAATAATGTGTTCCTTACTCCTCTCGGTTAAGCTTGGAGGAGCAGCAAGCTACTGGTTCAACTTGGAGAGGTTAGTGAATAACTACTTTCAACGTGAAGGTAGAGGTTGTCTATGTAACACCCTAAAAATTATTTAAAAATTAATTTGGACTTTGTTAGTCATAATTTTAAAAATATAACAGTTAACAACGGTAGAGATAGCCCAACGACGTTAAAAAATTTAAGGGTCTAGGGTTAATAATAACCCTTGCGGGTCCCCACGGACTTGCAAGGCTGAAACCCTAGGATTCGAGCAGAAGGTCCCGAAATTAGGAAAACATGGGCATAAGGTTAAAGAGGTGGGAATGATAATTTTATACTTAAAATTAGTTTTCGGGCAATATCATTCGATTGGGTTACGGTGTTTACCGTAAGTGAGATTTCGTATAAGTTTCTTAAATGAAACTTGCAGTGAAAGTTTGCACCTGAGCTGACAAGTGTATGGCTTAGAAGAAGCCACACCATTTCCACTTTATTAGGACCAATAGGATGTTTACAAAATTTCCATATTTATCTTTAAGAAGAAAACATTTTGTACTTGAAAATTCTATGCATTTTGTCATAAACTCATGAGTCAACATCTTATCATTTTTTTGCATCAAAATTTCGGCCAGAACAAAGGAGAAGAGGGAAGCCACCATTGTCATATCTCTCAACATGGAAGAGGAAATTAAACCGGGTAAGGGTACGGGCAGAGCGGTCACCTCACGGTTAGGTTAAGCTCAAAAAAGTCGGGGGAAGTGAAAGGGGAACCGGTAAAACAGGGGAAAACACAGGGAAAAACCAAGGGAAAACAATAAACAGACCTTTAAATTTTCCAATTTTTAAATTTTTTTTAAAACTTAAATCCTGATATTTATGGCAGTCATAGAGTAAAAGAAAATAGATCAAAAAAGAACACTAACAAAATTGTTGGGTTATTATTTTTCTCTAGGATCATCACAAGCTACTTACCATAAACCTCGTTGGTCACTAACAAATATTATTTCAAATGCTTTGTGACCATGTTGACTAAACTAAAAAGAATTTTTATATGGATGATGTCTATTTTTATAGACCTATGAATATTTTTTTGTGGATTATGTTAATGTTAATGATTTAATATATTTATTTATATTCTAATTAATCATATATATATATTTATATATATTTTTATTATATTCCGGTTGAACATCGGTGAACCGGTTCAACAGTAAACCTTTGAACCGTACTTGGCCGTCCAAATGTCAGTGCAAGTTTTCTTGTTCCTTGCTCAAGAACTCAAACTTGTTTTCAAATCCCAAAACACTAGCTCAAACTCACTAAAACACCAAGATCCCTTCAAGTAAACTTGTTCTACACCTAATTCTCTACCAATCTGACTTTGAACAAAATTTCCATTCCTTATCAAAACCTTGTCTTGTACCTCACACCTCAATGATATCAGGGGTTTGAAGTTGGATTGGGAGCTTTGGAGGAGGAGGAAGCAAGCTTGGTTAATCTTGAAGCCAAGGAGCTAATAGGTTACTCAAAGTAGGGTCTTTGGTTCCTTTTCTTGTCAAATTTTTCTGATGTATTTGGCATGACCTAGATCCAAATTTCTAGTTGTATTGATGGATAATATGTTGATATTGATGTGTGAATTTTGGTGGTGTATTTGGATGGGGTTAAAAGGGTTTTTCTAAAGGAAATGAAACTACAACATGGATTCCTAGTTGTCCTGCAAAGCAATGAATTATGCACGAATTTTCTAGTATAGTTGTGGGTAATTTCATGAGCTATAACTTTATGTTGTATTTAACATCTTAAACTAACTACATGAATTTTAGTGGGTGTTGATTTTAAAGTTTCCTGCCTAGGAAAAGATAGAGGCAGAAAGGTGATTGATGTTGTCTGGTTGTATTGAATTTATTATCATAGAAATTGATTGATTAGCCCATGAAAGTTTTACACAAAGTTAGTAACTTATTGAAGTATCACTGTAAATTTTCTTGTGGCTTGATTCCATTAATTACTAGGGTTAAAAAATTTGGAAACTAGGTCTGGATTGTAAATTGGTGGCACTTCACCACTAAATTTGTAAATTTTACTAAAGTAGCTATAAAGCTCTATTTATTCCTGAAATTTTTATAGGTTATTCTAGACACATTTGAAGTGTTGATAGAAATATTGTGGCTCTTGAAATGCCTATTTGTTATGATAATTAAATGTTTTTCCTTGGGCGTAAATTCTGCAAAGTCCTGGAATGTGAGAGTGGCTGAAAATTTGTGGTAAAATGATATCTAGTCCAAGTGTATGGCATATGAATGCATGCTAATTATTTCAATTACTTATTCCATGAGGTTAAAATAGGGCCTCTAATACGATTGAATACCTACATGTGGCTCATACGTGCACTTGAGAAAAAGAGAATATATATGAACTTAAATTGTGCATGTACTGACATATGGACAAAACAAAAACAAGACTTAAATTGAATGAGGGGAAGGAAACCGAAAGAAAGCTCCTAAAGTGTTTTTTTAGAGTAAATAGACGTATTGGCTAGGAATAGATCTATGTGTGATTTGGAAATGGAAAAAAATGAAGTTAAATATTAATTCACGTATAGACTAAGTCAATCATGATCAGCAACTGTCCTTTGTGTAGTGTAAACCACTAAATTCCATTTGGTATAAGTTATTTAAGGTGGAATTGCCCGACAAATACCCATTGGGTATAAACTAAGTCTTTCCTATGTCAATAAAAAGAAAAAATGCATTGATTTGATTTTTGTGGCCATAATGAAACCATGTCACTTTAAGAGTAGTTCATTGCATGTATTATATGCTACTCGTATTATTTGAATTGTCTCCCTGGGATGATTTCTACTCAATGTTAAAATACTATGAGATATATGCTTTAAGTGATTGAATGCTAAAAGAAAACCCACTTTGAAAGAATGGTTTTTGAACATTAAAATGAATCTTTGATATATGTCGCATGCTCACATTTTCTTAATAAATTTAGAAATCATTAAGGACAATGACAATGACATTATGATGGTGTGCCTGGGAGTACCTCCTAAGAAATCTAAGTCTCACCCCATATGTCTTTGTGTTCTCATGTCGCCTCAGGTTGATCAGGAAAATTGAGAAGCTCCAACTGAAGAACTAGAAATTAAATCATCTTATTAGTTGATGTTTTTTACTTTATTGTGCTTAGTTGGAGTTGTATGTATATAAATGAAACGTGAATGTAGTGTAGTAAAGCTCTAGAAGAGCTTCCCTCTGTACTTAATTATGTATTTAAATAAATGTTTTGGTTCTTTATTATACATTTTAATAGAATTGAGCTTTTAGTTACTTCAGAAGCGATCAATCTGCTATAGATATTAGAAGGTCCGCCAATTCAAAGTAAACTTCTTAAGTATGATGTCATGACTTAAGGATGTGATTGTACTTGGGAGGATGTTACATGAACCATGTGGGTGGACCATGCTAGGACAAAATGTATGCTACCATTGTGCAGAAACAGACATTAAGATTTGGGAGTGTCCTTTAGAATACTGGAACTTCCTGAGAAGCCAACACACGAGTGTAGCAGCCCCAATTTTTACTATAATTTTTACTGTCATTAGGAATTACCGAATTCCTAGGTAAATATTATATAAAATTTGAACCAAACAATCCTTAATAAAGGAATATAACGTTAGAGAGAAGTTAGGAGCAATTCGTCCAAGTATTGCAACAGAATTTCTCTACGTGTAAAATGACCAAAATGCCCCTGAGGTTCTCAGAAAATGAGTCGTGGGCCCCACCGTCCTCAAGGGGATGTTTTGATGTTAATAAGGGATTGTTTGTGTTATGTGTGTTAATAGAGGAGAAAATCCTAATTTTGAGCTAGACGCGAAATGACCAAAACGCCCTTGCTCTTTTAACTCCGATTTGCGTGCCGACTAAGTCAAACCTCACTAAAATGTGTTAAAAGGTGTTTTTAAGCCATGATTAACCATTGGTTAAGCTCGGGTGGCTGGGCAATTTTTAAGTAAAATGACCATTTTGCCCTATTCTTGTAGGTTTCAAATTTTGAGATTTTTGATTCGTCTAACGAAACCTAAGCAATATTAGGCTCAAATTAAAGCTTATTAAATTCTAATTATTAATCTAGAGTCAAAATTATTTATTTAGATTGATTAGAACCTAAAATTGCTTAAAACACCCAAATTGCTTAGTAATTCACTTAAACCCTTAACCGTAAATTCTCTAAATTGCATGAATACCTTGCCTACACCTAAAAAATACATGGAACACACAAAATCCTCTTCCACAAGGCTGTAATGCACGAAATTATTGAGTAATAAGTCAGAAAATTATTACACAAAAATCCAAAGAATGAAAACAAAGAATCATGAAAACATGGAAACATGATTCCATGTTTTAAGCCACCAAACAAAATGATTTTTCTTCCTTATTTTTTTCTCTAATTTTTGGTCAGATTTCTTCCTTCCTTTGTCCATTTATGAGCTACAAAATCTATAAATAGGCATGCTTGAAGATAGTTTAGATGCTTAGTTCATAACTTACACAAATTCTAGTTTTAGGAGCACCAAAAGCTCTCATTTCCTCCTCCTCTTGGCTGAATTCTTTCTTCAAGTTTTCAAGAATATTTTCTTCATTTCACTCAAGGAAACCAAGTTCTCTTCCTTTCCTTCAAATCAGATTAGGTAGGGAGTTGTTTTTAAGTTTATTTCTATGCTTTGCTAAGTGTTGTTCTTGGTTCAAAATGATGATTTCATGGATTTTCTCTAGTTTTTCCATTTGGTTTTCTTCTTCCTTTTTCTTTGAACAATTCAGCCATATGGCCTAGGTGGGACTAAGATGATGGCTTGATGATGAGGACCTTGAGGGTGGGTTGTGAATCCATCACAAGTTAGGCCTCTAAAGCTTGAAAGTTCCACTTGATGCAAAACTTTAAAGAATAATATTTTTATGATGTTTTTATGATCTTGAGTTTAGAACTTGAAAGATGTATTTTTCACTTTGTCTTGCTAAGATATATTGGGTTGAATTTATATTTCTCTAAAGTCTTGGAGGAGCTCTAGTAAAGAAATAAAATGAACTTGCATCCATGTTTAAGTTTATGCCTTGCATAACCATGTTTACTTTCTATGTCATCACTAAATTTCAAGAATGAATAAATGAACTTGCATATTCATGTTTAAATTTCCAAGCTTGCATTTCATGTTTATGTTTCAAGTTGTCACTTAATCTCTAAAGATAATAAAAGGTTGCATCTCATATTTATTTTATGCTCTCACTTTATTTTATAATGGCTAAAAGAATCAACGCATGACATGTTTATTTTTATGTCATCACCTAAAGATCCTAGAGCTCAAAGACTTGCCCAAGTATCACAAGCAAAGAAATAAGATTATTGGAGTTAAAGAATTAATTCTTTAAGAAGTCTTGAGATTGGAGCTTAAAAAGATGTAATAATAATTCTCTTCTCCCTTCATCCGTGCGATACCGCGCTCCTTCTAAGATTCTTTTCTCCTAACTTGGTCCTATGGGACTACGCCTCCATTTCTTGCATCATGTTTATATTTCAAGTTCTTGCATCATGTTTAATTTTCAAGTCATCACCTTAAATCTTAAAGATAAAGAAATGAATTTGCATATCATGTTTATAATTCCAAGTTATCACCTTATAATGACAAGATTAAAATGAGGTTGCATAGCATGTTTATGATTCTAAGATATCAAATAAATCTCTTAAGCTCAAGACTTGCTCCTTTTATCTTAAGTAAGAATTTTAATTATGAAGATTCTTTCAAGTTTAGCAAAAAGAATTAGTTTCTAAAAGAGTTTTAAAGCTTTGCAAGGATTCTAGGGAAACTAACATTTTATGTTCACTTAAAATGTGATTTATACAATTATATGAGGTTCATGATTCGGCTTCTGATATGAGATTAGTACCAATAAATGATGATGATTTGATATGTTTGAAGTTGTGCTAATTATGTTTATTGATAAGGAATAATTCTATGCATGTTAGAAGTGAAATTAGCTACATAAAGCAACGGTAAAGCTTTAAATATGATTTGCCTATGCAGCCTCATATGGTTTAATAATGTTCTTAAGGCTTATGATTAATGGTAATGATGGTAATTAATCCCTTAGATGCATAATTAATTAGTTTGATAATTGAGGTTCCTGAGTAAAAAATTCTAAACTTTCAATAAGGATTTATGATGATGCTTATTAAGTATTTGATTTCATTGAATGATTTCATGGCTTGCATGTTATAGTCCTGTTGCAAACAATGAGAATGCTTATGCATGAAATAATGAAATATTCTTGTTATTTAAAAATTTACCCATCCTGGAAGAAAGTATATTCCTAAAAGTGTAATTTGGAAAGGTTCTGGCTGGAAACTTGGTATTTAAGCGTGTCCATTTGTGACCCACCTCTCTTCCTGGGAATCTCAGGATGCATGATTCAGTTGGTATATATATATTGAATAAGACTATAAATGAAAAATGTTATAAATGATTATGAATTGAGAATTGTATTATGATATAACATGCAAAGACTTAAAGGTGACTTAAAATATATGAAAATGACCCTTTGGACCCATAACTATAGGTGGTGAAAAGGTGATCCTGACAAAATGATCCTTTGGACAATCAAACTATAGGCGGTGAAAGGTGATTCTTGCCCCCTAGTCCGTTCTCTCAAAAGGGTAAGAGAATTTTAACTTATCAAAAGGGATAAGTATATGCTAGTGACGACTAGTAAGGTATGAGCTCATAACCTAGATTACTCCCAAAAGGGTGGAGCATAGGGTGGCCCAGGAAAATGATGATGAAAGTAACTTTAAGTCACCTAAGAAACTAAGTAAATGCATTATGTGAATATGATGTTCTCTATGCATAGTATTTATGAGATGATGATGAGAAATATGATATTCTATGCATAGTATTATGAAATGATGATGAGGAATATGATGTGATTTTATGCATAACTATGTTATTATATATGAAAGGAAAAGTTCATTATAAACATGACATGCTAAGTTTATGATGCATTATAAGACGCATGATTAAAAGGGACAAACCTCGGTAAAGTATATTTTCGAACTAATAAATCAATCTTAGCATGCTCACTATTTCATAATAACCCGAGGTTCCTGGGGACGATGATGATGACACAATGCATCATGAGGTGAGTACCCTACTGAGATTCTTTATAAGTTTCTCACTCCTCTATTTTTCTTTCCATCTCGTCTTCAAGAAATAGAAGGAAGCGTTCGTGAATCACATTGAGGCTATCGGATCACTGAACTTGAATCCTTAAGTTTCACTCGTATATTTCAGATATCTATCCCTATCCCTGGAGTGTTATTACTAGGTGCCATTAATGGATGTCCTTCCATCCATATATTATTTATGTTTTATTAGATTGCCTACACTTAGTCTTATTCTTGTTGGTAGGCAAAATATCTATATGATATGTAATTATGGATGCTATATGATGGAGCCAATATATTATGATGTGATGTTTGTAAATTCCTATGTGTCTTTTAAATTTTGCTAAATCATTCACGTTAAGCGCTACGTTTTCAATTATGTTTAAAAAAAAAATGGCTCGTAATTTCACTAAGTATTTTCAAAGCATGATTAAGGAACTGAAGCAAAGAGTAAAGTCTAGTAATTAATCAAATCCTCCTAGGTGTATTGGGTTAATTATTAGGGTGTTACAGGAACACTTAAGCTAAGGAGACTCACCACCTAATAATTTGATCAGAGGTAGGAACGTTTAAGATTCAATCGTTGTCTTTTGTTTGCCTGTGTGTTATTCCTTGTTTGAAGTATGAATTTGTCTTTTGAAATTGTTTTTAAATGAATTTTGAGGGCAAAATTCTTTTAAGGTGGGTGGTAATGTAACACCTTAAAAATTATTTAAAAATTAATTTGAGCTTTTTAGTCGTAATTTTAAAAATATAAAGGTTTAAAAACGATGAGAGTGGTCCAACCAATATTTAAAAAAAAAAATTTAAGCCTGGAAGAATAGTAACCTCGGCCAACAGGCAGGACAGCTAAACCCTAGATTGGGCACTAAAGTGCGAAATTAGGAAAACATGGAAATAAGATTAGAAATAGGTGTGAATGATAATTTTATACTTAAAATTAATTTTTAGGCAATATCGGTTCAATCAGGTACGGTGTTTACCAATTAGATGAGATTTCGGTATGCAGTTTCTTACAGAATGAAACTGCAGTGAAAGTTTGCCACCTAACTAGACAAGTGTGTGGCTTAGAAGAAGCCACACCATTGCCACTTTATTAGAACTAATAGGATGTTTACAAAATTTCCATATTTATCTTTAAGAAAAGAAAACATTTTGTACTTGAAAATTCTATGCATTTTGTCATAAACTCATAAGATCAACATCTTATCATTTCTTGCATCAAAATTTCAGCCAAGACAAGGGAGAAGAGGAAGCCACCATTCATCTCTAAGGACTCAAACTTGCTTTCAAATCCCAAAACACTAGCTCAAACTCACTAAAACACAAGATCCCTTCATAAAACTTGTTCTACACCTAATTCTCTACCAATCTAACCGAACAAAATTTTCATTCCTTATCAAAACCTTATCTTGTACCTCACACCTCACTGATATCAGAGGGGTTTGAAGTTGGATTGGGAGCTTTGGAGGAGGAGGAAGCAAGCTTGGTTAATCTTGAAGCCAAGGAGCTAATAGGTTACTCAAAGTAGGGTTTTTAGCCCTTTTTTGTCAAATTTTTCTGATCTATTTTGGCATGACCTAGGTCCGAAATTTCTAGTTGTATTGATGGATAATATGTTGATATTGATATGTGAATTTTGGTGGTGTGTTTGGATGGGGTTAGAAAAGGGTTTTTCAAAGGAAATTCAATTAACTGGATTCCTAGTTGTCCTCAAGCAGTAATTATGCACGAATTTTCTAGTATAGTTGTGGGTAATTTCATGAGCTATAAAAATTATATGTTTTATTTAACATCTTAAACTAACTACATGAATTTTATTGGATGTTGATTTTAAATTTTCCTGCCTCAAAAAAATCAAGGACCGAAATGTGATGATGCTGTCTTGGTTGTTAAAGCTGAAGCAATAAATTTGTCCAAATTTATTATCATAGAAATTGATTGAATTAGTCCATGAAATTTTTACACAAAGTTAGTAACTTATTGGAGTATCACTGTAAATTTTCTTATGCCTTGATTCCATCAATTACTAGGGTTAAAATTTTTGGGAACTCAAGCTCATGTAACACAGGGACGAGGCAGGAGTGATCGGATGCGGAGGCACGGACAAGGAGCGGCTCTTGCCTCCAAGGGAGGGGTACATGAATGAACCGATTATACACTCGAATGAGAGGATCCTGAGTTTGTGTAAGTATAGGACTATACAATTAAGGAGGGCTTATATGAATTGATTGATACTACCTATGCCACAAAGATGCATCTTTCTTTTCGGTAGCCCATCATAAAAGAACTCCAAGGTAGCGTTGCTTGACCTGGGGTAATTTTGGGATGGGTGACCTCTTGAGAAGTTTTCTTAGGAAGTGTGTGAATGAGAACAAAGCACGCTAAAAAGACCCGTGTTGATTTGTGGGGACAATCGTCAATCCATAAAGCAAGGGATGTTACAAATGGTATTAGAGCCTACACCTCTCCCAGTATGTTGGTTTGTGATAGCCGCTCTGATACCATTTGTAACATCCCTCCTTTATGGATTGACGATTCCCACAAACCAACATCTTGGCATGCTTATCCTTACTCACACGCTTCCTAGGAAAACTTCCAGGAGGTCACCCATCCCAAACCCAAGTAAGCACGCTAACTGGAGTTCTTTCGTGATGGGCTCCAAAAGAAATGTATTTGTGGCATAGGTAACCAATCAATTCATATAAGCCCTCTTATATAGTCCCATACCTATCCAGACTCAGGATCCCTCTCATTCGGTGTATAATCAAGTCATTCATGTCCCATCCGCTTGAAGGCAGAAGCCGGCCTTGTCTGTGCCTTCTACAGGCGATCACTCCCTCCTCGTCCTTGGGCGTAGGGTCTTCACAGAGTAGGTCTTCAAAGCCAACTCACGTCACAACAACGAGTAGGGTCTTCACCATAATCCTGAAGGGATGTCACCACCCAAGAATTCAACCTAAGGTAGGAACGTTTAGGATTCAATTGTTGTCCTTTGTTTGCCTGTGTTGGATCGCTTGTTTGATTTATGAAGTCTTTAGAATTGTTTTCAAATGAATTTTGAGGGCAAAATTCTTTTTAAGGTGGGTGGCAATGTAACACCCAAAATTATTTAAAAATTAATTTGAGCTTTGTTATTCGTAATTTCAAAAATCTGAAAGTATAGCAATGATGAAGGTGGCCCAACGGACCTATGAAAAAAAAATTTAAGGCCGATGAATAGTAACTTTGCGGGCCCACGCCACGGGACGCCGAAACCCTATATCGGATTCAATGCCCAAAATTGAGAAAGAGAGGGTTAAGGTTAGAAATAGTTAGGAATAAGGATTTCATACCTGAATTTAATTTTTGGGTAATATCGGTCTAATCGGGTATGGCGTTTACCCGTTCGGTGAGATTTCGGTGTATGATTTCTAACACGAAAGATAGTTTAATCTTATAAAAGGATAATGTCTATCCTTTATATAGTAAGTGTAAGGCTAAGATTGCTTTACAAGATTAAATCCTAGTCATTCATCATATTTTCTTTTTAAAGAATTATATTTCCTATTAGATAATTCTTACTACATGATATCATAATACCATTAAAAACTATAAAACCTTATCACCTTGAGATGCATTCTCGGCCATGAACAAAAAGGTGTAGCAACCTCCATTTTTTCTTTCTTTCAAGAGCTTAAACTTGATTCAAACCTCAAAACACCTAACCTACACTTACTAAAACTTCAAACTTCCTTCACAAAACTTCTTCTACTCATCATAACCTACAAATCTAACCGGTTAGAATTTGAATCCATCACTTTTTCAACTTTGAGGGCACATAATCTGAGGTTAAAGGAAGGGTTTGGTGTTGTTGGGGAAGCTTTGAAGTGAAGCAAAAGCATTATAGAGCATCCTTTGGAGTTAAGAGCCACAAATCTCTAAAAGTAGGGTTTTCTTGCCTTTTCTTTTTCAAATTTATTCTGGTGTGATCTGATTGACTAGGTCCAAAATTTCTTGTTATATTGGTTGATATTATGTTGATATTGATGTATGAATTTTGGTGGAGTGTTTGGATGATAGCAAAAGTCATTTTTGTCAAAATGGGTTTTTCTACTGGATTTTCGATTTTCCTCCTGGTAGTAATTGTTCACGAATTTTCTGGCATATTTGTGGGTATTTTCATGAGCTAGAAAAAACATATGTTGAAGCCAACATCCTAGGATAGTTCCAAAAATTTTCTTGAGCTCTTATTGTGACTCCTAATGCTCTAAAAAATCAAGAACCAAAGTGGTTTCTATGCCTGGATTAGTGAAGCTGAAACTGTGAATTTGTATAATTTTATTAACACAGCAAATGATTTAATTATCCTTTGAAATGTTTACAGGATATTGTCAACATCTCAAAGTATACCCATGATTTTTATTTTGAACTGATTCAATCATTTGCTAGGGTTAAAAATTCTAGAATCTAGTTAAGACTGAGTATGAGGGGTCTCTTGACCACTAAAATTGTTGAATTTTATTATCATAGTTAGAGAACTCTTTTTACCCTGAAATTTTTATGGAGCCTTTTGAACATATTGAAGTATCTCAAGGAATTTTCATAGCCTTTAAATTGATTGTTTAATTTTTGAAATAAATCATGCTCCGTAAGTTGAATTCTGCCAAATGCTATCTTTGTCCTGGAAATGAATTAAACTCTTGATTTAAAAGTCAAATGATCTTTGGTTCAAGTATGATGTACATGAATGCATGCTAATGACATTAAAGATTTGTTTATGAGAAATGAATGAAAATTACTTGTGATTGATTGTATATATAAGCTTTAAGCTTGCAATGGTAAAAAAAAAAGAAACATGATAAATGAATGATATATATATTGGAAACATTACGACATTCAAAAACTATGCTAACGCATATAGTAATGTGAGCTTGAGGATGATGTACATACTAAGTAAAGAATGAAGTCCCCTTTAGTTCAAAAAGGGCACACAAAGGTCCGCTTTAGTCTATAAAGGGCACGAGAAAGGTCCCTGAATGTGTAAAGGGCACAGGGAAGGTCCCCTGAATGTGTAAAGGGCAGAGACGTCCCTTTAGTTCGAAAAGGGCAAGAAAATGTCCTTTGATGCACAGAGGCACGTAAAGTTGAAAATGAATTATTATGATGTTAAGTAGTATGACATATGTATGAGTGATGGAGTAATTAAAATAAATCCACTTCGGAAGAATGACTTTTGAACTTTAAAATGAACCTTTGATATATGTTGCATGCTCACAATTTTACTAATAAACCAAAGTGGCTCGGACGAATACGATGACATGAGTTTCATTATATGTTTTGGGGATGCCCTCCTGAGAATTTTAGAATTCTCACCCCTATGTGTTTGTTTTGATGTCTCAGGTTAATTCAGAGAACAATAAAGCCCTCCAAAAAGACTGAATTGGAATTCTATAACTTAGTTGTAGAGACTCGTATATTATTGTACTTAGATATGTACATGTATCTATAAATATAGTAAAGAATAGATATGTACTAAAGCTTATAGAAGAGCTTCCTTTTGTACTTGAATTGTACTAAATAAATACTTTGTTTCCTTATTATATATTTTGATAGAACCACGAGTTAGTTATTCGATTGATTCTTGCTATAGATAATGAAGAAAGGTCCGCTAATTAACAAGTAACAACTCTTGAGTACGATGTCATGGCTTAAGCATGATATTATACTTGGGAGGATGTTACAATATGCATAGGGTTCATTTATTAGTTTCAAATACCAATAGCCAAGGCCCGTACATTTTACCATGAATCTTAATGCATGAATACAACATACTAAGTCATGAATGCATGTCAATGCCATAAGCAAGATATCATAGAATCATATTAAGTGGGCATAGCATGGAGAGTGTAAACTCTTCTAACATGATCTTTCCTCATTAATCTTTTAGGCGACTTAAACTTCTTATTCTCTTTTCCATGAAGGCCACCCTAATACTCCCTTTTTGAGAGTTCTAGGTTATGAGTTCACACCTAACTAGTCGTCACTAGTCTATACTTATCCTATTGATAAGCTAAATTTCTAACTCCAAGATGAGGTTAGGAGGCATAGGTTCATCTTTCATAACCATTAATTCCTAGAGTCTAAAAGTTCACCTTTCCTGGATCTTCTCTCCTAACCATTAATTCCTGGAATCTAGAGGATCATTTCCATATATCTTATGTCACTTATTATCTTAGCATATTATTTGCATACGCAAATGTGAGCATGTAATCATAACTTATCATCTAACATGTCATGCTTATAATTCTCATGGATCATGCATTTTAATCATTCATTCATAATCTCATCATGTCACAAAATTATCACATCATTGATCACATGAACATGCATCACATCTCTTTGCATATATCCATAAGCATAATATCAATCGTTATCTTATCAGTAAACATGCTCCTACCCATATGCAGAAATAAAGGACAACTCAGCTAATGCATATGTGATGCGAGCTGTCGCGACTCACAAATAAATTAAAATTTATAAAGTGCTAATTTGCACCAAAAATGTAGTAAAGGGCACAACCTAGGTCGTCTCTCAAGGAGGCTTCAATATTTAGTTAGGAAAATTTTGGGGGTTTTGAGAATTAAATCAATTAATTTAAATTGAAAGATAATAGCAACAATAGAGAATGCACTAGTGCAAGGTATTGCTAGAATTGGAAATTAATTATCATTGACCAAATATTAAACTCATGGGTGGCTATTGGTAATAAATTACCGGCAATTCTACTAGTGATCAATCGACCTCTAGAATTTGATTAATGCAAATAGCTAATAAACGACAATCGCCAATTTATTTAGAAATCACATCAATTTAATGAGCCAATTGCTATAGCCTAATTGCCAATCGAAAAGTTAATTCTAATGTTCTCCCTCAAACATAAACTAATAGATCTATCAATTTATGCCCAAAGGGTTTCCCTAAATGACGATTGCCAATTTAGTTATCCCAATAAAGATTATAGCAATCACCAAAATAATTAGAGGAATAGAAGTCAGAACATTAAGAAAACTAATTCATTTAATATAAACAAACGTCTCAAACATCATTCCAATCCATCGGGAAATCCCTACACTAGTAAAGAAATCTACTCCTCCATCTCAAGGATTACAACAATGAAGATAAGAGAGCACCTGAAAATAATAGCAACAATCATTGCCACAACCTCCAAGATAAAACACCTTCACAATGGAACCCTTAGAAAGAGAAGAGAGAAGAAAGAGAGATGTAGAGAGAATAATAACAACTAAAGTGGGCCTGAACTGAGTGAAAAGCTAGGGTAAAAGTGTGTAACAATTCCTTAAATATTGCTCTCTAAAATTAGGCCAAAGTGGGCCCAAAACTGATTTAATGAGCTATTCCGCGTCATCGCACAAACACTCAGCGCTAAATGACCGCTAGTGCTCACCAATGAGCTATGTTGATAAAAACCGCTTTTCATGGTTCTATTAAGTGCTGTAGCACTAGACAATATTGATGTTTTCACGTATTTAGTCATTTCGGCCCATTAAACATCCGAATCTGTCCTCGGCACTAGAAATAGCGATTGTAAACCTTTGAATAAGCTTTCGAACGCCACCAAAATCACCTCAATCAGACATCTGTAGCTCTAAATATTGTGAAAATACTGACTAGAGGTCAAGTTGGACAGTCTAGAACATCAGCAACCTTGTTCTTGACATTTTGCAGTTGATCCAAAGCTCCTATGAACAAAACCATACTCAAAGAGACAAGTCAAACACAACAGGGTGTAATTACAATTTATTTCAAAATCAATGCAAAAGTCAATAATTCTATTTAAATCACACAATAAGGTGTAAATCAAAATCCTTATTAATTGCATCATTAACTCAGTAAAACTCATGCAAAAAGCTAAGGTTTGGTAGCAAGATAAGTGGCATAAATGCCTCTTATCAAACTCCTCCACACTTAAGCTTTCACATGTCCTCATGTGAAACTATGATCAAACCAAGGTATGGATGAGAAACGTATGCAAGGACTACACTAGACTCCTTACCTAAAATGCATGATGCATGAAATTAAATGACAATACACCAATCCAATAAACCTAGAGGCATACAATAAGCTTTCACACTAACAATCAAGAGAATTGTAACAAGCAGACATGAAAAAGAACATAGCACACATAGTAGAATTCACATATGATGCATGGATCACATACAAAAATCCTCCCAAGGTCAGTGTTTGCCATTCATTCACTCAAGTGTTTTGGGTTATGATGCACACTCAATCACCTCAATTGAAAATACATTGCCATAAGCTTACTACGGGTTTCATTATTCATTTTGTCACACACACATGCATCCTGAATCAAGAGGACTTACCTTTGGTTGTAATGGGGCTTGGGTGAAGGTGAATAAATATATAGGCCAATGGGCTAAACCTCAAGTCAAAGGAGAGCAAATACATACACCAAGAGAACAAGTGCCAAAGGGTACACTTTGTCTAAATTAACTCAATTATAGGTCTTTATTTTGCAATATGGCACACCTTCAACCAAACTTTTCAGATTTTTTTAAATTATTTTTTTCAATCAACCTTGCTTTTCTTTTCTCTTTTTTTTTTTTTTGGTATGCCACTTGCTGAATTTTGAGTACACATTGTTCCTCCCCACACTTAAATTGGGGCATGTCCTCATGCTCTCCCCACACTTATGCTCAAGCACAAATAAGAATTTTCACAAATGCTCTCCTAAGTCTAAAAGGTTGGGAATTTTCATAGTTTTTCACTTTTGGCTAAGGATGTGCTAAAACAAAAAAATCGACAATAAGGCTCAAGGGGGCTAAACAATGGTAACATGCAAAGGTTAGCTATATAGGCAAATGGCTAAAAAAACAAGAAAAATGCCTCAATCATATTCAAGCATGCACATGAAAACATATCTTCAAACAAGACCCTAAGCAAGTTCTAAATACAAATCCAAAGAGGGAAGCACACATGAACAAATAAACATGGCACATGATAGTCCAATCAAAGAGGCTCAAAATCTCACAGGTAAAAGTGCATGTACTCAATCCAAACAACACAGTGAATCCACCAAGCATGCAATACAAAATAAGTCAATGCCAAGCATGTCAATATAGTGCATGTAGTGTAGCCTATGCATGTAACCTCTAAGGTGCCAAAGGGATAGTGTAAAATGAAAATAAAAATAAATATGATGCAAGACTTAAAACTAAAATGAAAATAAATAAAATGCAGAAAAATAAAAGAGAAAGGTAAAGAAAAACCTCATGGTGGGTTGTCTCCCACCCAGCACTTTGCTTTAACATCCCTAAGTTGGACGGTCAAGACCCTCATGGAGGGTGTGTAACTTCAACCCAAAGATAGGTCATCTGAGCCCTTAGATCTGAGGGTCTCATGGAGGTGTATTAGTCGGTGCCCCTAATGTTACACCTAGTCATCCTAGGATTTTCCAACTCAATTGTACCATTGGGATGTGCATAGGTGACCAAGAGAGGTCCCTCCATCTAGACTTTGGCTTTCAGCCATCATTTTGCCCGGGCTCATACAAGATCCACTACCCCTCAGGGCTTCTACCCAACATGGGCTAGTCATGGAGTACCTGGCAACTGATGGTGCTGCCTGGGTGGTGTACCTATCTGAAAACTTGGGACTTTCTAAAACAAAGGTGCATCATATCCCATGGGAGAAGAAAAAGTAGAGCAAGGAGGATCTGGATCTTTCAGAGCATATTTCCACAAGCATCATCAACTAAAGAATCAATGACATCAATGCCAAACACAAGGTGTTCTTCGTGGATGTTTCATAGCATCAGATAAAGAGAATTGGATTTTCATGTCCCCACATTCCATGGATAATGTGCAGCATAAACATCAATCATGGTTTTAGCAGTTTTCAAAAATGGTCTACCTAAGATTAATGTATAATGGCTGGCATTGGTGTCATTCTCCATCTCAAGCACATAAAAATTCAGGGAATATTAAATCATTTACCTGGACAAGAACATCTTCCAATACTCCCTCTGGTCTTGTAATCCTGTGGTTGGCAGATTGAATTTGCAACTGGTTGGCTTGAGCTCCCAAAGTGCAAGGACTGATAGAGTGATTTAGGCATAACATTAATGTCAGCTCCAAGGTTAGCTAGGGCTCTTGTGATATGCAAGTTCCCAATGGTGCAGGGAAAATAGAATGTGCCGGGTCTTTGCACTTGGGTGGTAGGTTGTTCGGCTTGATAATGGAGGAAGCATTTACCCCTATAGTCACCTTGTCCTCCCACTGCCCTTTATTTTCCTCCTATTAGTGCAGATCTTTCAAGAATTTAGCATATTTGGGAATTTGCTTGATTGCATCCAATAGGGGTATGTTTACATGCACTTTCGAAAGGTTTCTAGTGTGTCTGAATCCAAATTCTGTAGTGGTTGCCTTCCTGGGTTGCGTTCTTTGTGGGAATGGCGTAGGGGAATGAATTCTGGAATTTTTGCAGCTTTGTTAAGCATCCAGCGCTGTTTGAGCACTATGGCGCTCACTAAAAGATGCCTGGCACAGTCCTTTAACTAATGGTTTTGTGGACACTGTAGCACTGGTTGACCGCTACAACACTCACAAATGCTCTTCATGCTCATCTTCAGCTTGCTTCTTTTCTTGTACAAGCCTTGTCACTTCTGGAATTTTTGTCCTAGACCTCAAAGTAATAGCACAGACATTTCCCTTTGGATTTGGCATGGTTTGGAAGGGCAACTAGGCAAATGGGGCCTCCTGGCTCTGACTATTTTCATCTGAGTCACCTACTCTCTCAGCTGGGCATTTTCTTTCCTAATTTCCTGCATTTGCTCTATCATCATCTTCATCATCTCAGTCATTGTAGGATCTAAAGATGGAGGTGTAGGAAGGCCGGTTGCCTGATGAAGTGACAAGTATTTCTCCTGTGAAGGTTGGCCTTGTGGTTGAGAGTTATTTCCCACTTCAAATTGGGGTGATTCTTCTTGTTGGAGTTATATGTGTTCCCAAATGGAAGTTGGCCTGCCTAATTCTGAGGTGGACTCTGGAAGGGGAATGTTGCTGCTACCCGTGGTTGATTCATCTTGCAGGGCTGGGCACATATCTTTATAATGTTACATGGAGGTGCAAATGCCACAGACCATAGGACCACTGAGTTGCTGCCTGCCTCACCATCAATTGCTTCATAAGGCTAAAACTGCTATAAAGTCTGGGTCAACAATGGATTCTCTAGCTGGCTCACTTCATGAAGGCCTCTAGTAGTTGTGGCTGCCCTAAACCAAATTGAAAATTGGTAGCCATATTCTCAATCAAAGCAGGGCTTCTTCCAATGTCTTATCCAAGAGTGCCCCTCCACTTGCAGCATCAATCATGCACCTATCAGCAGGTATAAGACCTTCATAAAGATATTGGAGGAGGAGTTGTTGTGGAATTTGATGGTTGCAGGCACAGGAGCTTGAAACGCTCCCAATATTCATGTAAAGTCTCATCAGCCTGGCGGATTTTGGAGATCTTTTCTGATAGAAGCCACTCTAAAGGCAAAAATACCTCTCCAAGAAAAGCCTCTTCATCCCCATCCATCTATTTACAATCCCATCTGGCAAATTAAAGAACCAATTTTATGCAGCACCCTCTAGGGAGAAGGGGAATGCTTTGAGTTTAACATCATCCACCTCCACCCCATTGGGTCTCATGCAGAACACACCATATGAAGCTTCTTCAAGTCCTGGTAGGGTCTTCTCCAGATAACCCATGGAACTTGGGTAGAGCATGAACCATGTACCTCTTAAGCTCAAAATCATTGTCAAGCCTAGGGTAAGTAATGGCCAAGGGCTTGGGTGAAGTCAGGAGCAGTGAGCTCCCTAAGTGTTCAGTTGTATTACCTGAACCACTGACAGGAGATCAAAAACGGTTAGATGGTTCCACTTGTTGAAGCTTTGCATGATTTTTCCCAAAGTTTTCTCAATTTCAGAATCAAGAGGTATTAAATTTTCAGCAAATAGGGACCACCTCATACATGGGAACAATTTTTTTTTAATTTTCATTTTTTTTTTCAAATAGAATAATAGCAAGAAATAAAGAATAGTAAATAAAGAAAAATAAAATAAAATAAATAAAAAAATTGGAATAAAATAAAAATAAAAAAATTAAACAACTAAGTTTTAATGTCTCTCCTTCAATGGCGCCAAAATTTGATGCGAGTTTCACGACTCACAAACAAATTAAAATTTATAAAATGCTAAGTTGCACAAAAAATGTAGTAAAGGGCACAACCTAGGCCATCTATTAAGGAAGCTTCAATACTTAGTTAGGAAGATTTGAGGGTTTTGAGAATTAAAACAATTAATTTAAATTGAAAGGTAATGGTAACAATAGAGAAGGTACTAGTGCAAGGTATTCCTAGGATTGGAAATTAATTATCATTAATCAAATATTAAACTCATTGGTGGCTATTGGTAATAAATTACGGGCAATTCTACTAGTGATCAATCGACCTCTAGAATTTGATCAATGCAAATAGCTAATAAACGACAATCGCCAATTTATTTAGAAATCACATCAATTTAATGAGCCAATTGCTATAGTCTAACCGCAATCGAAAAGTTAATTCTAATGTTCTCCCTCAATCATAAACCAATAGATCTATCAATTTATGCCCAAAGGGTTTCCCTAAATGACGATCGCCAATTTAGTTATCCCAATAGAGATTATAGCAATCACCACAATAATTAAAGGAATAGAAACTATAGAATATTAAGAAAATCAATGCATTGAATATAAACAAACAATCTCAAACATCATTCCAATCCATTGGGAAATCCCTACACTAGTAAAGAAATCTACTCCTCAATCTCTAGGAGGATTACAACAATGAAGATAAGAGACACCTGAAAATAATAGCAACAATCATTGTCACAACCTCCAAGATAAAACACCTTCACCAATGGAACCCTTAGAGAGAGAGAGAAAGATGTAGAGAGATAATAGCAACTAAAGTAAGGCCTGAAGCTGAGTGAAAAGCTAGGGTAAAAGTGTGTAACAATTCCTTAAATATTGCTCTCTAAAATTAGGCCAAAGGGGCCCAAAAACTGATCTAATGAGTTATTTTGCATCATCGCATGAGCACTACAACGCTCACGTGAGCTATGTTGATAAAAACCACTTTTTATGGTTCTGTTAAGCATTAGCTCGACAACATTGATGTTTTCATGTATTTGGTCATTTTGGCCCATTAAACATCTGAATCTATCATCGGCACTAGAAATAGCGATTGTAACCCTTTGAATAAGCTTTCCAACGCCACCGAAATCACCTTAATCAGACATTTGTATTTCTAGATATTGTAAAAATATTGACTAGAGGTCAAGTTAACAGCATCAGAACATCAACAACCTTGTTCTTGACATTTTGCAATTAATCCAAAGCTCTTGTGCACAAAACCATACTCAAAGAGACAAGTCAAACGCAATAGGGTGTAATTACAATTTATTTCAAAATCAATGCAAAAGTCAATAATTTTATTTAAATCACACAATGAGGAGTAAATCAAAATCATTGTTAATTGCATCAATAACTCAGTAAAACTCATGCAAAGAGCTAAGGTTTGGCAGCAAGATAAGTGGCATAAATGCCTCTTATCAATATGCTATGTTAACAGGTTATATATATATATATATATATATATATATATATATATATATATATATATATATATATATATATATATATATGTATAACACATACTAGGGATCATCATTCACACAATTCAAAACTTAAGCATGGATGGTTGTCAATCCTCATTATCTGGCTTAGAACACACTTATTTATACATTTGGGTCCTGGTAATCAATTACATGTCCTGGTAATCGATTACTAGAATCAAAAACTTGTTAAGGGACAAAGAGTATCCTAGTAATCAATTACATATACTAGTAATCGATTACCAAACCAAAAACTTGTTTGTGTGCAAAGAATCATCCTAGTAATCGATTACATAAGCTAGTAATCGATTACTGAGATGCCGAATTTTGAAAAACCAAGGTTTTAACACCATTCAAGCTGCCCTTTCATTTTGAAACATCATTCTAAGATTCCTTTTGAAATCATACTCACATTTTCTTTGTACATCATAGAAGTAAGATTCAAGCCTCAAAAGAAAATAAACCAACTTCAATCCAAATACCCTCTTGGGGTCGAAAACATGTATAGATCGAGGTGTGTCCATAATCAATGTTTCCATTTAAGTTGAAAAAGGTAGGTCTTGAGCCTTAGAGTTTTAGGTGATGGCTAGAAACATAAACATACTATGAAAGTCTCCTTCTTAATCTTTATCATTATAAGGTGATGATTTGGAAATATAAATATGATGTGCAAAACATGAAATTTAAACATGATAATACAAGTCCATTTTCTTATCTTTAAGATTAAGGTGATGACTTGAAATCTAAATATGATATGCAAGGCTTGGAAACATAAACATGAAATGCAAGAGCTTGAATCATAAACATGAATGCAAATTCACTTTTATATCTTATTAGGCTCCAAATTCAAGACTTTTTAAAGAATGAACTCTTTAATCCTAATCAATCTTACAAAATGGAAGTGAGCTTTAGAGTCCATCAATACCATGGTTCCAAGAACCTCATTTCTTGGACTCACCATCAAGCTCAAAAGAGAATAACCAAAGAAACCAACAACAATCCATTTTTCTCACTCTTTTGAAAACAAAAATCAAGCCTTGAGCTTTAAAGGTCAAATACGTGATGGTTTCACAACTAACATCAAAAACCCTCATCATTAAGCTATAGCCTTGACCAACAACCAACAATAGAACCGAAAATAAAAAGAGAAGGAACTTGACCAATAACCAATAATCAAAACCGAAAGAAGCAAGGAACAAAAGAAAGAAACTCAAAATAAAAATCCCTATCAATGTGCTTTTTCTTGCAAGAGGAAACTTGGTCTTGGTAAAGGAAATGAGAAGAAAAAACCTTCTCTTGGGAGGAACTAGATTTCGGCCAAAAGAAAAGAAAAGGAAAGAAAGATTTTTTTTGTGTTTTTGAGCTTGGGGATGGAAAGATTATGTTCTTAGGGTGATCTATGGTGGAGGTATGGTGGTTTGAGATTGAGAGGAGGTTGAGGATGGTGGTTGAAGAGGAAGAAGCTGAGATCTTGAGTTGAGAGAGAAGAGAGGATTTTTGGCCAAGCTTCTTAAACAAGATTGCTATCAAAAAAGTAAATGGTAAAGTGGGAGTTCTTTTGAGTGTATTGGTGTTTATGAAAATTGAAATATGAAAGGAAAAAGGGGGAGGGAGTCTCAGCCTTCTTGGCCTTTTAGGGGGAAAGATTTTAATTTTTCATGTGGGTTAGAACTTGGGTTAGAGATAGATTTGATTAGGAATGAGTTATGAATTGGTAATTGGGTGTATGGGTTAGTTATCATGTGTTTAAGGCTTTTCAAGACATGATTAAGGAGTGGTCTTGCACACTTAGTTAAGTTAAACTCAATTAATTTGAAATTCAAACTCCAACACATTTCCTAAATTTAGGGGAATGAAGAGAGAAATTACTATTTGCTATGACATGACATAATGTCTTTGATTAAGAAAGGATTTTGAACTTCCTTAAACAAACTTAGGCCTTGATTAACCTCAAATAAATAATTTGACTCAAAATTACTAGATAAAATTAATTTATCTTTAATTGAACCTAATATTGTATATCTTTCCTTAATCGCTTAATTAAGCTCATTTAGCACCTAGTAGGGGCAAAACCGTAAATCCACACAAGAACTTCCTGGGACCACCTAGACTTTCTAGATATCATGCAACACTTATAATTAACATTTTGAACTCTCGAGTGATGGCCGTTCAGTCATCACTTAATCCCGGTAAATTACCTCAGGGGTACTTTGGTAATTTTGCGTATGGAAAAAACTAGCAAATTGAGATTTTCATCTCTAACACATCCATAACATATTTAATCCCCTTCAAACATTAGACTAACCCCTTGAGGATAGCCTGAACCTCCGTCCTCGATTTTGAAGAGAAATGACCTTAGGGGCATTTTGGTCATTTTTACACATGGGAAAAATCAGGGCATTACATAACATCTTCTAGCTCTTTCTATCCTTTTGATCCTTCTTTCTCTTCTTTTGAGTTGCTCTAGGTAGCTAGCATACCTTTCTTTGGAAACAAACGTCTTCTGTGGACCCTTGAGCTTGGATATGGTTTAAAGTGTCCCTTCTCTCAGTTGTACCAAGTGACGCTTTCTAGCTTTCCCTTGCCCTTCTATCCTTCTTGAGATTGATGTCTCTTCTTCTCTTTGTCTTGCCTTTCTAGGATTTGGACATCTTCCTTACCAGCATGGAGATCTCATCTCCATCTTCTTCTTCTCTTTCATTATAGATTCTTCTTTTTCATAAGAGGTTTCAATAACTTTCATTGCCTTGGCTTTATTCTACTTCTAATGAGATGACTTCAAGGCCATGGACTTGCTCTTTTTCATAGATTCACCATGCATTTCAGAGAGCAAGACCTCATGGGTTTTGAGAGACCCAATGAATGCATTAAAGGAGAGTTGAAGGTCTTTAGCTTCTGTAATGGCTATGACCTTAGGCGCCATTTGCAGGGAGGCTTCTCAAAATTTTTTTAACCATTTCAGAGTTAGAATATCTTTTGCCCAGTCCTTTAGCTGGTTTATGATGTGCATAAACCTTGTTGTCATGTCATCAATACTTTCCTGTTCATTCATCTTGAACATTTCATATTGATAGACCAACATGGTAATCTTTGTTTCTTTAACTTGATCAGTTCCTTCATGCTTTATGTGTAGCCTATCCTATGTCTCCTTTGTTGTGTCACAAGCAATGATTTTGTCATATTCAGCCTTGCTTAGTGCACACGTGAGTAGATACTTAGCTTTGGAGTTCAATTGATCTCTAGCTTTGTATTGTTCTATCCACCTGCTCATGGGGATTTCTCTTGATGTTGAAGGTGCATCATCTGTTCAGGAACTTCTTCTATTGGAACATAGTCTCCTTCTTGTATGATCTCCAACAAGTCAAGACTTGTGTATTTAATGAATAGCTCCATCATGTCTCTCCAATAGGCATAGTCCCCACCATTAAAGAATGGCGATTCTGTTGGCAAAGTGTCCTTCTGCTATGTGGATATTCTATGCCATTTACCCTTGGGATCTTTTGTCCCCTAGGTCATTAGAATGCTCAATCCCTTAGAGGCCTGAGCTATGATGGCACTTATAAGTAGAGAAGCGCATGAGAATGGGGGGTTAAATTGTGCTTCGCTTTTTCTTTCCTCCTTAGCTTCTGAAAAAGTTAAACAATATACTATCAAGCTATGAGCTTGAAGTCCAGCGAAAATATCATTAGTTCTTTCGACGGCTACTTTTGAATTTCAGCGAATATGATAAAAATGTGTAAATGATGGATATTCAGAAAACATAGTTTGATGCACACAAAGCAGTGAATATAAAATAGTTGAGAAGAATATACTACACAAAAGTTTTTATACTAGTTTGGCTAACTTGCCTACATCCAATTCTTAACTACCATTGAGTTCCACTAAAAACCTTTCTCAACCCGAGAAAGTTGGATGTTTTTATAGTAGCCTTTCCAAGGTCTTACCTATAACCGAGTGTTTAACTTCACTATCACAAACCGAGTAATCTTTAACCAGCCTCTCCAAGGTAAATCAATGACCAACAAGTATACTTTCCTGTCACAACCTAGTAGCCTTTGACCAGCCTCTCCAAGCTAATCGTGACCAGTCGAACACTCCTATCACATTGCAAGTAGTTTTTACTTAGTCTTTCCAAGCTATCTCACACGATGACTCCTGGATCGAGGATACAAAGGTTTGTGTTTGGGTTTGTAAGATGTACAATAATAGACCTGGGAAATGTAACACCCTAATATTTAACCTAACATGCCTAGGACGTATTGAGATTAATTATTAGTTATTACTCTTTTGATCCATTCTTTAAATTCATTTTATCAAAATACTTCAAAAAATATGGGTGAAAATTTTCTTTTTGAAACATAAAACAAAACTTGAGCCATGCATGCTGGATATGTAACATTATTCGCCCTGCATAAGAAAGAGAAGTAAAACAAACAAGTCAACATTACTAACACATTGCACATCCAAATATTTTAATATCATAAATATTAACCATGCCATCAATAAGAGTTTTGTCAAATATAAATATCCAAAACGAATAATAAGCCGACACAAGTATAATAATCTAGCATAATATTTTTCTGCTCCCTACTCCTATTTAAGGGTAGCTCCGGATCGAAAAGCATTAGCATTCATCACAAACATTGCCATCAACCTATGAAGATGATATGGAAAGAAAAGAAAAGGGAGTGAGAAACTTATAAAAGAATCTCAGTAGGGTTCTCACCTCATAATGCATTGTGTCATCATCATCGTCCTCAGGAACATCGGTTTCATTATGAAAATGTGAGCATGCATAAGGTTCTTTTATTAATTTCCAAATACCTTTAGCCAAGGTCCATGTCTTTTAGCATGAATCTTAATGTCATGAATGCAACATACTATATCATGAATGCATGTCTATATCATATACAACATATAATAAAATACACATTGAATGAACATAACATAACATATGCAATTTATTCCAACATAATTCATTCGTTTAGGTGACTTAAAACTTCTTATTCTCTTTTCTTTAGGGCCACCCTAATACTCTCCCTTTGAGAGTTCTAGGTTATGAGCTCATACCTCACTAGTCGTCACTAGCGTATACTTATCCCTTTTGATAAGTTAAAGTCCCGACTTAAAGTACGGGTTAGGGGGCAATAATCACCTTTTCACCACCTATAGTTTGATGGGTCCAAAGGATCATTTTCTCATATTTTCAGTCACCATTTAAGTCTTAGTATGTTATATTAAGATGCAGTACATAATGCATAAATATTATAACTCATCATATATCTTCATTTCATGCTCATAAAAACTTTATAAAATTATGCATCTCAATGAATTAAATATAACTATAACATGCCATATAATTTCAATACATGAACATAGCCATCTTAAGATATCATTCACATTCATTTTATCAAATTATCAATATTTACAAATAAGCCCCAAAAGGGGTCAAATTGCAATTTCTCAAGGGTTATGGGTCAAAGTGCAAAGTTGATAAATTTTGATATTTTAACAAAGGCCAACACTTCCAAAACTATTTCTAAACGTTATACATGGTATTTTAAATACCTAGACACATCAAAGAGAATTACTAACTCTTATAAGAATCCTTTGATTATGTAATTGAATAACCTCAAATCAGTAGCCAATATTTATAATTCTAGAACTTTCAAAATTTACAGTTTTACATATTTCTAGTTTACTAGTTTTTCATTGATCTTATATCAAGATGTTGTAGACATATAAGCCTTTTAAAATAAAATCACTTTAGGCCTACCTTAATCATGAGGCCAATTTATACATTGAAAAAATGTTCATGATTAAAATTTTCACTTAAGATAAAAGGAGCAAGTCTTGAGCTTTAGAGATGTAGGTGATAACTAGAATCATAAATATGCTATGCAACCTCATTTTAATCTTGTCTTTATAAGGTGATAACTTGGGGATATAAACATGATATGCAAGGCTTTGAAATAAACATGATATGCAAGTCCATTTCCTTATCTTTAAGATTTAAGGTGACGACTTGAAAATTAAACATGATATGCAAGTCCATATTATTATATTCAAGAATTATGGTGATTTGCTTGAAATATAAATATGATTATGCAAGGCTTTGAAATATAAACATGATGTAAGAGCTTGAAATATAAATATGATGCAAGAGCTTGAAATATAAACATGATGCAAGTTCATTTACTTATCTTTGAGGATTTAGGTGATGACTTGAAATATAAACATGAATGCAAAGCTTGAAATTAAACATGATGCAAAGCTTAAAATTAAACATGATGCAAGTTCCTTATATATCTTGTTAAGCTCAAAACTCAAGACTTCTTAAAGAATAAACTCTTTAACTCCAATTTATCTTAACAAAAAATAAGTGAGCTTTAGAGTTCTCATTCCCATGGTTCCAAGAACCTTATTTCATGAACTCATCATTAAGCTCAAAAAGAATTGTTTTAAAGGAAACTAACAATTTTTTCATAAATATTTTGACAATCAAAACTAAAGCTTGAGCTTTAGAGGTCCATTATATGATGGATTCATAATCACCACCATGGTTCCTCATCATCAAGCCATGGTCATTAACAAACCACAAAATCCGAAATTTTAAGCAAAGAAACAAGAAGAAGAACATGAAATAAACTCCCTACCAAGTTGTTTCTTGTTTACAAGAGATTAAGCTTGAGCTTATATGAAGTAAGAAGAAAAGAAATCTAATGCTATAGTGATGATATATTTCATCCAAGGCTAAATATAGTGGAGGTGTTTTGTGTTTGATAAAGGAAAGGTTATGTGTTTAGGAGTTGATTCATGGTTGGAATGTGTATGCTTGAGGTTTAGAGCTTGGTTAGAGGTTGAGAATGGAGTCTCTTGAATATGAATGAGGAAGAAGAAGAAAGCTGGAAATATTGAGAGAATTAGAGAACTTTGAGCAAACTTTGAGTAAGAAAACTATCAAGAAAGCAAGTGCTAAGGCTAAGAAAGTTTGTGTATGCATTTTGTAACACCCCGAAAATTATTTAAAAATTAATTTGAGCTTCGTTATTCGTAATTTCAAAAATCTAATAGTATATTAATGATGAAGGTGGCCCAACAACCTGGAAAAAAAATTTGGCCGGTGAATAGTAATCTTGTGGGCCCAAGCAGTAGCAAAACCCAGATCCGGACCTGAAAATGCCGTGACTAAAATATAGGATTGAGGTTAGAAAATGTTAGAAATAAGAATTTTAGACTTGGAATTTATTTTCAAGAAACATCTATTTTACGGATATGGTATTTTACCTGTTTGGTTAAATTACGTGTGTAGTTTCTTACACTGTATGAAATTTGTAGTGCAAATTAGACCCATAATATGACAAGTGTGTGGCTTAAAATAGGCCACACCATTGCCCTTTTCTATGAGCCAATGAGGATGTTACAAAATTGCACAAAATTATCTTCAAGAAACACATTGCATAATTCATTAATGTATGCATTATCTTCAAATGAAAAAGAAAATAAATCAAAATTCATCATTTCTTCTTCCTTAAGTCTCGGCCAGAACTCCATTCAGCCATTCTTCCATCTTTTTCTTCTTCAAAAACATAAAAAACATACTAAGAACACTAAGCCACAACATCAAACATCCATATGTTTTGTCACAAACACAAATTTACCTCTTGAAAAGTTGAATCAATTCCTTATTACACAACCCTTATCTCACCATAGCATCAAGTTAGTTGTTATTTACAGTGTTGTAAGAGGATTAGAGAGAGGGTTAGATCAAGAAATTGGTGGAGGATCCTTGAGCAAAGTTAAGAACAAGAGTTTAAGCTTCAAAGAGTCAAGTAGGGCCTTACTCATCCACTTTTTTTCAAATTTGCTCTGGAAATTTATGATTTGATTGAGCCTGATATTTTTAGTTTCATTGGTTAATAGCATATGAATATTGATGTATTAATTTTGGTGTGGTGTTTGGATGATATTAGAAATCATTTTTGTCAAAAGGAATTTTGAACTATGCTGCCTGGATCTATGGCTGAAGCTATGAAGTTTACCAATTTTTTTAACATAGTACACGATTGATTTTTCCTTTGAATTTTTTACAGAGTGTTTATCACATCAAGAAGTTCAACCTTGATTTTTTTTTTGAATTTATTAAATTATTTTCTAGGGTTAAAAATTATGAGAACTCTGGTCTAGCTGTGAATTGGTGGTCCCTAACCATGAATTTGTACAATTTATTGAAGGAGTTAGAGAGCTCCTTTTTTTTGAAATTTTTATGGAGTGTTTTGGACATATTGAGGTACCTCAGGGAATTTTCACAGCCTTTAAATTGATTGTTTGATTTGTGAACTAAATCATTCTCCGTAAGCCTGAATTCTACCAAATGCTGTCCTTGTATTGAAAATGAATTAAACTCTTGATCTAGGAGTCAAGTGAACTCTAGTTCAAGTATGATGTATATGAATGCATCTTAGTGACATTAACAATTGATTTATGGGGAGTGAATGGGAATCACTTGTGATTGACTGTATATATAGGGTTGAAACGTTATGAAATTTAGAAACTATGCTAGTGTATGTAGTAATGTAAGCTTGAGGTTGGAGTATGTATCAAGTGGAGAACAAGTCCCCTGAAGGTGTAAAGGGCACGGAAAGGTCCCCTTTGGTCTATAGAGGGCATGAGAAAGGTCCCCTAAATGCGTAAAGGGCACGGGACAAGTCCCCTGAATGTGTAAAGGGCACGGGAGAGGTCCCCTTTAGTCCAAAAAGGGCAAGAAAAGGTCCCTTTCGTGTCCGAGGGCACGTAAAGTTGAAAATGAATTATTATGATGTTGAGTAGTATGACATATGTATACTGAGTGATGGAGTAATTAAAATAAATCCACTTCGGAAGAATGACTTTTGAACTTTAAAATGAACCTTTGATATATGTTGCATGCTCACAATTTTACTAATAAACCGAAATGGTTGGGACGATAACGATGGCATGAGTTTCATTATATGTTTTGGGGATGCCTCTGAGAATTTGAGAATTCTCACCCCTATGTGTTTGTTTTAGTGTCGTCTCCAGGTTAATTCCAGAAGGACGTGAAGCCCTACAAGAAAGACTGAATTGGAATTTCTTAGCTTAGTAGTGAAAACTGATCTCTGTTGTACTTAGATATGTATATGTATCTGTAAATATAGCAAGGAACAGATGTGTACTAAAGCTCATAGAAGAGCTCCCTTTTGTACTTGACGTATACTAAATAAATATTTTGTTTCCTTGCTATATATTTTGATAGAACCACGAGCTAGTCACTACATAATTCGACTCGATCACTCTTGCCATAGACAACTAAGAAAGGTCCGCTAATTTATAAGTAACAACTCCTAAGTATAATGTCATTACTTAAGGATGACATTGCACTTGGGAGGATGTTACATTATGCATGTAACGCCGGGGACGAGGTAGGGAGTGATCGCCAGTGCGAGGGCACGGACAAGGAGCGGCTCCTCCTTCAAGCGAGGGGTACATGAATGAACCGATTACATACCCGAATGAGAGGGATCCTGAGTCCTGTATAGGTATGGGACTATACAGTTAAGGAAGGCTTATAAGAATTGATTGGTACTACCTATGCCACAAAGATGCATCTTTCTTTCGGTAGCCCATCACGAAGAACTCCAAGTTAAGCGTGCTTGACTTGGGGTAATTTTGGGATGGGTGACCTCCTGGGAAGTTTTCCTAGGAAGCGTGTGAGTGAGGACAAAGCACGCTGAAAAGACCCATGTTGGTTTGTGGGGATAGTCGTCAATCCATAAAGCGGGGGATGTTACAAATGGTATCAGAGCCTGCACCTCTCCCGTACGGTGTGGTTCGGGGACGAACCAAGCGGAAGCTGGTGGGCATGTAACGCAGAGGACGAGGTAGGAGTGATCGCGGTGCTAGAGGGCACGGACAAGGAGTGGCTCCTGCCTCCAAGCGGAGGGGTACATGAATGAACCGATTACACACCCGAATGAGAGGGATCCTGAACCTATAGGTATGGGACTCTGCAGTTAAGGAAGGCTTATAAGAATTGATTGGTACTACCTATGCCACAAAGATGCATCTTTCTTTTTGGTAGCCCATCACGAAAGAACTCCACAGTTAAGTGTGCTTGACTTGGGGTAATTTTGGGATAGGTGACCTCCTGGGAAGTTTTCCTAGGAAGCGTGTGAGTGGGGACAAAGCACGTTGAAAGACTGTGTTGGTTTGTGGGGATAGTTGTCAATCCATAAAGCGCAGATGTTACACATTTTGGCCATGGAAGAGCACCTATTTATAGCCATTTGAGGGTTGTATGGATGTTCTTATCAGGCTGGAAAAATGGGGTTTGTTTCAATTTTTAATTAAAGGAAACATTAAAGAAAGAAAGCATAATTAGTGGTAATAGTTTTATTTATGTATAATGGATGGAAAACTCCAAAATTTGGTACTAATGGGGAACAAAGGTGGCTGATTACCCCATAGTGGAATTGAGTGGGATTTCTTTTGATTAAATATGGCCTTAATTGGTGGAAAAGAATACTTAAAGAAATGGTATTTTGGTTGGATATGTTTGCAAGTGTATGGTTGTTGAAAAATTAAAAAATGTGGGCTGATTTGGTGCATTATGGCCACTGTTTCTGATGCTTTTAGGGTCAGATTTGCTTATTATATTGAGTGGTAAATCATGTATTAGATGTTTAATTACTTAGGCAAAAGGTTAGGAATTGATAGATTAGTGAAAAAGGGTAAAATGTTAGGTGTTTAGGTCAATTCAAGATAAGGTAAAGTAAATAATCATACATTAGTGAATGAAGTTAATTTCAAGTAGGTAAAAATCATTTTGTAACATAAATTCTAAACTTAAGATAAGAAAATATAGTTTTACTAGATTTTACCTAAACCAAAACCCTAACCGTAAACTTGAAATAATACATTCTTGTAATTAAGGAAAAGAAAATATAATTTTTCCTTAAGTAAATATTAGGCTTTAATTACCTCAAGTAATTATTTTTAACCTTAGGTAATTAATTTTTAACTCTAGGTTAATGATTGAAATCAACTCAAATTGAATCGGAGTTAAAATTGCCTTAATTACTTAAATAAAACTCATTAAGCATTCACTAGGGGCAAAAAGGTAATTTCACGCAAAAACTTCCTGTAATTCCTGGACATCATCTAATTATACTTCAAATAGCCTTTCTGAACTTTTGGGTGAAAATAGATTCAAAAGTTACATCATTTCATGTAAAGTTATGCAAGGGTAAAATGGTAATTTTTTATAAAAACCTCCTGGGGCTACCCAAACTTAACTGTTGCTAAACATTTACTTAAAACATCAACCTTCTGGTGAAGTTTAACCCACGTAAATCGTGTTAATTAACATGGGACGTTTTGGTAATTTTGTGCATCGAACTCAAAAATGAGATTCTTTTGCTCTATTAACACACATAACACATGTAATCCCCTTTCATCATCAAAACGTCCCCTTGAGGATGGATCGGCGATCCTCATTTTCGGGTAAAATGACTCAAGGGCATTTTGGTCATTTTACACGTACAGAAAATTGGGATTTGCAACTTCGCACGAATCGCTATTCAAATTTCTTGTAACATCTTCTCTAATGTTATATTCCTTTATTGAGGATTATTCAACCTTAAATTTCATGTAAGAATTACCTAGGGGTAACTCGGTAATTTTCAAACAGTAGTAAAAATTGAGGCATTACAGGAAAAACTTGAATGACTTCTTTATAAGATTCTTCCTTGGAAGAACGTATGATCTACTAAGAACGTAGAAAGAAGATTTTTACAAACAAGAGAACTTATTACAAGATGTAATGAAATTTACAATAGATGAGGATAAATTTTCTTAGCATTTTCAGCACTTATACAACGCCTAGATCTATTCCTTTGTAAGCACGTCATTTCTATTTATAAATGGTCTACATTTATGACCATTACCCTTGATTTGTTATCCAAGTGACATGCGTTGATCATCTGTTGTGTCTTGGAAATGCGTCTAGAGGAGTAGCTTATCTTGTGTTAAAGCTTTGCAAAAGCCGTTGTGAAATAATGGTTTCTGAGGTCACCTTCAGAAACTACTTTTTACTTTCTAAACTAGATTTCTGAACTATTCCTTCTAAAATTTAGGGTAGTTGACCAAGTTGGCAGAAGAGATGACATGTCAGTTGCAGACTGATTTGACTTTTAAATTTGAATTTCAATTTTCCCTCATTTTCCTGTAAAGTGCACCATTTCACTGTGTAGTAAATTTTCTGAAGTGCGTCTCGTTCCTTGATATAACTTTGATCTTCCAAACTTCAATTAGAGTTTGTTGATGATGTTATGATGATGATGATGATGATGATGATTAAAGATTATAGAACACATTGTCTTCAAAGATGGATTGAAATCTTCACTTGAAGCGTACTTTGAAGTCTTGTGCTACTTTTTGAAGATCCGAGCCTTGGTTCTTTGTACACGATGGTTTTCTTTAATCCATTAAGCATGTATATGTTCATTTCATGATATAATTTTCACTTCCATTTAGTTCCCATCTCTTTAATCGAGATAAATCATGTTTGCACATGTAGAGTGAAATTATTTCGCTTCAAGAACTGTGTTATGCTAATGAAAGAACCTGTTTTCTACTTTAAGAAACTCAAGGTAGACATTAGTCATTCTTCAAAATATTTACTTTGAATTGGTTGTGTTATCATTCAAAACATATTGTAATAATGCTTTCTGAAGGGTTCTGAGCTAACAGATATTAGGTATGGACTAGTTATCTACTCATTATGTGTTGTTAGATTGTTATGCCAAAACTATGATATTTCCTATTGATTCAATCACACTGTGAATCTCTTACTAAATGCCACTGACTTGAATTATTGTAGGGTCATGAGTAGGGGATTTGTTCTCTTAGCCACTAACAAGGTTGACCTAGAGCAGAACCTTGAGAGGATTCCAAGTTATGAGTGAGTATGCTGATGTCTTTCCTAAAGAGATCCTCGAGTTTCCTCAGCCTGCGAGGTAGAGTTCTCCATAGACCTGGTCCCTGGATGGGACCAATATGCATAGCACCTTATAGGATATCACCATTAGAGTTAGCAAAGCTTTAGACGCAATTGGAGGAATTGCTAAGAAGAGATTCGTGAGACTGAGTGCATCTCCTTGGGGAGCACCAATACTTTTGTGAAGAAGAAAGATCAGAGTATGCGTTTATGTATGGATTATAGGCAATTGAACAAGTTACTATGAAGAATAAGTATCCCTTTCCTAGGATTGATGATCTTATGGATCAACTGAAAGGAGCAATAGTGTTTTTGAAAATTGATCTATGGTCTAGGTTCTATGAGATTCATGTAAGAGAGGAAGATATACCCAAGACTGCTTTTAGGACAAGGTATGGGCATTATGAGTTTACAATTATGTCCTTTGGGCTGACTAATGCCCCTATAGTATTCATGGATTACATGAACCGGATATTCAGACCATACTTGGACCAGTTCATGGTGGTTTTCATAGATGATATTCTCATCTATTCTAGGACATTAGAGGAGCATAAGAGTCACCTTAGGACAGTTTTAGATATTTTAAGAGAGCATAAGCTTTATGCCAAGTTGTCTAAGTGCGAGTTCTGGCTAGAAGAGGTGAAATACTTAGGCTATGTAGTGTCTAGTGGTAGGATTACGGTGAATCCAAGTAAGGTTAAAGCGTGATGAATTGGAGCGACCTACCACTGTGACTAAGATCCATAGCTTTTTAGGCTTAGCCGGATATTACGTAGGTTTATCCAGAGTTTTTCCCATATTAACTTACCCTTAACTAAGCTAACCCAGAAGATGCTCCATTTTGTTTGGACCGATGAGTGTGAAGCAAGCTTTTCGAGTTAAAGGGCAAGTTGACTTCCACCCTCATGTTAGTTTTACCTGACTCGAGGGAACCCTTTGAGGTGTATTGTGACGCTTTCAGATGAGGTTTGGGATGTGTTCTCATGCAACACCGAAAGGTGGTGGCTTATGCTTCTTGGTAGTTCAAACATGATCTTAACTCCTGCACCCATGATTTAGAGTTTGCTACGGTAATGTTTGTCTTGAAGTCTTGGAGACACCATTTGTATGGTGTGAGGTTTGAAGTCTTTTTGATCACAAGAGCTTGAAGTATATTTTTTATTAGAAAGAACTGAATATGAGGCAGAGGAGGTTGATGGAGTTGCTGAAGGATTATGACTCGGATTGAATTACTATCCTAGGAAAGCGAATCTAGTGGCTGATGCTCTTAGTAGAAAGTCACTACACGTGTCTCACATGATGGTGAAAGATTTTGAGCTGATAGAAAGTTTAGAGACATAAACCTTAGAGTTTCCTTTACTCTCACTAGCATTAAGATATGCCAAATCTGTGTAATGAGCAACTTACTCAAGGTCAGAAGGAGTATGAGGAGTTTAAGGCATTGGTGAAGAGTATAGAAGAGAAGAATATAAAGGGTTTTCAGTTGAAAGTTGATGGATTGTAGAGGTTTGAAGGGAGGATTTTGTAGGTAGAAAAGTGCATGAGAAGGGGGGTTGAATCATGCTTTGCTTCTCTTTTCTTCTTTTGCTTCTGAAAACTTCACACACAGTTCAAACAATTTAGTCAAATCCTAGGCGTTCCTACCTCGATCAGATTATTAGGTGGTGATGTCCCCTCGTACTTTGCAATCCTGGAGTTTTTGAATGTCTCTCTGGACATTCCCCCATTATATGTCCTGGCTTTCCATAGCGATAGCATACATTTTACCCTACAAAGTAAGGTTTACTCCCATGATTCTTCCCATATTTTGGGCAATCTTGTCTCGTTGACTATTGTTGTTGTTTATCCTCATGTAGATTGGGCTGAAACTGCTTCTTTAGGGCATGGCACCCTTATATTCTTGATCTTCAGGTGCCAATCTCTTCTTAGAATCATCCCAGCAATTGCAGTTGCTAGCTTCCTATTGCATCCTTGGATTGAATCCAGATTGATAAACTTCCATAGCACTCAAAGTAAAAGCACGCCGTTAGTGTTGCGACCTGGAGGCAGGCTCCTGATTCTTCTTGTTAGGGTTCTTATGAGCCTTATGTCCTGGTATTCCACATCCATAGCAAACAATTTGTGCTATCCAGCAAGGCTTATTCCCATTATTTTTTTCCATATTTAGGGAACTCTTGTCCTACCATCAGTCTTGATCCTTGCTTGAGTGCCACGAACTCTAACTCCTTCGCATTCCAATTTAATCTTTCCATCATCCTGTTGGCCACTTTGGCTTGTTCCCTCACAGCCATCTCACGGAAAGTATCCATCATGTCATTTGGCTCCACACCTCTTCCTAGTATCCTACAATATGCCAGTTTAGTTCACACCAAATAAAAGATATTGAGTTGTTTACAACACTATAATAAGTGTGATAGCAACCATACTATAGCCACCAGACTGTGTATGCATCTAAACCCTATATCCTATCATATAGACATAATTCAAGGCATGACTTATCTACACTTTAGAAGCATAGTTAGTCCATTCCTCAAGGTCCTATAAGGATGAACTTACTCTGACTACTATAATGTAAATATCCTCCAAGTACAACATCATCCTTAAGTCATGACATTATACTTAGGAGTTATTACTTATAAATTTGCGAACCTTTTCTTAATTATCTATAACATCATATTTAATCATTAAGTAACCAATTCATATTTCTATTAAAATATATAACAAAGAAATAAACATTTATTGATTACAAAGTCAAGTACAAAAGGAGCTCTTCTACGAGCTAATTACATATATGTATCTCTATTATATTTATAGACCTATACATATTACTAAGTACAATCGGATACAAGTCTTAGATGCTAAACTATTGCAATTCCAATTTCTTTCATGTAGCAACCTCCTTGTCCTCTGATAAACCTGGAGACAACACGGGAACACAAAACATAGAGATAAGAAATTTCTCCAATAAGGGTATACCCAATATACATAAAATCCATGTCATCGTCATCCAAGCCACTTTGATTTATTAAGAAAATATGATCATGCAATACATATTAAAGATTCATTTTAAAGTTCTTAAATCATCTTTCCAAGTAGATTCATTTTATTATCCAATCTCTTAATATACACATGTCATGTCTACTCAACATCATAGTATTTTATTATCAATTTTACGTGCCCTCGAACATACGTGGGGATCTCATATACATCATAAAAAGCATATAATGTTAAATTACAACTTAAATATATTGGCCTCAATATCGATGCTAAAATTCTTCGTTTCATAAAATAAGGGACTACTTACAACAATTTCTACAACAATTTGTCAACTTGTCGGTGACTTTTGTGGCTTTGACCACTTAGGGTAATAAGCCATTTAGGACATGATCATTGGATTGATTCATTGGATTATACATTTTTCTAATTCACTTTACTTTTTCTTAAGGTTTATTTACTTTCCCGACAAACAGATTTACTTTTCCGTCCAAGACATATAATCTCATGCTTTTCTTGGATAAGTCAGATTTAAATTTCTCCAAGTCCAGAGCCCAAGAAATATAATCTTATGCTTTTATTTTGCATACAATTTAAGAAATATTCATATTTATGTGCCAAATGTAATCTTCCTTTTAGGCATATATCAAGAAATGCAAGAGCAGGAGTGGCTCCTGATAAGACCTCCAAGGCTGAGGGATACATGAATGAACCACTTACACTCCCGATAAAGAGGGATCCTAGATGTGTAGGTATGGGCTATACAGTTAAGGAGGGCTTATATGAATTGATTCGTACTACCTATACCAACAAGATGCATTTCCTTCGATAGCCCATCACGAAAGAATTCCAGTTAAGCATGCTTGACTTGGAGCAATTTTGGGTTAGGCCTAACCCCCTGGAAGTTTTCAAGAAGCATATGAGTGAGGACAAAGCACGTTGAAAAGCAAGTGTTGGTTTGTGGGGACAATCATCAATCCATAAAGCAGATGTTATAAATGCTCCTCTCAGGAGGGGGACCAACGAAAGCTAGTGGGCATGTAACGTGGTGATGAGGCAAGGAGTGATTGCCGTGAGAAGGCATGAGCAAAGAATGGCTCCCGACAAGGCCTCCAACCGAAGGGATACATGAATGAACAAAGTATACACTCGAATGAGAGGATACTGTGTGTAGGTATAGGACTATACAGTTAAGGAAGGCTTATATGAATTGATTCGTACTACCTATACCAACAAGATATTTTCATAGCTCCATCACGAAGAACTCTACAGCAGCATGCTTGACTTGGAACAATTTTGGGTTAGGTGCCTCCTTGGAGTTTTCTTAGGTTAGGTGACGTATGAGTGAGGATCCGTATGAAAAGACCCGTGTTGGTTTGTGGAAAGACAATCCATAAAGCGAGGAGAGATAAATTATATAATGATATCCCAGCTGCACCTTTTCCAACTGTGGTTAAACGAACCAAGCGGAAGCTAGTGGGAATGTAACGTCTGGTGACAAGAATCCGGTCCGAGAAGGCACGAGCAAGGAGCGACTCCGACAAGGCCTCCAACCAAGGATACATGAATGAACCGATTACACACCCGAATAGTATCCTGAGACTGTGTAGGTATGGGACTATAAGTTAAGGAGGGCTTATATGAATTGATTCGTACTACCATACCAATAAGATGCATCTCCTTCGATAGCCCATCACGAAAACTGCATGCTTGACTTGGAGCAATTTTGGGTTAGGTGACCTCCTGGGAAGTTTTCTCAGGAAGTGTGTGAGTGAGGACACAAAGCTTAAAAGACCCGTGTTGGTTTGTGGGGACAGTCTCAATCCATAAAGTCACAGGATGTTAGAAATGGTATCAGAGCTTGCACTTCTCCCAGTATGGTGTGGTTCGGGATGAACCAAGCGAAAGCTGGTGGGCATGTAACGCATGATAGACAAGTAACCGCCGTGTGAGAAGGCACGGAAAGGAGCGATTCCCAACAAGACCTCCAAGTGGAAGGGTACATGAATGAACCGATTACACACCCGAATGAGAGGATCCTGAGACTGTGTAGGTATGGGACTATACATTAAGGAAGGCTTACATGAATTGATTTGTACTACCTATACCACTAAGATGCATCTCCTTTTCGGTAGCCTATCACGAAAGAACTCCAAGTTAAGCGTGCTTGACTTGGAGCAATTTGGGTTAGGTGACCTCCTGGGAGTTTCTCAGGAAGCGTATGAGTGAGGACAAAGCATGCTGAAAAGACCCGTGTTGGTTTGTGGGGACAGCGTCAATCCATAAAGCAGAGATGTTATAAATGAGCCTGCACCTTTCCAGTACGGTGTGGTTCGGGGACGAACCAAGCGGAAGCTAGTGGGAATGTAACGTCTGGTGACGAGGCAAGAGTGATTGGTTAGAAGGCACGAGCAAGGAGCGACTCCGACAAGGCCTCCAACCGGAGGATACATGAATGAACCGATTACACACCCGAATGAGAGGTATCCTGAGACTGTGTAGGTATGGGACTATACAGTTAAGGAGGGCTTATATGAATTGATTCGTACTACCATACCAATAAGATGCATCTCCTTTTCGATAGCCCATCACGAAAGAACTCCAAGTTAAGCATGCTTGACTTGGAGCAATTTTGGGTTAGGTGACCTCCTGGAAGTTCTCAGGAAGTGTGTGAGTGAGGACAAAGCACGCTGAAAAGACCCGTGTTGGTTTGTGGGGACAGTCGATCCATAAAGTAGCAGGGGATGTTAGAAATGGTATCAGAGCTTGCACTTTCCCAGTATGGTGTGGTTCGGGGATGAACCAAGCGAAGCTGGTGGGCATGTAACGTCGGTGATAAACAAGGAGTGGCTGTTGAGAAGGCACCAGGGAGCGATTCCAACAAGACCTCCAAGCGGAAGGGTACATGAATGAACCGATTACACACCCGAATGAGAGGGATCCTGACTGTGTAGGTATGGGACTATCAGGTTAAGGAAGGCTTACATGAATTGATTTGTACTACCTATACCACTAAGATGCATCTCCTTTCGGTAGCCTATCACGAAGAACTTCCAAGTTAAGCGTGCTTGACTTGGAGCAATTTTGGAATAGGTGACCTCTTGGGAAGTTTTTCTCAGGAAGGTGTGAGTGAGGACAAGCACGTTGAAAAACTGTGTGGGTTCAGTGCGTCAAATCCATAAAGCAGGATGTTACATGTTACACCTAACCTAATCAATAAGTTCATATGCTCAATTATTCATATTCATGTACTCATGTCATACTAGTACAAAATGCCATTATTCATCAATTCAAAGCATCGGTTCATTTCCAACACAATGGAGATTTTAGAGACCTTCATAGCACAAATTAATTTGCATATCAAACAACTAATTATATTCAGAGGCTATAAAAATTATCGAAGACACTTCAATGTCCACAAATTCCTGTAAAAATTTCAAAGCATAATAATGTCTCTAGCTATATTAAAAAATTCCACAAATTCAGAGGTTAGAAACCCCTCATTAGGCGACAGCCATAGTTTCCAATTTTATTACCATATCAAATGAACATATCAAATTCCAAAAAATTCAGGGTTGGACTTAAACATGTCCTCAACACCCTGTGATATTTTTCAAGTGATAATTCAATCATTTGCTATAGTAACAAAATTAATGAAGCTCAAAGCTTTAGAATTGGTTGTACAGACAACAACACCAACAGTCTTGGTTTTATATTTTTCAAAAATAGTAAAATTTATTTTTATGACCCAAGAAAATAACTGAAAACACCTCAACATGTTAGCTTCATCATATAAAATTTTTAGCTCATCAATCCATCTGCAAACACTTCAGAAAAATCATGAAACATAACCTGCTAGTACAAATCCGAGAATTCTAGCAACATGATTCATAACATGTTTTAGCAAAAAAGGTTTCCTAACTTCATCAAAACTCTCTACCAAAATTAATACATCAATATCTATGTGATATCAATCAATATAACTAATATATCCATCCAACTGAAACAAAATTCTCATAATAAATTTTGAAATGAAAGATGTCAAAGAAAGCCTACTTTGATGGCTTTAGAGATCTTGGCTCTAAAGAATGCTCCAAGAATGATTTTTTTCACTTCAAACCTTCACAAAAGCACCTAATCCTTCCCGTAAATAGTGAAGAATGAAATATCAAAGTGAGAAATGGTGAGGAATTGAAATTCCAATCAGTAGTTTTGTAGGTGGTGATGAGTGGAACAAGTTTTGTGAAGAAATCTTGAGGTTTTATCAAGTTTTGGCTAGGGTTTAGGAAGCTTGAAGCTTGGTTATGGTGGTTTGAGAGAAAAGCAATGGAGGCTGAAGCTGGAGGAAGCTTGGCCGAATTGTTGATGATGTAGAGATAAGGTTGGTTGGTCTTATATTTGTCTAGGTTAGGTTTAGGCATTTATGTAGTCAACGTGTAATTCTTTCTAATAATAAAAAGAAATGAATGGCTAGGATTTAATCTTGTAATTCAAGATTAAATCTTAGCCTTTCACTTGGCTTGAGTGGATATACAATTTCCGTTTATAATGATTAAACTATCTTTTGGTATTAGAAGTCGCACGTTGAAATTTTACCAAACGGGTGAAACACGTACCCGGGTAATCAAACATTACCTGGAAATTAATTCCAGGTATAAAATCTTTATTCCTAACTATTTCTAACCTTAACCCCCTCTTTTCTCAATCCGAGCATCTCTTAGTCCCGATTTTAGGGTTTTCACTGTAGGACGAGCTCACGGGCTCATAAATCACTATTCACATTATTTTTTACATATCCATTACACTGTCGTCATCATTGCTAAAACTATCGGATTTTGAAATTCACACTAATAAAATTTAAATTAATTTTTAAATAATTTTTTGAGTGTTAGATAAGATCCAAGAAATGACTTATCTACACATCGAAAACATAGTCGTCCAATCCTCAAGGTCCTACTAGGATGAACTAACTGATACCATAATGTAACACCCTCCTAAGTGTAACATCATCTTTAAGCTATGACATTATACTTAGTAGTTGTTACTTATAAATTTAGTAGACCTTACTTAAGTATCTATAGCATATTAGAGCAAATCAAGCAATAACTAATCAATAACTTCACATAAATATATAGAGAGAGAACATAGTATTTATAGATTATATATCCAAATACATGAAAAAGCTCTTCTGTGAGATTTAATACACATCTCTCACTTAAATATTTATAAAATAGAAACTACTAATGTATTCAGCCATCAAGCTATTCTGATTCATGCATTTCCACAGAGCAACTTCTTTATTATCTTGTGCTATCTAGAAACGACACGGGAAAACATAAACATAGGGGTGAGAATATGAAATTATCAGTAAGGTATCCCAAATACACAAAAAAAAAATGTCATCATCATCGTTCAAGCCACTTCGGTTTATTAGAAAAAATATGCCCATGCATTACATAACAACGGTTCATTTTAAATTTCAAAATCATCCTTCCGAAGTGGGTTTCTTTTAACATTCAAACACTTAATTACCATATATCATAATGCTCAAACACATCATAAATAATCCTAAACAAATAAGTCAATGTGATATGAGTATTCATATGCTATAGTGATATTTAGTGAAATTATCTTTACATGATCTTGATATGTCAAAGGGGTTGTCATATAATCTTCCCCACTACACGTGCCCTTGACATAGCGAAGAGGATATCTGGTTTTACTTGTGACCATAAAACTCAATTTCATGCATTTTTCCTCTTTTCATTGACATAGGGAAGATTTAGTTCATATCAAATAGTATCAATGGATAACACCAAATATGGGTAATAGACCTTGTAGGACTGAGCTTATTCCTATACATGATCCTCGACTTCATTTTTTCCTTTCCGAATCACACACAAATCTATTCCAAGCCGATATGTCTTTACCGACTCATAATTTCTCTAGGGAAGTTCCTCTTTTTGCCTTCCTCTTCATTCAATATAAGTCCTTTTCTGTTTTCCCATATGCTAGCACATGCACAATTGAAGTTCATACATTCTCTTTTGTCACATATATGCATCATTTACTTTCTTTTTACAAATGCATGCATTAAGCACATTTAGGCATTCATTGACAAGTAATTTCAATCATTCTTCATAAACTAATCTTTACTTCTTCTAGCATGCATTTATATATTACAAGTCACATGCACAAATATTCACAATCAACTATTCATGTTATACTAGAGCCAAATGCTATTATATCATTATTTCAAGGCATTGGTACAATTCTAGCACATTGGGCAGATTTCACACCTCTGTAGCAAAAATTAGTTTGCATATTGAACAATTGAATTCAAGGCTAAAAAAATTATCCATGACACTTCAATGTGTCCACAAGGTCCTATAAAAATTTCAGGCAAAACATGCTCTCGAGCTATGTAACAAAATTGTACAAATTTGAAGTTAGAACCACCTACTTACCACCAGCAAGAATTCCAATTTTATTACCATATCAAATGATCATATAAATGCCTACAAAAATTTAGGGTTGAAATTCAATATGTTCTTAACACCCTATAAAATTTTCAAGTCAAAATTCAATCATTTGATATAGTAACAAAATTAGACAAATTTATAGCTTTAGAATTGGTCTTACAATAACAACCCCAATAGTCTCGATTTTTTATTTTTCAAAAATAGTAAAAGTGCTCAAAATGACTCAAGAAAAATATTGAAGGCACCTTAACATGTTAGCTTCATATAAAATTTTAGCTCAAAAAGATATCAACATATACCTAAGAAAAATCGTGAAGCATATCCTGCTGTGAAAATATGAGATTCTAGCAACACAGTTCAACTTATTTTGCCAAAAAGGGTTTTCTAACATCATCCAACCACTCCACCAAATTAAACACATCAAGTTATATACACATACATATAAAACAAAAAATATCAAGGCCAACCATTCAATAAAATGCAAAGAAAATTTTGAGAAAGAAAGAGGTTGAAAACCCTACTTGTGAATATTTAGGGCTTCAAACTCAAGATGATCTTCCAAAAATGGTTTTCCTCACTTCAAGGCTTCCAAACAATATTAAACCCCTTCTTCAATAGAGGGGTATGATATCTCAAGGTGGAGAATAGAGATGAATCAAAATTCCAATCGGTTTGCTTTGTAGATTGTGATGAGTAAAACAAGTTTAGTGAAGGAGATTTGGGGTTTTGGTGATTTTGAGCTAGGGTTTTGGAGGTTTGAAAGCAAGAATGAGGGTTTGAGAGAAAGAACAATGAAGGATGTGAATTTTGAGGGTCCTGGCTAAAAATGATGATTATGGAGTGATAAAGTTGGTTATGTTGTGTTTATTCTAAGTTTGGTGATAGTATTTATCTAGTTTCAAGTTTTTCTTTCTTTCTTTTTGGAAAAAAATTATATAAATGGCTGGGATTGATTTCTTGGTCAAAGAATGAATTTTGGTTATCCACTTGGCTCAAGATAAGTAGGTCACTTTAACTTAGAGAGTAAGTTAATTTTTTAGTGTTAAAATCGCACACCAAAGTTTCACTAAATGGATAAGATATTGGCCCCCGAGTAAAATATAATAAATAAAAGACCAAGATTGAAACTTGCTTAGCATGTTTTAATCCATGCCACCTAGTTGGCAACATGTGATTGGTAGAGGTTACTTGGCCACCAAGTAACCTTTATGGTGTTAAAAATCGGATATCCAAACTTTATTGAACGGGTAAAATACCATAACCGAGAAACTTAAAATATCTTTATGTGAGCGCTAGGCCTAATACTCTCTGTGGGCCCTAGGCCTAATACCATATCTCTGCCTCGGGTCTAGTTTCCTGGCCCAGTCATCCTTGGTCCGATTCTAGAGTTACTATTCACATGCAGCTCGAAAATCACTATTCATGCCCAGCCCGAATTTTTTTTTCAACTCATCTGTTGAGTCGTCCTTATCATTCTTAAGACTGTTAGATTTTTTAAATTTTCACTAATAAAGTTCAAATTAATTTTTGAATAAATTTTAGGGTGTTACATTACCACCTACCTTAAAAACAAATTTTCCCGACAAAATTAATTTGAAATTAATTTCAAAAGATAGTTTTCATAAATGAAACAAGCAATCCACACACAATTCAATCAAATCCTATAAGAGTAAAAACATCCCTAAAGCGGATCAAATCTTTAGTTGGTGATGTCCCTTCAGCTACTTTGGTGTTGTGGCCTCAAATAATCCTCTAGTACTCCTGCACCAAATTTCCCATTGGCCTCCGCATGTGGTAGTGAAAGCCACTTTTTGAGCTCCTGTAAGCCAGGCAGAGAAGATTTTCTCCATCCATTCTTCAACTTTGTTTGGTTCAAAAGCTCCTCGGATGGCGAAAAGTTGCCTTCTTGAACTCAGTAAATTTATAATATTCCATATCTACCCCTGCTCCCAAACATTCCTAGCCAGGTTCCACTAATCATTGTGATCCAGTCTTTCTAGCATTCGGTTGGCCACTACAGGTTGTTCTCTCATGGCGCGATCTCACGAAGAGTACTCATCACGTATTCCAGCTAAGTGTTCCTATTCCTATTATGCATGATCTGCCATTAGTTCTAAACACACCAAACAAAAGATATTGAGTTGATCAGGTTCAACACAATGTTAAATGTGATAAAAACCAACTGTAGCACCACTAGACTGTCATGCATATCTAAACCCTATATCCTATCATATAGATAAGATTCAAGACATGACTTATCTACATATTGGAAGCATAGTCAATCCAATCCTCAAGGTCCTACTAGTACAAACCTGATACCATAATGTAACACCCTCCTAAGTGCAACATCATCCTTAAACTATGACATTATACTTAGGAGTTGTTACTTATAATTTAATGGACCTTACTCAAGTATCTATAGCATATTAGAGCGAATTGAGCAGTAACTAATCAATAGAACATCTATCTCACTTCAACATTTATAAAACAAAAACTACTAATGGTCTTCGCCATCGAGCTATTCTAATTCATGCATTTCTAGCATGAGCAACTTCTTTATTCTCTTGTGCTATCTGGAAACGACCCGGGAATACATAAACATAGGGGGTGAGAATTATGAAATTCTAAATAGGATATCCCTAAATACACAATAATAAATGTCATCATCATTGTTCCAGCTACTTCAGTTTATTATAAAAAATGTGATCATGCATTATGTAACACCCCAAAACTTATTTAAAAATTAATTTGAACTTTATTAGTGAGAATTTTAAAATCTGCAGTTTTAGCAATGATGAGGACGGCCCAATGCACGTGTTGAAAAAAAATGTGAATAGTGACCTTGAGGGTCCTATGCCCATCAAACAAAACCCTAGTAAAGAAGTCACGGGCTAAAAAATAGGGTTCAACTTAGAAATGGTTAGAAATGAAGATTTTATCTTGGAATTTAATTTCGCGCAATATTTGATTTCTCAGGTATGATGTTATACTCGTTCAGTAAAATTTTAATTTTTTTACATTTTAAAATGGCTTAATTTTTAAGATTTGGATAATGTCTTTCCATATAAACCAAGTGGATAGCTAAGATTCAATCTTGATTAACAAGATCAAATCCTAGCCATCCATCTTATTTTCTTTAGAAAGAATTACACATTTGACTACATAAAACAACCTCCATTTTTGTTTCTTCAAGAAGCTTGAAACTTGTTTTAAATTTCCAAACTCCTAACCTACACTTGGTAAAACCACAAACTTCATTTACTAAACTTATTCCACTCAACAAGATCTACCAAACTAATCGATTGAAATTTCAATTTCTCACTATTTCTCACTTTGATACCTTATAACCTACTACCTAAGGAAGGGTTTGGTGTTAGTTTGAGGGCCTTAATGTGAAGGAAATCATTCTGAAACATCCTTGGAGCCAAGATCCCTAAAGCTCCAAAAGTAGGCTCTTAAACCTTTTTAGTTTCAAATCTATTTTCTGAAATTTGGTTACTAATTTACTTGGTATTTTTGGTTGTATTGATTGATGATATATAGATATTGATGTGTTTAACTTGGTAAAGTGTTTGGATGATGTTACAAAACTCCTTTTCCGTAAATATGTTTTGAGCTATGTTGCTGGATTTTCGATTTTATCACAAGCAGGAATTAGTCACAATTTTTATGATGTATTTGTAGTTATTTTTATCAGCTAAAAATTTAAAATGTTGAAGCTAACATCTAAGACAACTCCATGATTTTTTTGGGGTCATGATAAAGACTTTTACTCTTCAAAAAAACAAAGAACCGTGACTATGTAACTTGTTGCTGAATTGCTAGATCTTGAGCTATGAATTTTGCTAATTTTGTTACCATAGCCAATGATTGAATTTTCACTTGAAATTTTTACAAGGTGTTGGAAAAATCTTAAGATTTAACCATGAATTTTATTATGATTTTAGGAACTCATTTGCTAGGGTTGAAAATTGTGGAATTCTGGCTTTTCACTAGATTAGGTGGTCTTTGACCACCAAATTTGTAGAATTTTTTTAACATAGTTAGAGAATGATCTTGCGCTGAAATTTTTATAGGATTTTGTGGACACATTGAAGTGTTATGGACAATTTTTGTAGCCTTGGAATTGGTTATTTGATATGCAAATTAAATTTTTCTATACAAGTGTAAAATTTGTCCAATGTGCTGGAAATGAACAAATTCATCTAATTGATAATATAATAGCATTTGGTTCTAGTATGATATGAATACTTGATTGTAAATACTTGAGCATATAACTTGTGATATATAAATGCATGCTAGAAAAGTTAAAGATTGGTTTATGAGGAATGAATGAGAATCACTTGTGATTGATTGTCCACATATAATTAATGGATGCACTTAGAAAAAAAAAAGGTTGAGACTATAACTTGAGATACCTTCAGTATGTTAAGGGCTTGGAAAGATAAGAATGATATAAGATCCCCTTTAAGGTACCAAGGGCACGTAATGATGAGAATGGTATAGATGAGATCCCCTTTGACTTGTTCAGGGCAAATAAAAAGAGATGAGATCCCTTCGACTAGTCAAGGGCAAATAAAGAAAGATAAGATCCCTTCAAATTGTCAAGGGCAAGTAGAGAAAGATTGAGATCCCTTTAATCCATCAAGGGCACGTGAAGTTAAGAAGGATACCAAAATAAAGAAAAAATCACTGTATTTATCATATACATACGCATATTTTATTAAATTATTTGTCTAGAATGAATCACTATGATTTTGAGTAGTATGACATTTGTATATTAAGTGATTGAATAATAAAAAATACCTACTTCGGAAGAATGGTTTTTGAACTCTAAAATGAATCTTTAAGATGTGTTGCATGATCACATTTCTTAATAAACCGAAGTGGCTAGGACGATGATAATGACATGGGTTTATTTTACTATACATTTTAGGGATACTTTACTGAGAATTTTAGCATTCTCACCCCTATGTGTGTGTTTCCGATGTCATCTCCAGGTTGATCTAGAGAACAGTGAGGTGGCTACACCAAAGAAATTGGAATTGCAGTAGTTCAAGTGGCTGAGACGTGTATCTATTGTACTTAGTTATATGTATATGTTTGTAAATATAATGAGAACATATGTGTATTAAAGCTCGTAAAAAAGCTTCCTTTTGTACTTGACTTTGCATTTAATAAATTTTTTGTTTCTTTATTATATATTTGGAATAATTACAATAACCTCCCTTGAGGTTTATCAAAATTATATTTACCCCCCTAGATTTCAAAATTACACTAACCTCCCTTTAACCCGACAGAACTTAACCCGTTAATGGCCTAAGTGAAATGACATTTTTACCACCTTAATACTCAAAGAAATAGACCCCTTCTTCCCCAATATCTCACTCACTAAGCTAGACAAATCCCTAATTTGCTCCTCATGAAATTAAATGAAAGCACTGACCACCGCCCTGTTTCTTGTTGGCAATGATAATGATGAGTAAGGAGCCTCGTTGCGTTCATGTTATACTCTTGGGCCACACAGCCTTTCCCAATAACGACTTAGCTGCGTTGGCGTTAGCAAAGGCATAGCATGTGGAGAAATTGGAGGGCTTCATAGGGGCTAGCATTAGCAGAGGTGTAGCTGAGTGGGTCATCCTGGTACTTGGCAATGAAGAACTTACATTCGAGTTGTTGCGATTGAACTTTTGGATGAAAGTCATCCACCTCGACCCTCCACAATCTTCGACTACTCCAGCTTTTAGCGCTCTAAGGCTATGCGACCACCACCAATCATCACTGGTGGTGATGGGAGTGGGACAAGGAGGCGATGTAGACACGCTCCCACCGCCACATGGAATGACGTCGTGGGCGAAACGGGGAAGTGAAAGAGCGAGCGGCGTTGGAGGGCATCTATAGGGCGGTGGAGGATTCTAGTTCAAGCTCTATGGACACGAACACAAACACAATCTTATGTTGGATGCGAATTTGGTTGGAAAATGATGTTTGTGCTTCTGTATGATTATTTGTTTGTGTTTGGAGTGTGTCAATTTGGTTGAAAATGTGTTTGTCACATGCCACCACTAACAGAGGTAACATCTGTTAATGGCTAGAGGGTTTCTGTTATGTCATAACAAAAAATAGGGGAGATGTAATTTTGAAAGTAATTTTGAAATCTAAAAGGGGTGAATGTAATTTTGATAGACCTTGAGGGAGGTTGCTGTAATTACCCCTATATATTTTAATAGAATCTCGAATTAGTTACTTCACAATTCAATCGATCTTGCTATAGATAATTAAGAATGGTCCATTAATTTATAAGTAACAACTCCTAGTATAATGTCATCACTTAAGGATGATGTTGTACTTGGGAGAGTGTTACACATTACATAACAATGGTTCATTTTAAAGTTCAAAATCATCCTTCTAAAGTAGATTTCTTTTAGCATTCAAACACTTAATTCACGTATATCATAATACTCAAACACATAGTAAATAATCCTAAACAAATAAGTCAATGTGATATAAGTATGCATATGCTAAATGCAGTGATGTTTAGTGAAATTATCTTTACATGCCCTTGATATGTCGAACGGGTTCTTACATACATCGTGCCCACTACATGTGCCCTTGACATATTGAAGGGATCTCTTTTTAGTTGTAATCATAGAACTTAATTCCATGCATTTTTCCTCTTTTCATTGACATAGGAAAGACTTAGTTTATACCAAATGGTATCAGTGGATAACACCACATATGGGTAATAGACTACTTATCAGACTAAGCTCATTCCTATATGTGATCATCAGACTTCATTTTTTCCTTTCTGAATCACACACAGATCTATTTCTAACTGATACATCTATCGACTCATAATATCTCTAGAGAAGTTCCTCTTTTTGCTTTCCCCTTCATTCAACATAAGCTGTGTTTATCTTTTGCCATATGTCAGAACATGCACAATTGAAGTTCATATATTCCCTTTTGTCACATATATGCATAATTTACTTCTCTTTTTCCAAATGCATGCATTAAGCACATATAGGCATTCATTGACAAGTAATTTCAATTGTGCCTTATAAACCAATCTTTACTTCTTCTAGTATGCATTTATATATCACAAGTCACATGCTCAAATATTCACGATCAAGTATTCATGTTATAACCAAATGCTATTATATCATCATTTCAAAACATTGGGTAGATTTCACACCTTTGTAGCAAAAATTAGTTTGCATATTAAACAATTGAATTCAAGGCTAAAAAAATTATCCATGACACTTCAATGTGTTCACAAGGTCCTGTAAAAAGTTCAAGGAAAAACAAGCTCTCTAAACAAAATTGTAAGAATTCATAGGTCACAAACCACCTGTTTCCAGAGAAATAGCCAAATTCTCAATTTTATTACCAAAACAAATGAACTTATAAACTCCTACAAAAATTCAGGTTGGACTTCAAGATGTTCTCAACACCCTGTAAAATTTTCAAGTCAAAATTCAATCATTTGTATAGTAACAAAATTAGACAAATTTATAACTTCATAATTGGTTTAACAACAACCCTAATAATCTCAATTTTTTATTTTTCCAAAACTAGTAAAAGTGCTCAAAATGACTCAAGAAAAATAATGAAGGCACCTTAACATGTTAGCTTCATCATATAAAATTTCAATAAAAAAGATATCTACAAATATCTAAGAAAAATCATGAATCATATCCTGTCTATGAAAATTCGAGAATTCTAGCAACATAGTTCTTAATGTTTTTCACCAAAAAAGGTTTTCTAACATCATCCGATCACTCCACCAAATTAAAAACATCAAGTTCTATACATATGCATATACTATAACAAAAATATCAAGGCCAACCATTCAATAACTTCAGAGAAATTTTGAGAAAGAAAGGGTCTGAAAAACCCTACTTGTGAAGCTTTAGGACTTTTAGCTCAAGATGATCTTCCAAAAATGGTTTTCCTCACTTCAAGGCCTTCCAACAGCATTAAAACCTTTCTTCAATAGTGAGGTATGATATCTCAAGGTGGAGAATGGAGATGATTCAAAATTCCAATTGGTTGGTTTTGTAGATTATGATGAGTAGAACAAGTTTAGTGAAGGAGATTTGGGGTTTTAGTGATTTTGAGCTAGGGTTTTGGAGGTCAAGAATGAGGGTTTGAGAGAAAGAACAATGGAGCATGTGAATTTTGAGGGTGCTGGATGAAAATGATGATGATAGAGTGATGAGGTTGGTTGTGTTGTGTTTATCCTAAGTTTGGTGGTAGTATTTATCTAGTTTCAAGTTTTTCTTTCTTTTTTTGGAAAAGAAATTATATGAATGACTAGGATTGATTTCTTCATCAAAGAATGAATCTTGGCCATCCACTTGGCTCAAGATATATGGGTCATTTTAACTCTTGGAGCAAGTTACTTTTTTATGTTAAAATCGCATATCAAAACTTCACCGAATGGATGAGATATTAATTGGCCCCTAAGTAAAATATGATAAATGAAAGGCCAAGATTGAAACTTGCTTAGCATGTTTTAATCCATGCCACCCACTTGGCAAGATGTGATTAGTAGAGGTTACTTGGCCACCAAGTAACATTCATGGTGTTAAAAATCACACATTCAAACTTTATCGAACAGATAAAATATCGTACCCGGGAACTTAAAAGATCTGTACATGGGCCCAGGCCTAATACTCTATGTAGGCCCTAGGCTTAATACTCTATGTGGGCCCTAAGCCTAATACTATATCTCGGTCCTCGGTCTAGTGTCCTTTGGCCCTGGGTCATCGTTGGTCCGGTTCCAGGGTACTATTCACCTGCAACACACAAATCACTATTCACGCCTAGCTGGAATTATATTTTGAACCTATCCATTGAGCGGTCCTTATCATTGCTAAGACTGTCAAACTTTTGAAATTCTCACTAATAAAGTTCAAATTAATCTTTGAATAAATTTTGGGTGTTACATTACCACCCACCTTAAAAACAAATTTTGCCCTCAAAATTCATTTGAAATTAATTTCAAAAGATAGTTTTCACAAATCAAACAAGCAATCTACACGCATTTCAAACAATTCAATCAAATCCTATAATGTAGTAAAAACGTCCCTAATGCGAATCATATAATCGGTTGGTGATGTCACGTCAGCTACTTTGGTGTTGTGGCCTCAAATAATCCTTTAGTGCCGCTCCAGCAAATTTTTGCATCGGCCTCCAACATATAGTAGCAAAAGCCACTTTTCGAGCTCCTGTACATGTAACACCCGAAAAATAATTTAAAAATTAATTTGAGCTTTATTAGTGTGAATTTAAAAAATCTAATAGTTTTAGCGATGATGAGAATAGTCCAATGGATGTGTAAAGAAAAAACATGAATAGTGACTTGCAGGCCAGTAGGCCCATCAAAACCGAAACCTAGAACCGAACTAGGAGATGCCCGAAGCTAAAAAATTATAAGATTAAGGTTAGAAATTGTTAGAAATGAAGATTTTATACTTGAAATTAATTTTCAGGCAATGTTTGATTACCTGGGTATGGTGTTTTACTCGTTTGGTAAAATTTTAGTGTGCGATTTCTAACACCAGAAGATAGTTTAATCTTTATAAAAGGATAATGTCTATCCTTTAGGGCCAAGTATAAGGATAAGATTTAATCTTCATTTACAAGATAAAATCCTAGCCATTCATCATATTTTCTTTTTAGAAAGAATTAGATTTTATATTACATAATTCATACAACCTCATCTAAGTTCATTTAAAAAGCTATCAAACCTTATCCTTGAAGCATCATTCTCAGCAGCCAAAGGGGAGTATACAGCCACCATTGTTGTTACTTTAAAGAGCTTGAAACTTGTTACAAACCTCCAAACTCCTAACCTACTCTTACTAAAATCACAAACTCCCTTCACTAAACTTATTCTACTCATCAATACCTACCAAACTAACCGATTAAAATTTCAAATCCTCACTATTTCTCACTTTGACATTTCATTCTTCACTGTTTAAGGGAGGGATTAGGTGCTGTTTGGAAGGTTTCAAGTGAGAAAAATCATTCTTGGAGCATCCTTTGGAGCCAAGATCCCTAAAGCCACTAAAGTAGGGTTTTCTTTGGCCTTTTTCTTTCAAAATTTATTCTGAAAATTTATGATTGGTTTTGGTCCAAAATTTTTATTTATATTAGTTGATAATACATAGATGTTGATGTGTTTAATTGGATGGAGGGATTGGATGATGTTAGAAAACCCTTTTTGGCAAAACAAGTTGATAACTAGGTTGCTGGAATTCCCGAATTTTCATAGGCAATGTAAGATTCTTGAATTTTCTAAAGTATTTGTAGATGGATTCATGAGTTGAAAATTTTATATGATGAAGCTAACATGTTAAGGTGTTTTCAATATTTTTCTTGGGTCTTAAAAATGACTTTTACTATTTTCTAAAAATTAGAAACCGAGGTAGTGAAGGTTTCTATATGCATAGCCAAGTTTGAAGTTATAAATTTTGCTAATTTTGTTACCATAGCAAATAATTGATTTTTCCTTAGACATTTTATAGGGTGTTGAGAACATATTGAAGTACAACCCTAAATTTTTGTATGATTTGATATGTTCATTTGATATTATAATAAAATTGGGAACTATGGTTGTTGATTGTAATTAGGGGTTTCTGACCTAGAATTTGTCTAATTTTGTTAGCACAGAAAATGATTCTTGCTCTGAAATTTTTACAGGACCTTGTGGACACATTGAGGTGTCATGGAGAGTTTTTATAGGCTTTGAATTGGTTGTTCAATGTGCAAATTAATTTTGCTACTTTACTATAAAAATCTGTCCATGTCCTGGAAATGAACCCAAGACTCGAATTGGTAATATAATGGCATTTTTGGTTCAAGTATGATGTATATGAATGCATGCTAGTGACTTTAAAGATTGGTTTATGAGGATGATTGAAATTACATTGTGAATGAATGCCTATATGTGCTTTATGCTTGCATTTGTAAAAAGAAAAGCAAATGATGTATATATGTGGTAAAAAAAAAAAAAGAATGTGTGAACTTAAATTGTGCATAGAAACAAGACTTAGGTTGGGTAAAGGGAAGGCAAAAAAAGGAACTTCCCTAGAGATATTATGAGTTGGTAGATGTATTGGCTAGGAATAAACTGTGTGTGATTCGAAGAGGAAAAAATAAAATCCGATGATCACGTATAGGAATGAGCTTAGTCCTGATAAGTAGTTTATTTCCCATTTGTGGAGTTATCCACGGTAGATACAATTAGGTATGAATTACCCATTGTGGAGTTATCCACAACAGATACCATTCAGGATAAACTAAGTATTTCCTATGTCGATGAAAAAGAAAAATGCATTAATTTGATTTATAAGGCCATAAGTTAGAGCAGGCCACTAAATTTAGTTTTGTGGCCATAAGTAGAAGCCCTTTAAGATAATTTCACTACATTTAGCATATGCATATTCATATCATATTGAATCATTTTGTTTAACATTATTTACTATGACTATGACCTTTATGATATAGGAGCACTAAGTGACTGATAATTAAAAGTAAACCACTTCGGAGGTATGATTTGGAACTTTAAAAATGAACTGTTGTTATGTAATGTATGATCACCTTTTTCTTAATAAATCGAAGTGGCTAAAACGATGATTGTAACAACCCACAATTTATTTCAAAAATTTTGCTAGACTTTATTAATTAGAATTTTATGATTCTGATAGTTAGTCAAGGTAAGAACAACTTGAGGAAGTTGCAAAAAAAAACAATGTGAATAGTGACTACAAGCCAGATAGGCTCGTAAGGACCACGAAACTCCAAAATTGGGATCCTAGATGCCTAATAATGAGAAAATATAGGATTGAGGTTAGAAATGGTTAGGAAAAAAAATTTTACACCTGGAATTTAATTTCAGCAATATATGTTTTGGGTATGGTATTTTACCCGTTCGGTTAAATTATGGTGTACAATTTCGTACACCTATGAGACTTGCAGTACAAATTGGACACTTCACTAGACAAGTGTGTGGCTTAGAATTATGCCACACCATTGCCTTTTCTAGGGACCAATAGGAAGCTTACAAAATTCATATATTTATCTTAAGGAAACAATTATTGTGATAGGAAATAAATCCAACACATCTTGTAATAAATAGCATAGAATCATATTTCTTCTTCCGTCCCTTAGTAATTTCATGCAGCCCTACCGTTTATAGCTTTCTTACATGTTTTCTTCATCAATCACCATAACTTAGCTTGAAAAACTCATGTTACAACCGCAAAACTCCATAACCAAAGCATAAACTTCAACCTAGCTCTTGAAACCCCTAAATCAAACACCAATAGAGAATCCTCACCTAAACTCACCAACAATTGTGGTTGTTGTTCTTTCTGCCTTGGAGGAGGATTTGAGAGGATTAAATCAAAGATTGTGTAACGACCAATTTTTTAGTATTATTGTGATAAAATAATTAATTGTGAATAATCTATAGGAATTTTGAAAATTCAAATAGTTATGATTAAAATAATATGAGGAGTTTGTAAAAAAAAATGAAAATTAATTTAATATTATTAAAAAAAATTAATATAATAATATTTTAATTGGAGATATAGAATAAAACATATAATTGGTATAAGGACATTGAAAAAATAATGATAAAGTTAAATAAATATTTTAATCCAGTAAAATTGTTTAGGTATCGATGGGGTACCAAATAGTAATAATTGGTACACCGAAGTGGTAATAACCGGTACACCAAAACACTTAGTCTGGTAAATATAATTTATATTATCAGATCCCAAATAATTTTTACTTAGCACGATCAAATAAATATAGATATTTCCAATACAAAAACAAGACAAATGATCCAATAATAGGTATACCTATTACTTGGCCCCCAAGTTAGTTTTAATATAAAGGAAAAAAGGAAAAGGAAATAGCATTTTCTCGGTTTGGCAGAGCTTCACGTTCTTCACCTTGCTTTCTTTCTTCCTCCATGTTCTTCATGTTTTTCTTCTTGAAACTCCATGAAAGCTTCCAATTCTTGAAGGTTATGCTTAGGAAAACACTTAAGCTAGTTCAAGAACACTTCCTTTACATCAAACTCAAGCCCAAAACCTTGTTTTTCCCCTTTAAATATGTCCACAAAGCAGCTAATACATGGGCTGGAAAATGGGTTTGAGACTTGGATTAGAGAAGAAAAAGCTAGAGAAAGTTTAGCAAAAAGCTTGGAAGAAAGGTAGGAAAGATTCTAGTTTATTGCCTTGTGATTGTTTGGCTATTTTGCTAATATAAACTCTTGATATATGCTTGAAATTTATGTTGTGAAATCTGAAATTATTTCAAGATGCTTATGCATGAACTTGGTAGATGTAAAAAGGGTGCTATGCTTGAAAGCTTTATGAATTGAGTAATTGATGTAAGAGATTTAACTATGTAAATGAAGAGCTTTTTGATTCCTTAAAGAGAATAAGAAATCTGAAAATTTTTCAAGAATATAACCAGAAATGTTTTGTAAAAATCTGCAAGATTAGTATTTTGAAGTATGATGCTAAAGTTTCATGAAAAATGATGAAGTTTTGATCCATAGAAGAAAAACTATGAAATCTAAGAAATATACTTGGTTTAATTTTCTGAGAGATTTAAGAATTATAATGTAAGAAGTTCTATAAGTTTCTCCTGCAGAAATCTCATAAAAGATTAGCAGATTTGAGAAAATCTCATCAGAACTACAGATTTTATAGAAAAGTTCATCACAATTTAATAGACTTTGCAGAAAATCTCGTAACAGTTCTTCTAGAAAATCTCATAAAAATTTTAGTAGATTTTACAGATAAATCTCATAAGAATCCAAAAGATTTTTAACAGAATATCTCATAAGACTTCAGAAGATTTTGAACATAAAATCTCATAAGAATTCAGAAGATCCAAAGAGAATATCTTATAAGAAATTCAAGAGATTTTCAAGAGAAAAGTCTCACAGTAATTCAAGAGACTTAACAGAGAAAATCTCACAAGAGTTAAGGAGATTTCAAGAAAATCTCAAAGCAAAAGTATGAGATATAGAACTATTAAGAAGAGATTTTACTTCATAATTAAGAGATTTTCTAAATAAATGATAGAGTTTCATACGAAGAAAGAACTGAAGATATACGCCTTATGTAATATTAATTGCTTAATGGTAAGCTCATGGATTCACGGGTAGTAGTAGACGTACAACGCCCTTGGAACTATATCAGGTTGTAATCACGACGACATTACATCATTTGAGAAAAAGGATGTACTAGAAGGAATAGCGAGGCTATTCAGATGAGACGTAGTAGACGTACTCCATCTAGTGAACTATATCAGGTTGTAACATGATGGCGTTACATCGTTGATAGTACGATACAGAAAGTATATCAAAGTCCTATGAGTTCTACCATTAAGTTTAAAGTAGCTAACCAAGTTAAGTCACAGAAGATAATGATATTAACTACATATCAATTGCATTATTTTAAGCTCATGGATTCGCAGTGTGATCTATATCAGGTTGTAGTACGAGGTACTATAACAAGTGAACTATATTAGAATGTAACACGAGGTGTTACACGCTAGAAATACATCAGATGAGAAGTACATCAGGAATCTTATGAGCTCTATTCTCAAGCTTAAAGTTCAGAATAAGATTGTACCTAAGAAGTAATGAAACAAACCAAATAATTATTCCTGTAAATAACCAAAATACCAAGCAATTATCTTACGAATCCTATGACCTTTATATTCTCAAGCATAAGTGTACTCATAATTGTATTTAACAAGTAAAGTGGATAAGCAAGCTTGATATTTCAAAAGAAATTAAAAATACTTTAATTATTTTAATGTTTTGTCAAATATCACTGTGTAGTAGACTAGTATTTTTCCTGGAATCTTTGATTCTCATTCCTGCTGTTATCATATTTTTATATATTGCTGTGTTGATGATTATTTTGTGGAAATTCTCAACTGGTATTGGCCTAACGGTCAGAGTTTCTGATGAACCGATTTTAGAGAATTTAGTTAGTTATTTTATTTCCTTTTTGAGAATGTTGAGTAGTACCCTACCTAGACTAGATGGTTCCTATGTAAACAGGGTAAGGGTTTTGATAGAGGCAATATGTTATTGCTTTGTTGGGTAATACAATTATGTATTTTGATATATTATTTATGTTCAAATTTAACGACTAGAGAGAGAGCATTTTATGTTTGTCTAGAAAAGCAGGCTCATATGTAATATGTATATACTCCATCAAGGGTCAAGTAGAGAAAACGGTAACAACTTCATTATAAGGTTATAGCTTAAGCATAGCCTTATGGTGTGAAGGGTGTTAGATTATTTTAGGAACTCTTGAAGTAAGCCAAGAACAATAATTAAAGCTTGAAAGAGCCAAGTAAGGCTTATTTCATCCACTTTTCTTTCAAAATTTGCACTGAAATTTCCCGAGTGATTAAGCTTGGAATTTTTGTTTTATTGATTGATATCACATAGATATTGATGTAGTTAAATTGGTCGAGTGTTTAGAAGAAATTATAAAATCATTTTTCCTAAAACAAGTTGAGTCATGCTCCTGGAAATATGAATTTAAGCAAGTAGGTGAGCTATTTTGATTTTTCTCACTGATTTAGAGATATGATCATGAACTAAAATTTTTATATGATGAAGCTAACATATGGAACTGTTTGCAAAAATTTTCTTGGCTCATTTTAAGGAAATTTTTCTATTTTTTACAAAATGGAAAACTAAACAAGTTAGGGTTACTACATCAGTCCAATTTGTAGTACTAAATTTGTCTAATTTTGTTACCATATCAAATATCAAATTTTGACCAGAAATTTCCTGGGGGTTGAGGACATCTTTAAGTCTAACCTAACTTTTTGTACGAATTTAAGTGATCATTTGATAGGGTAGAAAAATTGAGACTTCTGGATGTTTAACTGAAATCAGGTTACTGACCTTCGGAAAATGTGAGATTTTTATGCTTTGAAATTTTTATAGAACCTTGTTAATACACTAAATCATCTCTGAAAAATAGTCTTGCTATGTTCCAACGATGTTTGATAATTTAACTAGAATTTCTCTTAGAATCGAAATCCAAGAAGCAAGCAAGGTTGGTTGAAGAAATGACAAAGTGTTTATGATTTAACCTCATTGATACTATGTGAATCTATTGATGATGTTATGCATATACCATGGTGAATGTCTAAGCTTGGAAGTATTGATGGATGCTCTATGAGCTAAAGCTAAGATAATGAACAATATGTGTGCATATATAATTAAGATGCACATATGACTATGATGCTTGTATATATGACTCTGTTAATGATGTTATGTGCACAAGATTGTGAATAGTTATTACAATTACTTATATGTGCGAGAAAGCATGAGACTTTGTTTCTTGGGCCGGAGAAAGTAAATTCGGTTAAGTAAAGAAAGTAAACCCGACTACCCTTGAATTGAGTTCAGGAATGTGTGAAATTTGGAGAAAGTAAATCCAATAATCACTTATATGAATAAGCTCAAAAGATCCATATGTATCGGAATGGGTTTAGAAGATTTGTGTGTGAATTGGAATGAAACTCCAAGGATCACGTATAGGAACATGCTTAGAAGATCCATGTGTATAGAAATTGGCTCAGTCCTGAAAAGCGTCTGTTACCCATAGAGTAGTCAAAGCCATAATGGTCGAGGGCCAAGACAAATCGAAGTAGCAATTGTCCTAAGTAGTCATTTATCTTATGGCCTAAGGGAATGATTTTAGTATCGACATTAAGCCCAATATGTGTAAGATGAAATTTAATAGTACATCCTTTATATGATGATATATGTATATTAAGAGATTGAACAATAAAAGAAATCCACTTCAGAAGTATGATTTTAGAACTTTTAAATTAGTCTTTAATATATATTTATGATCACATCTACTTAATAAACTGAAGTGGCTGGGACAATAACGATGACATAGATTTTGCTATGCATTATGGGGATACCCTGACAATTTTAGAATTCTCAGCCCTATGTTTTTATATTTCCGTGTCATTCTAGATTTCTAGGGGACATATGAAGCTTGCCATAGAAGAATTTGATATGTAGTAGCCCAATAATTGAAGCCTCTTATCAATTTTATTTTGTTATGTATAGATATTTGTAACGATATAAATAGACAGATATATGTGAAAAATCATAGAAGAGTTTTATTGTATTTGAATTTGTACTTAATAAATATTATGTTATCTTTCTATATATTTCAATAGAATTCCAAATTAGTCATTGTACGATTCTATAACTCTGTTATAGATATTTAAGAAAGGTCCGCTAAATTATGAGTAACAACTCCTGAGTCTAATGTCATGGCTTAAGGATGATGTTATACTTGGGAGGATGTTACAATAACGATGACATTTATTGTTGTGTATTTGGGGAAAGTCCTACTAAGAATTGTATAATTCTCACCTCTATGTGTTTGTGTTTCTATGTCGTCTCTAGGTTGATCCAGCCAACTATGGAGTTGTTACACAAAAAGGAATTGGATTTGCAGTAGTTTAGTGTCTAAGGCTTATATTGGTTGTACATAGTTGTAGATAGATGTATGTAATTATAAATGAGAACATATGTGTATTAAAGCTCATAGAAGAGCTTCCTTTTGTACTTGACATTGGATTCAATAAATGTAATGTTTCTTTGTTATATGTATTTTAATAGAATTACGACTTAGTTCCTACATTATTAATCGATCTTGCTATAGATAATTGAGAAAGGTTTGCTAATTTATAACTAACAACTCCTAAGCATAATGTCATGACTTAAGGATGATGTTGTACTCAGAAGGATATTACATTATGGTATCAGAGAAGTTCATCCTTGTAGGACCTTGAGGAATGGACTGACTATGCTTCCAAAGTGTAGATAAGTCATGCCTTGAATCTTATCTATATGATAAGGTATAGGGTTTAGATATGCATGACGGTCTCATGGTGGTGTAGTTGGTTGCCATCACACTTAACATAGTGTTGAGCCTGATCAACTCAATATCTTTCGTTTGGTGTGTTTAGGAACTAATGGCAGACGTAGATGTACTCAGGAATAGGGGAGCTGAGCCGGATGATATGATTGATACTTTTCATGAGATGGCTAGCACTATGAGGCCAATTGGATGATAGAGAGATTAAATTGGAATGTGAAGGAGCTGGAGTTTGTGGCACTCAAGCAAGAATCACGATCGATGGTAGAACAAGAGTGCCCTAAATGTGGAAAAATCATAGGAACAAGCCTTCCTGGAAAGTAAAAATTGTTTGCTATGGATATGGAAAACCAGGACATAAGGCGTATAAGTACCTTACCAAGAAGAATCGGCAGCCCGTCTCCAGGCCGCAACACCAAATGCATGCTCTTAATTGAGTACTTAGGAAGCTGCTCAATCTCCAGATTTGATTCGAGGATACAATAGGAAGCTAGCAATTGACAAATCCACTAGGGATGATTCTAAGAAAAGATTGGCACCTGAAGATCAAGAATATGAGGATGCCCCGCCCTAAAAGAAGGTTTCAACCTAATCTGCATGAGGATAAACAACAACAACGGTCAACTATGAGACAAGATTATCCAAAATGTGGGAAGAACCATGGGGGGTAAACCTTGCTTAGCTGGGCAAAATGTATGCTATCACTGTGGAAGGCCAAGACTTATAATGAGGAAGTGTCCAGATGTAGGTAAAAAGGTGCACGAGAAGGCGGATTGAATCGTGCTTCATTTTCTTTCCTATTTAGCTTCTAAACACTTAAACAAGATATTATCAAGCTTTGAGCTTGAAGTGCAGCAAAAGCATTAGCGACTTCAAAACTGAACTTTCTAAACTAAGAATGTGAAATACACGCGTTAAGGAAAGCTTTTCAAAAGAGACAAAATAAATAATCTAAAAGCGGAAATAAAATAAGAAATGAAGGAGAAGAGAAATACTACTCAAGAATTTGTATCCTAGTTTAGCCAATCCTGCTACATCCAATTATTTTTACAAGCAATGAAAATGATTACAAGAAGTAATAAGCTTTACAAGATGAGGGAAATTTTCAGAGTTTTGCTCTTTGTGCAATGTTCCTCTTTTCTTTGAAAGCACATCATCTCTATTTATAGATGGTCTTCTTTGTGACCATTGCCCTTGATAAGATCTCCAAGTGACACGTGTTAATCATCAGTTGTGTCTTGGAAAAACAATCTAGAGATAGCTGCCTGTTTAGGAGCTTTTGCAGAAGCCATTGTAAGTTTAAGGTTTCTAATGTCCCTTCAGAAACTACTCTTTCTTTCTAATATGGTTTCTGAACTTTTTCTTCTAGAAGCTAGGGTAGTTGACCACGATGGCAAAAGAGATGACATGCCAGTTTTGTCACTAGGTTTTGACTTTTCAAATTCAAATTTGAAATTCAAAATTTCCTTCCTTTTCTTGTAAGAGCGCACTGTATCACTATAAGTGAGCTTTCTAATGTGCGATATAATTTCCTTGATGATTCTTGGGTCTTCTTGTCTTCAATCAAAGCTTGTTGATGAATAAAACATTACGAGTATGATGATTAAAGATAGTAGAACATTTTAGCTTCAACTTTTGATTGATATCTTTATTTCAGGTGTACTTTTGAAGTCCAAGTGTTACTTTCTAAGTCCCAAATATTGGTTTCTTATACCTGTTAGGCATTTTAAGCTTCATTCACTTTAGTTCATATCTCTTAAAACGAGATAAAACATGTTTGCACATGTAAAGTGAAATTATTTTCACTTAAATAAGCCTTATTATGCCAATGAAAGAACTTGTTTGCTAACACAAGAAACTCAAGTAGCCATTAGTCATTCTTCAAAAATAATTTTTTTAAATTGGCTTTGTTGTCACTCAAAACATATTATCTTGAAGCTTCTGAAGGGTTATGGAGCTAACAATCTCCCCTTTTAATGATGACAAACCAATTTGAAGAAAATATTTTGAAGAGATATTGAAAGAATTACTCCTGAAAGTAGCATCATAATTAATATTCTTTCAACTTATCACAGAAGTGATTTTAGGAAGTTCTTTTCTTAAGGCATGATATGAAAATGTTCAAAAACATTTTATAGCTTTAAGTGACTTAAATCATAGCTGTTATTATTTTTCATGCAGTTTGAACCAAATCAGAATACTTCTGAAAGATAACGAGCAAGATGTTAAAGGAAATATCGTTTAAGCTTTGTTTACACAAGTAGCTTGATTTTTAGTCATAAAAAAACTTCTGAAGATTCATGTGCTGGAATAACTAACAAGTAATAGTTGTGATATTTTATCTTGATTAATTCTTTTATTCAGCACTTCTTTATCCAAACTTATTTTTCAAAAAGGATGCTCATGTTTATATATATATATATATGAGAGATGTATAGAGCATTTTGAGCAAACAAAACAATAGATTGATACTCATGCAGTTTTAATGCTCAAAGAAACCTTCAAAAAAGAAACGGTATATCCTGTTTTAGGTTTTTGAAGCTCAATAGGGATTAATCCCAATTAAGTCAGAGTAAGAAACTCTTCACATAGGTATCAAAACGGAATTTTGTAAAGCGTGCTTAAAACATATGTCATGCTTCTCAAATTGGTTTGGACACTAATATATATATATATAGCAAGCAAACTATAAAAAGGTGTATAACGTAGTTAATAAAACAGAAGTTAAAACATGAATTAAATCAACAAAACTCTAACCAAAAACAACAACAAAAATAGAGGAAAAAATGAGATACAAAAAAATGATCTCTGAATTTACTCCCCATGTTTTTCACTAAATAAGATTTTCTTCTATTTCTTCTCCCTTTTTGTCATCAACAAAAATAGGTGTGTTAGAATCCAATAACACCATCATTAGTCCGGCGCCTTAACTCCTAAAGAATTTCTCGCAGAAGCGCTTCATGTCTTTGTGATAAAGCTTACATCTAATCCAACCAATTGTTGATTAGGTGTTGTTCTTGCAGCAGCACTTGTACTTCTGTGAAGCTTGGTTGTGCCCTAGTGCAGGTTGGTTTGATGAGGGATCAACATTCTGCTGAAGATGGTTCAGGAATAGGTGGAGCAAGGAGAGGTGAGCTCGTCTTAGGTTTTTCATGTGATGATTCATGCTTTGAAGACATCCCTTCCTTAGAAGCGATTTGAGCTTGTCTTATTCTCAAAATTGGAGGCCATGCATGATCTACAAGGTGAGCCCCCATATCTAATAATTATTTCAAGCCTTTTACTTCTGGAGGTGTCTTCAAGAAGTATGATTCTTCTTTTTCTTCTTTTCCCTCATTCTATGCCGCTACCTTTTCAAGAGCATCTCTTCTCAAACTCTATCTCCTGACACTAGATGTTGTAGCAGGTAGGTCTCCTTAGGGTTGAAGGAGTTGAAAGTATACAGTACCTTCCATATACTTATACCACTCATCTGCTAGTGGGTAATGCAAGTATTCGAAGATCTTGGTCAATAGAATCCCATAAGGAATAGCAGTAATTCCCTTTTCTCTAGAGAGATGGCACTTAACATGTAGTCAAAGATTAGTCTGGGCAAGTGTACCTTTTTTTTGCCAACAAACAAAACAATAGCATGTAGTATATTCCAACCAGGAGATGCGTACTCCCCAGGCGGAAGAAGAGAAAACTGGATTAGGGTGAAGACTTGACAAGCTTTGGAGTTTAACATAGCAGTGGTTATCTCTTGAGGTTGATGTTTGGAAGAGTTCGTGAGACATTCAGATACCTCTTCTGTGACACCAAGGGTCATAAACCAATTCTCCTAGATGAACATCTGACACCTTCATTAGAAGCGTGGACGATATTGGAGAGGTCGGCTATGCTCAGCTCCATATCAATGCCTTTGATATAAGTGGTCAGGAGTTGGATACCTGTACCAACTGGAATAGAAGTAGTGACCATCCAGTGAAGACAAATTGGTCAAGTTGAAAAATCCTTCCCATCCCTGGAAGGAGACAACTTCCAATATGATGAGTATCTGAGTCATTAGCCCATGTGTTATCCTTTTGCCAGGGGCTATTGGTCAGTGAGAGAAGTTCTTGGCATAGTGATGTTGATGTAACATTTTGTTAAACATGAGAAGTGTTCCTATGTTAGTATTGTGATCATCAAAATGCTTGTCTTCAGCCATTGATATAGTTGTGAGGGTAGAGTAAAAAGGTTAAAGCTTGAAAGGATTTTAAGTAAGGATGAGGGGAAGGTCAAAGTTTCATTTGTTGGAAGGAGAGTTTAGGAGGTGAAGGTAGCAGTTCAGAAAGAAGAGAGGAGATGAAATGATTGAGGTAGCGTGTTTCAAGTTGAAGATGAAGTTAAAAAGGTGATATGTGATGAGTGGAGGTTATTTAAGTGATGTAACGTGACTGCTGAAGTTGAAGCGATGTGGGAGAAAGAAAACTCAAAAGAGTTGGAATTATCCCGCATTTTCATCCTTCTTCAGAAAGAATGGTTTCTGAATCTTGGGAGCACTTTCTGAAGGGCTTTCTTTCTAAGCTTCACTATTCACTTTCTGAACCCAATGGAGACTCACCACATACTCATCATAAGCTCATCTTCATAAACTGAATCCTATAACCCCATATATTCTTCATTTTTTGATCATTATCTATTCTTTCTGGCCATCCATCTTCTCTTGATTAACCCATATTCTTTCTAAACTTGCAAACTGGAATTTTGATCTTCAATTCGATACTTGGTCTTAACATTGATTTCTTCTTTGGGCATCAACTTTGGAGTTATGGAGAGAGTATCCAGAGATGGTTTGTGCATAAATGCTTATGCAGATTTAAAAACACTTAAGTTTAAAAGCATTTTCAAAACACAAAAATGATCTTCAAGCTAATGGCTTTGTGAATATATCTAACGCTTGGTCTTAGGATTCACAAACATTAACTCAAACATCTCCTTTTTGAACATGATCACAGATAAAATGATGTTTAACATCTATGTGCTTAGATCTAGAATGTTGGATAGGATTCTTAGCAAGACCAATAGCACTAGTATTATCACAGTAGACAGGGATTTTGGAATACCTCAAGTGATAATCTTCCAGCTAGTTCCTTATCCATAGCATCTGGGTGCAACAATTTGCAACGCTACATATTCAACCTCAACAGTAGAGAGCAATTGTATTATGCTTTTTGCATGATCATGTGATCAGGCTTTTTCCAAAGAAACAGTAGCAACCACTGGTGCTTTATCTCTTAACCCTATCTCCAACGAAGTCAGCATCACAATAACCTACAATTTCATAAGAAGTACTTTTCTCATACCATAAGCCGAGATTAGTAGTACCTGATAAATATCAAAGGATTCTCTTAACAGCATTAAGTGTGATTACTTTGGGTTAGATTGAAATCTAGCACAAATTTTCATACTTAATTGAATGTATGTCTACTCATGTAAGGTCCAGTAGTGAACCAATCATTCTAAGATAATTACTTTCTGAAACTTTTTCACCATTCTCATCAGCATCAATGATTTGAGATGTGTAACACCCTAAAAGAACCTAACTACGTTTAAGTTCACATTTGGATTCTATTAGATGTCACTTATGCCTTGTGTTTATTTTCTTTTGAAATTAACTTAGAAAAATAGTGGATAATTTTTTTCTTTTAAATTACTTTTCAAAAGCTTAAGCCTGAAACGAGAATTAAAATACATAGCGCTTACGTAGATGGTACTCAAAATTACTTTGCGCAATTACTTAATTCAATAAAGCGGAATAAAGGACTAAATGTAAAATTACCATTACATAAGCTGAAAGCTAACTACTTAATAAATAAGTCATACCAAGACATATAACATAGTAATAAGTTCTTAATAACAATTTAAATTCTATTACTACAGGTATATTCTTTGCATCTATAACAGAACTAAACTCGGAGTGCTAATTCTTGGAAGGTTTGAAATCTTCGCCTATTTCCCTCCTTCTTAGCTTCTATTGCTTCAGGTGGACTGATTCGTCTCTGGTAACGATAACGAAAAGAAACATAGGAATAAGAAATACAAGATTTCTCATAAGAGTTCCTACTTGCACTAAACGTGTCATCGTTGCCGTCCTAGTCACTTCGGGTTTATTATAAAAAGGTGGACATATAAATGGTTCAATTACTAAATTTTCACAAACATAATTAGCCGAAGTGCGGTTGCTTTTAACTATTCTTATAACATTAACAGGAATATACATTCAGTCATTCATCAATCATGTATCCAAATATATCATATAAAATTACTAATTGGCAATAATAATTTAGGAGATGCAGGTGTTTCATGATTACTCATCCTTAACATTTACATTATTTTGGGTACCACACCTTCGGGGTCCTTTTCGTTGTTTATTTTGGGTACCACACCTTTGGGGTCCTTTTCTTTATTTATTTTGGGTACCACACCTTCGGGGTCCAATTAGTATATTTCTGAATTACTCAGGATGAATACATCAATGCCTTAGACCACCCTAAAAGGGTAATGAGCTCATACCATGGCCGTCGTCACAACCTTATGGTTTTCTTTCTGTTGCCATGATCTCATTAAGGATAGTCGAGGCTGGCCGCCTCAATTTCCAGGTGAAAATAACCTCGGGGCATTTTGATCATTTTGCACATGGGAAAAATCAAGGATTGCAATTTTCGCACAAATTGCTATCTAAACCACATATAGCCTCGTTCTAATATTAGATTACTCCTTTGAGGATGCCTGGACTAGCCGCTCTCGATTCTCATGCAAAAATGACCCTAATTTTAGTCATTTTGCATAGGAAGAAAAATCGAGGTGTTACATTATACTAGAACCAAATGCCATTATATCATCATTTCAAGGCATTCATACAATTCCAGCACATTGGGCAGATTTCACACCTCTATAGTAAAAATAAGTTTGCATATTAAACAAATGAATCCAAGGCTACAAAAATTATCTATGACACTTCAATGTGTCCACAAGGTCTTGTAAAAATTTTAGGACAAAACAAGCTCTCTAGCTATGTTAACAAAATTGTACAAATTTGTAGGTTAGAACTACCTGTTTATCAACAGCCATAATTCCCAATTTTATTGCTATATCAAATAAACATATACAATCCTATGAAAATTCAAGGTTACACTTTAAGATGCTTTCAACACCCTGTAAAATTTTCAAGTCAAAATTCGATCATTTGATATGGTAACAAAATTAAACAAATTTATAGCTTTAGAATTGACGTTAACAACAACCCAACAGTCTCAATTTTCCATTTTTCAAAAATAGTAAAAGTGCTCAAAATAACTCAAGAAAAATACTGAATACACCTTAATGTTAGCTTCATCATATAAAAATTTCAGCTTAAAAGGATATCTGCAAATACCTAAGAAAAATCATGAACCATATCCTTTGTGAAAATCCAAGAATTCCAGCAACATAGTTGTCAACTTATTTTGCCAAAAAGGTTTTTCTAACATCATCCAATCACTCCACAAAATTAAATATATCAAGTTCTATATATATATATAGTAAAACCATATATATATATATATTAAAACCAAAAATATCAAGGTCAACCATTCAATAACTTGCAAAAAAAATTTTGAGAAGAAAGAGGTTGAAAACCCTATTTGTGAAGCTTTAGGGCTTCTAGCTCAAGATGATCTTCCAAAAATGGTTTTCCTCGCTTCAAGGCCTTCCAAACAGTATTAAACCTTTTCTTCAACAGTGGGGTATGATATCACAAGGTGGAGAATGGAGATAATTCAAAATTCCAATCGGTTGTTTTTGTAGATTGTGATGAGTAGAACAAGTTTAGTGAAGGAAATTTGGGGTTTTGGTGATTTTGAGCTAGGATTTTGGAGGTTTGAAAGCAAGAATGAGGGTTTGAGAGAAAGAACAATCGAGGACATGAATTTTGAGGGTGCTGGCCGAAAATGATGATGATGGAGTGATAAGGTTGGTTGTGTTGTGTTTATCCTAAGTTTGGTGGTAGCATTTATCTAGTTTCAAGCTTTTCTTTCTTTCTTTTGGAAAAGAAATGATATGAATATCAAGGATTCATTTATTGGTCAAAGAATGAATCTTGGTCATCACTTGGCTCAAAATAAGCGGGTCACTTTAAGTTAGAGAGCAAGTTACTTTTTCGGTGTTAAAATCGTATATCAAAATTTCACTAACGGATGAGATATTGGCCTTCGAGTAAAATATAATAAAGGAAAGGCCAAGATTGAAACTTGCTTAGCATGTTTTAATCTATGCCACCCACTTGGCAAGATATGATTGGTAAAGGTTACTTGGCCACCAAATAACTTTTACGGTCTTAAAAACTTCACATCAAAACCTTCCTGAATGAGTAAAACATTGTACCTGAGAAACTTGAAATATCTTTATGTGGGGCCCAAGCTTGAAATATCTTTATGTGGGCCTCAAGCCTAATACTATACCTCAATCCTCAGGTCTAGTTTCTTTTGGCCCTGGGTCATCATTGGTCCTAATTCCAAAGTTACTATTCACCTATAAATTGAAAATCACTATTCATGCGTAACCCAAAATTTTTTCTTTCAACTCACCCATTAAGCCATCTTCATCATTGCCAACATTGTCAAATTTTTGGAATTCTCACTAATAAAGTTCAAATTAATTTTTTAATATATTTTGGGGTGTTACAGTAAGCTATGTAACTCAGATATTGATGCTATGCATATATGATTAAGATGTCTGTGCATGTGACATGGAGCTTGAAATATGTATTAAGAGATCCCTTTTGACATCTGTTAGGGAAAGTAAACCTGTAGGAATAGATCTGTGAGAGTTAGAGAAAGTAAATCCGATGATCATGCATAGGAATGAACTCAGTCATGATAAGCAATCTATTATCCTAGAGTGGGCAAGAAACTAATATCAAGGGCACGTATAGCTTAGATCCCTTCGGTATGTCAAAGGCACATAAAAGTAAGAAAGATATATATATATACACATATATATATACACACACCAAGGGCATGTAAAGATGAGAAAGATGTATATGAGATCCCTTCGACATATCAAGGGCACGTGAAGATAATATCATTAAAGACTGTCATTGCATTTATCATATGCATACTCATATTACATTGAATTATTTGTCTAAGATGTTTTACTATGATCTCGAGTATTATGATATATGTGTATTAAGTTCTTGAATTCTAAAAGAAACCCAGTTTGGAAGGATGATTTTGAACTTTAAAATGAACATTTGTTATGTGTTGCATGATCACATTTTCGTAATAAACCAAAATGGCTTCGACAATGATGATGACATGGATTTTTTTATGTAGTTTGGGGATGCCTACTTAGAATTTCATAATTCTCACCCCTATGTTTTGTGTTCCCGTGTTGTCTCCAGATTGCTCAAGAGTACAATGAAGCTGCTACCATGGAAGAATCTGAATTGTAGTAGTCCGATAGCTAAAGTGCTTTAGTTGTATACATATGTTTGTAATTGTATAAGAAAACAAATGCACATTAAGGCTCATAGAAGAGCTTTTGTTTGTATTTGGATATGTATTCTATATATACTCTATTTTCTTTTTATATATTTTAGCAAAACTATGAATTAGTTATTACACGAATCAGTCAAATTTGCTATAGATACTTAAGTAAGGTCCGCTAAATTATAAGTAACAACTCCTATATCTAATGTCATGGTTTAAGGATGATGATGTATTTGGGATGGTGTTACACATATACCAAGAGCATAAATGCTTTAGGGTACACTGTGTCCAATTTAACACAAATATAGGCCTTTGATTTGGGATGTGTTACACCTTCAACTAAACTTTTTCAGATTTTTTTTTCAATCAACTTTGCTTTCTTTTTTATTTTTTCGTGGTGTGCTACTTGCTAAATTTTTCTTAGCCACTTATGGATACACATTGTCTCTCCCACACTTAAATTGGGGCTTGTCCTCATGCTCTCCCCACACTTATGCTCAAGCACATATAAGAACAAATGCTGTACTAAGCTAAGGATGTACTAAAACAAAAGAATGGGCAATAAGGCTCAAAAAGGGCTAAACAATGGTAACATGCAAAGGGTGGCTATCTAGAGCAGTGGCTAAAAATAACAAACATGTCTCAATCACCTTCAAGCACGCACATGGAAACATATTTTCAAACAAGACCCTAAGCAAGTTCTAGAATGCAAATCCAAAGAGGGAAACACATATAAACAAACAAGGATGGCAATGATAGTCCAATCAAAAAGGCTCAAAATCTCAAGGTAAATTGCATGTACTTAATCCAAACAACACAGTGAATTACCATACATGTAATAAATATAAAGTCAATGCTAAGCAAGTCAATATAGTACATGTGGTGTCAGCCTACACATGTAATATTTAAGGTATCAAAGGAATGGTGTAGGACACTAATAAAATAAAGCATAATGCAAGAATCAAAACAAAAAATAATGATAAATAAAATGCAAAAATGTAAACGAGAGGTCCTCTAGCACCAAATCACCATCTTGTTGCTCGACTAAGCTATTGCTTAGCAGAAACCTCTCCCAAGCTATTTTCTCATACTTTTCTTCCTCTGGAGGCCTTGTCACCTATGGAATTTTTGTCCCAGACCTTAGGGTGATTGCATTGACATTTCTCCTAGGATTTGGCATGGTCTAGAGGGAGCTAGGAAGCCAAGGCCTACTAATTCTAATTATTCTTCATTTGAGTCACCTCATCTCTCAGCTAGGCATTCTCCTTCCTTATCTCCTGCATCTATTCTATCATCATCTCATTTGAGGAGGAAGATGTAGAAGGGGCTTGTTGCCGCTAATGAGGTGCCTAATACCTTTGCTGTGAAGATTGGCCTAGTTGCTGAGAATTGTTTCCCCACTTGAAATTATGGTGATTCTTCCAGCCTGAGTTGTATGTGTTCCCAAATGGGAATTGACCTGGCTAGTTCTAAGGTTGACTCCAAAGGGGTTTGTTGCTTCTACCCTCATGGTTGAGTTATCTTAGAGTATTCACATATCTCTATGATGGTCGGTTGAAGTATAAATGTCATAGATCTTAGGAACCACGGTGTTGCTTCCTGGTTAACCATCAACTGCTTCATGAGCCCAAAAAGTACCTATAAGGTCTAGGTCAACATGGATTCTTTGGTTGGGTAACCTCATGAAAGCCCTTAGTCCTACCGGCCATCCTGAACCAAACTACTGAAAGTTTGCAACCATATTCTTAATCAAAGCACGGGCCTCTGCTAGTGTCTTGTCCAGGAGTGCCCCTCCACTAGCAGCATCAATCATGCACCCATTAGCAGGTATAAGACCCACATAGAAAGTTGCTCTGGATTTGATGGTTGGGGTAGCTTGCATAAAGGATCTTGAAGTGCTCCCAATACTCATGTAGAGTTTCATTACACTCGCAAATTCCGGAGATGTCCTTTTTAATAGATGCCACTCAAGAGGCATGGAAGTGCCTATCAAGGAAAAGCCTATTCATCCTCATTCAATTGTTCACAGCCCTCTCTGGCAAGTTGAAGAACTAGTTTTTTGCAGCACCCTCTAAAGAAAAAGGGGATGCTCTGAGTCTGACATCATCCACCTCTACTACATTGGGTCTTATTCGAAGCACACTATATGAAGCTTCTTCAAGTGTTGGTGAGAGTCTTCCCAGGAGCCATGGAACTTAGGTAAAGCATGAGCCATATACCCCTTGAGCTCAAAGTCATTGTCAAGTATGGGATATTCAATTACCAAAGGTTGCAAAGTAAATTCAGGAGCAGTGAGCTCCCTAAGTGTCTGTTGGCATTCTCCCTTATTTCCTGTATCACCCAACTAGTAAAACAAGGATCAAATTGCTCAAATTGTTCCTCTTGTTGACACATTTCCTATCTAATTCGTCTTAAAATTTTTTCAATTTCAGAATCAAAAGGTAGTAAATTGTCAAGAAAGGAATGCCTCATATAAGGGAACAATCAAAAATACAAATTTGGGGCTATGGCACTTAGTTGGAAATTTGGGGATTTTTAAGATTTAAATTGAGATAATTAAAATTAACTGAGAAAAATCAATAATTAAGAGCACTAGTGCAAGGTATTCCTAGGATTGGAACTAGTTATCACAGACCAAATATTGAACACATTAGTGGGTATTAGTAAATATTTACTAGCAATTATACTAGTGATCGATCAACCCCTAAACTTTGGTTCATGTAAATAACTAATAAACGGATCCCAATTGATTTAGAAATTACATTGATTTAATGCACCAATTGTTGTAGCCTAACCGCCAATGGAAAGTTAATTCTAATATTCTCCTTCAAGCATAAACCAATTGATCAATCAATTTATGCCCAAAGAGTTCCCCCAAATGACGATCACCATTTTAGTTATCCCCATAAAAATTGTAACAATTGCAACAATAATTATAATAATAGAAACTAAAGAACATTGAGAAAACTAATGCATTCAATATAAAAAGGGTCTCAAACATCATCCTAATCCATCCAAATGTAACAACGCATGCTACTTTATGGATTGACAACTTGTCCCCACAAACCAACATGGGTCTTTTCATGCTTTGTCCTCACTCACATGCTTCCTGGAAAATCCAGGAGGTCACCTATCCAAAATTACTTCAAGTCAAGCATGCTTAACTATAGAATTCTTTAGTGATGGGCTACCAAAAAGAAGATGCGTCTTGTTGGTATAGGTAGTACCAATCAATTCATATAAGTTATCCTCAACTGTATAGTTCCATACCTATACAAGCCTCAGATCCCTCTCATTCTGGTGTGTAATCGGTTTATTCATGTACCCTTCCGCTTAGAGGCCTTGCCAAGAACTGCTCATTGTCCGTGCCTTCTACAGGCAATCACTCCTGCCCTCGTCAGGCCGTACATATCCACGAGCTTCTCTTGGTTCATCCCAAACCACACCGTACTAGGAGAGGTGTAAGCTCTGATACCATTTGTAACGCCTATGCTACTTTATGGATTGACGACTTGTTCCCACAAACCAACACGGGTATTTTCAGCATGCTTTGTCTTCACTCACAAGCTTTCTGGAAAACTTCCAGGAGGTCACCCATCCCAAAATTGCTCCAAGTCAAGAACGCTTGACCATGGAGTTCTTTAGTGATGGGCTACCAAAAGAATATGCATCTTGTTGGTATAGGTAGTACCAATCAATTCATATAAGTCATCCTCAACTGTATAGTTCCATACCTATACAGCCTCAGGATCCCTCTCATTTTGGCATGTAATTGGTTCATTCATGTACCCCTCCACTTAGAGGCCTTGCCAAGAGCCGCTCCTTGTCTGTGCTTTCTTGCAGGTGATCACTCCTACCTCACCGGCCATTACATAGAAACTCTTACACTAGTAAGGAAATCTACTCTTCCATCTTGGAGGATTACAATAATGAAAATAAAAAGGTACCTGAAGACAATAACAAGGATCCTTATCAGGAATCCCCAAGAACAAAGCAAATTCACTAATGGAATCCTTAGAAAAAGAAGAAGAAGATGTAGAGAAGAGATAGAGAGAATCCTAGCTGCTAAACTATAGATCTAAAAACCAGGTTAAAAGTCTGTGTCATTCCCTTAAATATTATTCTCTAAAATAATCCAAAGTGGGGCCCAAAAATAGATTAATTATCTGTAATCCTATCTGACACAGCGCTGCCTAAATAAGTGCTGGGGTCCTGAGGCGAGAGTGATCTTTTATGGCTTTTTCTCGTTTTACAACCCTCAGCTCCATGCTTGTTCCAAAGTGTTCCTAGCCTTTTTCTCATTTTGCACTTAGTCCAAACCTCCTATGTACAAAACCATACTCAAAGAGATAGGTTAAATGCAACATACTATAATTACAAATTATTCCAAAATCATTGCAATAGTTAATGATTCCATAAAAAATGCACAATGAGAACCATATTAAAATCCTAAGTATTTACATCAATAACTTAGTTAAACTTAAGCAAAAAGCTAAGGTTTAGAAGCAAAATAAGTGGCATAAATGCTTTTATCACTCATTAAGCTTCTACTCCACATGGTTGGAATTGGTTGTGGATACCTCACACAATCATCCCTGACATTCACACTGGGCCTAGATCTAAACTTGGTAGGGGTTCTCAATAATGTTGTCAATCAATGCTCTGGCTACAATTGGAGTCTTGTCCACTAATGCACTCCCACTAGCAACATCAAGCATACTCCAATCAAAAGCGAGCAACTCCTCATAGAAGTACTCACTCGTACTTGAAACATCAAGCATACTCCAATCAAAAGATAGCAACCCCTCCTAGAAGCACTAAATGAGGAGTTGCTCAGGATAATGCTGAAGGCAACTTTCAAAAAGCCTCTTGAACCTCTCCAAGTAATCATACAGGGACTCTCCAATCACTTGTCGTACGCCACATATATCCATCCGAATGGCGGCTGCTCTGGAGGCTGGAAAGGACTTACCAAGGAACAATTGCTTCATGGCCATCCAACTATCTCCTGCTGCATAAGGGATGTAGAATAATCAATCCTTGGCCATACTATCAAGGAAAAATAGAAAGGCTCTTAGCTTGATTTTCTTTGTAACCCCTTGATGTAACACTTCGAAGCTATTCCAAATTTTTTTTGGAATTTATTAATAGGAATTTCAAAATTTTGATAGATTTAGTCGTAATGAGAATGACTTAGTGATAAAAAAATGTGAATAGTAACCTTACGGCCCCATACGCGCAACAACAACCCTGGAACCAAGACTAAGAAATGCCCGAGGCCTAGAGAAGATAGGACAAAGGTCAGGAATAGGGTTCTAGAGTCAGAATTAAATTTTGAATACTATCTTGTTTCTTGAGTATGGTATTTTACCCGTTCAATAAAATTTCAATACTCGGTTTCTTACATCACTTGAAACTTATGGAGTAAGTCTCTACTACACTATACACTTGACAAGTATATGGTAAAGGAATGGCCACACCTCTCATTTTTCTCAAGATTTCATAATAGGCACACAAAAATCCTAATTTTTATTACAAAGCTATATTTTTTTGTGCTGAAAATTATTACACGTCTTTTCATATTAAAATTACAACTCATTTCTCATTTCCATCCTTTACAAATTTGGCCAGTCCCTTTTTTAGCCTCTTCAATTTTCCTCTCTCCTAGAACCTCATGAACAAGCTTAACATTCCATTCTACAACATCAAGAATCAAGGACTTAAGCACAAAACCTAAAATATCTCTTGCAATCTTCATATCTCACTCAAACAAAGGATTTTTATCTCACTTTATGATCAAAAGGAGCTACTATATCACTGCTTAGGAAATGGTTTTGGCTGGTTTTGGTTTGAAGATTAGGTGGAAAAACACTTGAAGAATCAACACAAGTGCAAAAGCCTTCTATCAAAGAGTAGGGTTTTCTGCAAATTTTTCAATCAAATTTTGTTTCTCTAAAAATTTTCAAGGAATTATGTTAGCGTTTGTTTGTTTTTTTAATCATAAGATTGAGTTGAAATAGTGATAAACATGCATGATTTGGTTAGAACATGTTGTTAGAATGCCTTTTTGATCAAATTACATCTTAGCTTAGTGTGTTGGAAACTGAATTTCTATTGGCAGTGATTTTGTTTAATTTTTAAAACATACTTAGAGATGTCTTCTTGATTTGGATTTTTTATATAGTGAAACTAACGTGTTAAGTCATTTCCATGATTTTTCTTGTGTCCATTTGAAGACTTTTACTATTTTTAAAACTTAAAAAATAGGCAGTTAGGGTTGCTATCTAAACAACCAATTCTAAAGTTCTGAATTTATCTAATTTTGTTACTATATCATATGATAAAAATTTTGGTTTGAAATTTTTATAGGTTATTGTAGACACCTTGAGGTACAACTCTGAATTTTTATATAATTTATTGAATTCATTTGTTATGGTAATAAAATTAGGAACTCTGATTGTTAGCTGAAATTAGGTGGTAACTGACCACCAAATTTTTACAATTTTATTAATATAGCTAGAAATTTTATTTTGACCTGAAAATTTTACAGGGTCTCATAGATATATTGAATTACCTCTAAAAATTATTTCATCTTGTATTTATGATGTTTAGTAATTTAACTATAATTTTCTTTAAGGTTGAAATTTTGGAGAATGATGGTATGCTGGAATTATGAGTATATGTCAATGATGTAATATCTTGCATACTATGTAAGTTTGTTGATGATGTTATGCACATGTAACTTCAATGCTTATGACAATTGCCTCTACATGAAAGAAAGATTAAGATTATATTTTTCTTGGGGAAGAAAGTAAGTCTAGTTAAGTCAGAAAAGTAAATTTGACTACCCTTGAATTGAGTAGGGGAAAGTAAACTTGACTAGGAATAGATCTTGTGTGAGAGTTGGAGAAAGTAAATCCAATGATCATTTATAGGATGAGCTAATCCTGAAAGCGGTATTACCCAGGAGTAGAATAAGCCACCATAGATAAGTCAAAGTAGCAATTGTCCTAAGTTATTCTTTATTTTATGTGCTAGGTGGATCTTTATTGTTTATATTGAGACAGTATGTTTAAGTTTCAATTTGACAATATATGCTTTAACGATAATGCTTGAATGAAATGATTATCCATGAGGGAGTGCCATAATGAGAATTTTATAATATTCTCATCCCTATGTTGCATGTACCTTGTGTTATCCTTAATTTTCCAGATGCCACCCCTATGAATCTTTATTGATTTGCTTAGTAGGAGAAGCATTAAGAATACAATCGTTCATTTGCTACTTCTAGTACCTTTTATGATCTCAAATCTCCATATGGTGGTGTACCAGCTCAGTCATTATATTCTACTCTAGTATTGTCACCATGAAGGCAAGATTAATATTCACTGAGCAAACAATTTTCCTTTAGGATATATTCTAAATTTATGTACACATCTGTTGACTTGTTAGGCTATAGCAACTACGTTCCATTGCAAACATATATATATATATATATATATATATATATATATATATATATATACTTTTATGGGCTATTGATGGCTACATTAGTACTTTAAACCATCAATGTTAGATTTATTTCACTTTATTTTTATGCTTTATGGCTAGTATAAGTTAGAAAAGATGAAAGTAACACAATTCTAATTATTATGTTAATTCTCGAGTAATACATGGTAGTTAGGAAGGTGTTACATTATGGTAACAAAGCTAGGCTATCCTAATAAAGCCTGAGGATTAGAATGATTGTGCTTCCTTAGTGAATGTCATGCATTGTAATCTAGTATGTGTGACTGCGGTTATGAATATTGTGGGTTGCCTGCCACACTTAGCTTAGTATTAAGCCTGATAAACTCAATATCTCTTACTTGGGTATGATAGGAACAAATGGCTTTAAGGTGAAATAGGAATAGTATTGAACGTGAAGCTGGGATGATGCATACTTTTCGAGAGATGGCCGCAACTATGAGAATAAGCTACAGTGGATAACTTAATGATGGAAAGGGTAGACCGCAATGATGAGCAAAACCTAGCTAGGAATATTGGGGGAGAGGTGGATGTGGAATACCAGAGATTTGCTGAATTCAAGAAAGCAAATCCTCCACCATACTAGGGACTTTTCAAGCCAAACAAAGCGAGTAATGGAAAGATTTTCTCAGTACTTCCTTGTACGAAGAACCAAAAAGTGGCCTTTGCTACTTATGTGAAGTCCCGCATCGACTGGGGAGGTGAACGAAGCATGCCTTATAAGGGTGTGGATACCTCCTCCTTGCGTGATGCGTTTTCCCTCGCCAGGGGTGGAAGAACAAAACCTTGAAAGGGGGAGTCGGAGTAGGCCCTAAACCCTAAAGAGGACAATATCACATAATGCGGGTGCTGGGCTGTTCAGATGGTATCAGAGCCGATCTCGGGGTCGGTGTGCCAGTGAGGATGTTGGGCCCAAGGGGGGTGGATTGTGAAGTCCTACATCGGCTAGGGAGGTGAACGAAGCATGCCTTATAAGGGTGGATACCTCCTCCTTGCGTGACACGTTTTCCCCTCGCTAGAGGGAAGAACAAAACCTTAAAGGGGGAGTCGGAGTAGGCCCTAGCCCCAAAGAGGACAATATCACGTAATGCCGGGGTGCTGGCTTTACAACTTATATGTTGGAAGCGGATGCACAATTATGGAGGGTTAGCACCAACAGGTTTGAAGCATTTCATACTAAGGTTACTTCAATGCCACAACAGGATTATGAGAAAAGCGAATGAGCTAGAGTTCATGCAAAAAAGCTAGAGTACACTACAAAGTTTGAAGAGTTCTATAAATTTTTGGCTATTTATCAATATAATCCTAATGAAGCTTGGAAGTGCATGAAATATGAAAGAGGTTTACGTGAGGACATTAAGGCAGCTATGGGTCTCTTAGAGTTAAAGATTATGCTACTTTGGTAAACAAGTGTCAACGTGCAGATGAATCTAATAGAAAGCAAGCAAGTTTCAAGTCTACACTAGACCATTTTAGGAAGAATTAATACAGGGTCTAAGGTTTAAGCCTGACTAGTCGAGGGAAAGATCCTTACCAAATAATAACTGAAGAAAATATCAACAACCATTAGGATCAATGGTAGGACAAGAGTGTCCTAAATGTAAGAACAATCACTGGAATGAGCTTTCCTAAGTAGAGTTATCATGGCTTGTGACCTTAGTGGGACTTCAAATTGGTAAACCTTAGTGGGGGCTTTGCGGCTGCCCTGAGGCCACAATGCCAAGGGCACATTTTTACTTTGGGTTCTGAAAGAGCTTTTCAATCTACAAATTTGATCCGTGGTAATGTAAAATAAATAGTAATACCTAGATATTTTCCAAGAAGCATTGCAGAAGTTCCCTAGGGAGGGAAATTGAATTCCCCATTGAGCTTGCATCAGGAACATGCCCTATCTTCCTTTCCCATTATAGGATGTCTCTTCTTTAGCTAACAAAATTGAAGACACAGATTGAAGAGCTTCTAAAGAAGTAGTTCATCAGACTAAATGATTTACCATGGGAAGCTCATGTCCTTTTGGTCTAGAAGAATGGAGGCATGAGATTATGCATTGATTTCAGGCTGAGGTAACGATAAAGGACAAATATCCTTTGTCGAGGATTGATGATCTTATGAATCAATTGTAAGGAGCAACGTACTCTCAAATATGAGTTTGCAATCAGGATATCACCATATTCGAGTTCGGAGTAAAAGACATTTCTAAGATTGCCTTTGGAACTCGATATGGACATTACGAGTATATGGTGATGTCTTTTAGACTGGCATATGCTCTGGCTATATTCATGGATTATATGAACTGAATCTTCTGCTTTACTTAGATAAGGTTGTAGTTGTCCTTATAAACGACATACTTATCTATCGGAGACCAAGGAGGAGCATGCCAAACACCCTACGGTAGTGCTTCAAATCTTAGGGGAGCGAAAACACTATGCTAAGTTGTCAAAATGTGAAGTTTTTCGGAAAAAGTTAAGTTTTGAGGGTATGTGGTGTCACAAGGAGGAATCTTAGTGGAACCCAAACAAGGTTGAATCAGTACCTATTAGGAACAACAAGTGATGGTGACAAAGATTCAAAGTTTCTTAGGGTTAGTTAGATACTATAGACAAGTTAACAAATGTTTCTTTCAAATAGCCTTATCTTTGACCAAGTAGACTCAGAATGATGCTTCATTTAAGAGGACATTGATGAAAATAGTTTCCAAGAGTTGAAGCGAAAACCAACAATGGTACCCTATTAGTACTACCAGATCCTCATGGGCCATTTGGAGTAAAATTCAAAGATTTCTTTGACTACAAGAGTTTAAAATATCTCTTTGATTAGAAAGAGCTGAATATATGACAGAGAAGGTGGATGGAATTCCTCAAGCACTACTAGTTCAATTTGAACTATCACCTAATCAAGGCTAACATTGTAGCCGATGGGCTAAGCAAAAAATCTCTAAGAATGGCAAGGATGATGATTAAAGAGGTAGAACTACTAGAGAGCATTAGGAATCTTAATATAGTGATTTCTATAACTCCTCAAGCATTACATTGAACCAGATAAAGGTGACAAGTGAATTCAAAGAACTAATTTTGGTGGCACAATGCAATGGCAAGAGTTCCAAAGGAAACTTGGTTCAGGCAGAAACTGATAGAATTTACTCACGGGGAGCAAGGGATGTGGAGGTATAGAAGTAAGATATGTGTAACTGCAAGTAATAATCTCAAAAGAAGAATTTTGGAGGAAGCTCATGAACTTCTTCGTCCTCCAGTTCTCAGGCTTACTTTCTATGACCACTAGCTTTCTCTTTCCTTTAGCATTTTCTCGTTGAGACTCGGCATTCTGGAGGCTTCTCTAGCTTGATTGCCTTTTGTCCGGGAGTCTGCCTTGTTGGTTGAGACCCTCGATGATGGACTTTTTCTTGAAGTTTTAAAAGAAGGTGTGAATACAGTTCCTTCCAAGAGCTCATATCTCTTAGTGAGAAGTGGGAAGCGCATATGTCGGAGAAGCCTAGTCAACAACATTCCATATAGAACACGCAGTTCTCCATTTTTCTTTTGTGGTTGCACTCATTATATAATCCAAAATGAGCATTGGCAAGTTCACTCTTCTCTTTGCCATCAGGCAATAGAGAAGCATGCAAGTCCATGCCAATAAGTGCATCTGTTCTTCCTATATGGGTTAGAATAGAGAATTGGACCACGTATATACCTTCCTAGCCCTAGCACTTAACATGGCAGTAGTGATTTCATTTGGCTTGTGAAAGGTGGAATCTGTTAAATACTTGGACACATCTCCTTCACTTATTCCTGAGAGTGAGCCCAATCTGGTGAGGAACTACAAATGACTCCGGCATTTGGTGCTTTGATGATCTTGGAGAGTCCTGAAGTCATGATCTTGATGGCATAATCTCTGATCATTGTTTTGACAGACAAAGTTGAGAGTCTCTCCATATAAGAATAGCAAGTGGTAACTAAACGTGGGAAGACTAGTTCATTGATCTCAGATATTCCTCCCATTTCTAAAAGGTAAAGACTTTATCAAGAATATCTATTTCTTCACGAAGATATTTCCTTAGTGACTTTCCAGGTGCCATCTTCCTTGATGCAAAAAACTTTTCATAGTGATCCTGCATGCCAAGATCATCGTACATGTGAAAGGAAGCTTTCTCAATAGCAAATTGATCCAGACTTTTCCCTTTAGCCATTAATGAAACAGAGGGTATATGAACAAAGATGAGATAAAAGGATGAGGTAAAAGATTGGATCTTAAGAATATTTCTAACAAGATTTGAGGTTTTGGTTGTAGGGATGAGGGTTTGAGAGAAGAAGGTTGTAGTTACAGAGAGATATGAGAAGATGAAACGGTTGAGGTAGCATATTTGAGGTTGAAGATGAAGGTAAAAAGGTGATGTATGAGGCATGGGGGTTACTTAGTGATCTGACATAACTGACTGAAGGTGAGGCGACGTAGGAAAGAGAAAACCCAAAAGAGTGGGAATTATCGCACCTTTTTCATCTTGTTCAGAAAAAGTGATTTTTTATGCTTGGGATCACTTTCTAAAGGTTTTACTTTGCTTCGCCTTTCACTTCTGCCATCAAGTCTCACTATATTTTCGCCATACATTTATCTTCAAAAACTGGACTTCATGTGACCATGATCTCCTATATTAACCTCTTTTTCACAACTTTCTGATAGCCATATTTCATATGTGATATTGCAACCTAACTTTCTGATATGCCAGAAGATTTCTTGATCTTGCAAGCTAGCCTTATGATCTACCAACTGATTGACTTTTCTTGTAACTGACGTCTTCTAAACTTATAAACAAGAATTTTGATCTTCAATTTGATACATGGTCTTGCAAACTGATATCTTGATATACCAACCAATCAGCTGATCTTGACTGATATCTTCTAAACTTGAAGACTGATGACTTTTCAGAGCTTTAGTTTGGAACTATGAAAGGAGGATACCGAGAGATGTCTGTGCATGAATACTTATGCAGATTTTACAAAAACTTTAAGTTTAAAAGCTTTTTCAAAACACAAGAGAGATCTTCAATTAATGGTTTTGTCAATGTATTTGACACTTGGTCTTCAACATTCACAAACATTATCTCAACATCCCCTTTTTGAACAAGATTGTGGATAAAAAGATGTTTTAACAACAAGAGCTTTAATTAAGAATGCTTAAAAGGATTCTTAACAAGATAGATAGCACTTGTATTACTCCAGAGACAGGGATATTGAAGTACCTCACGTGATAATCTTCCAGCTTGTTCCTTATGCACAGCATTTAGGTGCAACACATTTGCAACAACTACATATTCAGCTTTAGCAGTAGAGAGCAATTTTATATTGCCTTTCTTCAATAATTATGTGTTCAATCTTTTTCAAAAAGGACAGCAACAACTATTGGTTCTTTTTCTCTCAACTTTATCTCAAGCAAAGTTAGCATCACAAAGACCTGCAAAATCACAAGAAGTACCTTTCTCATACCATAAGTCGAGATTAGTAGTACCTTTCTTGAACCCATTCTTTAGCAACAAGGTACTCAGTCTATCATACCAAGCTTGAGGAGCTTGCATCAGACCATAGAAAGCCTTCGTTAGCTTGAAGATGTAACATCCTCCCAAGTACAACTCCATTCTTAAGCTATGATATCATACTCGAGAGATGTTACTTGTTAATTACGGACCTCTCTTAATTATCTATAGTAAGCTCAATTTACGTACGAGATAACTAAGCGTAATTCTATTAAAACATCTTACAAGTAAACATCAAGTTTATTAAACATACAGCTAAAAATACATAAGGAAGCTCCTCTATGAACTTTAGTACATATCCGTCTTCTAATAGATTTACATACATACGCATTTCACTAAGTACAACAGAATAAAACAGGAACTGCTATACTCCAGCAATCCTACACTCCTTTGCATAGCAGCATCCTATCCCCTGACTTAACCTGGAGGCGACACAAAACAAAGACATAGGGGTGAGAATATTATAAAATTCTCAGGGTAGTTTCCCCAAATACACAATTCACAACGTCATCGTTATCATCCCAGCCACTTCGGTTTATTAGTAAAATTGTGAGCATGCAACATATATCAAAGGTTCATTTTTTAGTTCAAAAGTCATTCTTTCGAAGTGGGTTTATTTTAATACTCAATCACTCATAGTATGTCATACTACTCAATATCATAATAATTCATTTTTTCAACTTTGCGTGCCCTGGTACATCAAAGGGACCTTTTCGTGCCCTTTTTGGACTAAAGGGGACCTTCCGTGCCTTTACACATTCAGGGGACTTCTCCCGTGCCCTTTACACATTCAAGGGACCTCTCTCTGCCCTTTACACACTAAAGGGGACCTATTCTTCACTTGGTACATACATCATCCTCAAGCTCACCTTACTATATACGTTAGCATAGTTTCTGAATTTCATAATGTCTCAAACATATATATACCGTCAATCACAAGTGACTCTCATTCATTTCTCATAAACCAAACTTTAAAGTCACTATCATGCATTCATATATCATAGACTTGGAATAGATATCAAACTATCACAAATTTCAGTCATTCTCACATTCCAGCACTTTGGCAGATTTATTGTTCTGGGTGCAACATTTAATTGCCATATCAACCAACTATTCCAAGAGCCACAAAAATTTTGTATGACACTATAATGTGTCTAGGACAACCTATAAAAATTTCAGGGCAATTAGAGTTATATAACCACCTCAATAAAATAGGAAAATCTGGTGGTCAGAAGCCACAAATTCATAGTCCAGACTTGTGTTCTCAAAATATTTAGCCCTAGAATTCGATGCAATCATAGTACAAGAAAATTCATAGAGATATTTCAACATGTCATTAGTCTTGTGTAAAAGTTTCAGGAGCTATCTCAATCAATTGCTATGATTAAAAATTGGGCAAGTTTGTCACTTCAGTCTCAACAATTCAAACAGCAGCAGTTACAATTCGGTTTCTAATTTTTTTGAGGCATCAAACCTTAGAATTAACCCTAAGAAAATTCGTGTGTTTAGTCTAAGAGGTTAACTACAACATATAATTTTCATGGTTCATGAAACCACCCACAAAATTTCCAGAAAATTCGTGAAAAATTCTGATTACAGAACAGAAATCAGTCCAGCAACCTAGTTCCAATTTCACTTGAGAGAAAACCCATTTTAAAACCATCCAAACACAATACAAAAATTCATACATCAATATCAATATGTTGACCATCAGTATCATCAAAATTTTCGGAATTAGGGCAAGCCAAAATAGAAGTGAAAAATTCCACAAGAAAGGAGGAAACCCTACTTTGAGAGCTCTTGAGCTCTATGCTCCAAAGGATGCTCTAGAATGCTTTTGCTTCACTTCAAAGCTTCCCCACCAACATCAAACCCTTCCTTTAACCTCTGATTGTGTGCCCTCAAAGTTGGAAAAAGTGATGGATTCAAATTATAATCGGTTAGATTTGTAGGTTATGATGAATAGAATAAGTTTAGTGAAGAGAATTTGTGGTTTTAGTGACTTTGAGCTAGGGTTTTGCAAGCTTGAAGCTTGTTAATGGAGTTTGAGAGGAAGAACAATGGAGGAAGGGTGCTTAGAGAGGTCTGGCCGAAATTGTGATGAAGGGAATGATAAGATGTTGATATTTTGAGTTTAGGGCAAAATACATAGAATTTTCAAGTCCAAAATGTTTTCTTTGAAGATAATTAGTGTAATTTTGTGCAATTCCTATTGGTTAGTCATAAAGGTGTAATTGTGTGGCACATCTCAAGCCACACACTTGTCCTCCTTAGGTGGCAACTTGCTATGAAAGTTTCATTATGTAGAACACAGAAATCTGCGACAGGTAAACACGTACCATTAAACCATATTACCCGAAAATTAATTTTAAGTATAAAATTATCATTCTCAGATATTCCTAACCTCATTCCCATGTTTCCCTAATTTCAGGCACCTCGGGCAGAATCTAGGGTTTCAGCGTGGCGGGCTGGGGCCCACAAGGTTACTATTCATCGGCCCGAAATTTTTTTTTTTTTTAGGTCCATTGGGCCACCCTCATCATCATTGTACTGTTAGATTTCTAAAATTATGAATAACAAAGCTCAAATTGATTTTTAAATGATTTTAGGGTGTTACATTACCACCCACCTTAAAAAGAATTTTGCCCTCAAAATTCATTTGAAAACAATTTTCAAAAGCTTTCATAAATCAAACAAGCAACCCACACACAGGCAAACAAAAGACAATAATTGAATCCTAAACGTTCCTACCTTAGGTCGGATTCTTAGGTGATGACGTCTTCGGCACCTATGGTGAAGACCCTACTCTTGTTGCGGCTTTGTAGTTGGCTTTGGATTCCTGTTTGGACACTCCCTCATTATGTGTCCTGGCTTTCCACAACGATAGCATACATTCTGCCCAGCCAAGCAAGGTCTACCCATGGTTCTTCCCACATTTTGGACAATCTTGGCTCGTGATTAGCCGTTGTTGTTGTTTACCCCATAGATTGGGTTGAAACGGCTTCCTTTGGGGTGGGCCTCCTCATCATCTTGGTCTTTAGGTGCCGGTCTCTTGTTAGAAGTATTCTTAGCAGATTGGATGATTGCCAACTTTTTGTTGGAGTCCTCTCACGCCTACACTTATTTACCAGAGTCGCATAATCCCTGATCTCCAAAAGACTCAGGCCTCAATATCTTCACGTAACCCTCCTTCATACTTCATGCACTTCCAAGCTTCATCAGGATTACGCTCATAAATGGTGGAAAATTTGCAGAGCTCTTCAAACTTTTGTGTACTCTGCTATACTCATGGACCCTTGTTTTAGTGCCATGAATTCCAGCTCCTTTGCATTTCTCAGAAGGGAAGTACTTGTGGTAGAAAGCTTCCTTGAAGATCTCCCAAGTGACTTCAGTTTGAGAAGCTTCGAACAACCCTGTACCAACCCACCAAAACTCTCATCTGCTTCCATCATGTAAGTAGCAAAGGCCACTTTCTGGATTTCGTACATGGAAGGAGAAAATCTTCTCCATAGCTTTAATCCATTCTTCTGCTTTGTTTGGATTAAAAGCTCCTCGAAATGGCGGAGGGTTTGCTTTCCTAAACTCAGCAAACTTCTGGTATTCCATGTCCACTCCTACTCCTCAGGATTCCAATTGGATTTCCTTCAGCATGTCAATCCAACCTTTCCATCATCCTATTGGCTACTAGATTGTTCTCTCATAGCTGCTGCCATTTCACGAAAGGTGTCCATCATTCCAGTGTTATTCCCTTCCGCTCCTAGTTTGCCGATTTGAAGTCATCAATTCCTCACACCAAACAAGAATTATTGAGTTGATCAGGCTCAATACCAAGCTAAGTGTGGCAGCAATCCACAACATTCAAAATCAGGGTCATACACATATATAGAATTATGATGCATGACATTTACTAAGGAAGCATAGTCAGTCCATTCCTCAAGGTCCTACAAGGATGAACTGCTGAATACCATAATGTAACATCCTCCCAAGTACAACTCCATTCTTAAGCTATGATATCATACTCGAGAGATGTTACTTGTTAATTAACCTCTCTTAATTATCTATAGTAAGCTCAATTTACGTACAGATAACTAAGCGTAATTCTATTAAAACATCTTACAAGTAAACATCAAGTTTATTAAACATACAGCTAAAAATACATAAGGAAGCTCCTCTATGAACTTTAGTACATATCTCTTCTAATAGATTTACATACATACGCATTTCACTAAGTACAACAGAATAAAACGGTACTGCTATACTACAGCAATCCTACACTCCTTTGCATAGCAGCATCCCTATCCCCTGACTTAACCTGGAGGCGACACGAAAACAAAGACATAGGGGTGAGAATATTATAAAATTCTCAGTAGGTAGTTCCCCAAATACACAATTCACAACGTCATCGTTATCATCCCAGCCACTTCGGTTTATTAGTAAAATTGTGAGCATGCAACATATATCAAAGGTTCATTTTTTAGTTCAAAAGTCATTCTTTCGAAGTGGGTTTATTTTAATACTCAATCACTCAGCATAGTATGTCATACTACTCAATATCATAATAATTCATTTTTTCAACTTTGCGTGCCCTCGGTACATCAAGGGACCTTTTCGTGCCCTTTTTGGACTAAAGGGGACCTCCCGTGCCTTTACACATTCAGGGGACTTCTCCCGTGTCCTTTACACATTCAAGGGACCTCTCGTGCCCTTTACACACTAAAGGGGACCTATTCTTCACTTGGTACATACATCATCCTCAAGCTCACCTTACTATATACGTTAGCATAGTTTCTGAATTTCATAATGTCTCAAACATATATATACCGTCAATCACAAGTGACTCTCATTCATTTCTCATAAACCAAACTTTAAAGTCACTATCATGCATTCATATATCATAGACTTGGAATAGATATCAAACTATCACAAATTTCCAGTCATTCTCACATTCCAGCACTTTGGCAGATTTATTGTTCTGGGTGCAACATTTAATTGCCATATCAACCAACTATTCCAAGAGCCACAAAAATTTTGTATGACACTATAATGTGTCTAGGACAACCTATAAAAATTTCAGGGCAATTAGAGTTATATAACCACCTCAATAAAATAGGAAAATCTGGTGGTCAGAAGCCACAAATTCATAGTCCAGACTTGTGTTCTCAAAATATTTAGCCCTAGAATTCGATGCAATCATAGTACAAGAAAATTCATAGAGATATTTCAACATGTCATTAGTCTTGTGTAAAAGTTTCAGGAGCTATCTCAATCAATTGCTATGATTAAAAATTCGGGCAAGTTTGTCACTTCAGTCTCAACAATTCAAACAGCAGCAGTTACAATTCGGTTTCTAATTTTTTTGAGGCATCAAACCTTAGAATTAACCCTAAGAAAATTCGTGTGTTTAGTCTAAGAGGTTAACTACAACATATAATTTTCATGGTTCATGAAACCACCCACAAAATTTCCAGAAAATTCGTGAAAAATTCTGATTACAGAACAGAAATCAGTCCAGCAACCTAGTTCCAATTTCACTTGAGAGAAAACCCATTTTAAAACCATCCAAACACAATACAAAAATTCATACATCAATATCAATATGTTGACCATCAGTATCATCAAAATTTTCGGAATTAGGGCAAGCCAAAATAGAAGTGAAAAATTCCACAAGAAAGGCAGCAGAAACCCTACTTTGAGAGCTCTTGAGCTCTATGCTCCAAAGGATGCTCTAGAATGCTTTTGCTTCACTTCAAAGCTTCCCACCAACATCAAACCCTTCCTTTAACCTCTGATTGTGTGCCCTCAAAGTTGGAAAAAGTGATGGATTCAAATTATAATCGGTTAGATTTGTAGGTTATGATGAATAGAATAAGTTTAGTGAAGAGAATTTGTGGTTTTAGTGACTTTGAGCTAGGGTTTTGCAAGCTTGAAGCTTGTTAATGGAGTTTGAGAGGAAGAACAATGGAGGAAGGGTGCTTAGAGAGGTCTGGCCGAAATTGTGATGAAGGGAATGATAAGATGTTGATATTTTGAGTTTAGGGCAAAATACATAGAATTTTCAAGTCCAAAATGTTTTCTTTGAAGATAATTAGTGTAATTTTGTGCAATTCCTATTGGTTAGTCATAAAGGTGTAATTGTGTGGCACATCTCAAGCCACACACTTGTCCTCCTTAGGTGGCAACTTGCTATGAAAGTTTCATTCGTGTAAGAACCAGAAATCTCCGAGGGAAACAGTACCCGATTAACCGATATTACCCGAAAATTAATTTTAAGTATAAAATTATCATTCTCAGATATTCCTAACCTCATTCCCATGTTTCCCTAATTTCAGGCACCTCCGGGCCGAATCTAGGGTTTAGCGTCCGGCAGCGGGGCCCACAAGGTTACTATTCATCGGCCGAAATTTTTTTTTTTTAGGTCCATTGGGCCACCCTCATCATCATTGTACTGAGATTTCTAAAATTATGAATAACAAAGCTCAAATTGATTTTTAAATGATTTCGGGTGTTACAGAAGACATGGTTAGGAAGGTCTTAAATCTCAAAACTAGGTGCTTTACATAAATTTCCTTAGAGAGGAATCCAGTAAAAAGACTTAACATCCATTTGGTAGAGAGAATCCCTTGAAAACGCAAGAGCAAGTAGCATTCTAAAGGCTTTAAGCCTTGCTACTAGTGCAAAAGTTTCATCATAATCAATTCCCTCTTATTGATTATAACTATGTGCAACCAATTTTTCTTTGTACTTGATAACTTTGCCAGCTTCATCGAATATGTTCTTGAATATCTCCTTTGTACTAATGATGATTTTTCAATTAGACATCCAGACTTTTCCTTTCTCAATCTTGGTCAGCTCTTTTTGTGTAGCGTCCACTTAACTTTGATTACTCAAAGCTTCTTTATTGCATTCAGGTTCAAGGTGAAGATAAAAGCACAATTTTTCATATTTCTAAGAGGTGATTTGGTTTTCACACCTTTGGAAATGTCTCCACAAATATTGACTTAAATGTCTTTAAAAAAGAAACTCCCTCGTGGCTTCTGAATCATTGAGATTCCTCAGCTTCTCTTCATCTTCAGATTTGCTCATCTTCGCATCAGAAAAGTTACTTTCTAATTGCTTTGGAGTTGAGCATACTTTTTGAAGAGTTTATATTCTAGTCCACTTTCTAAAGATTTTGCTTTCATCTGCTTTCCTGAACTTCCTTAAGACTCATTTTCTCAAGACTTTCCTCCAGTTCTTTTAAAACATTAGCAAAGTCCTCTTTGAGCCCATTCATCATCTAGCTTGAATCGATTAAGGATCTTAGGCTTGAGCTTCTAATCCACTTCCTGTTAAGGATAAATATCTGGTGTAGTCATGGTTGTTTGTTCCTTGACTCTAACCCATGGACCATTTTAGATATACATGTAATAGGAAAGTTTTTTATTTTGGTACCCAAACTTTCTTAGATCCTTTGTGGTTAGTTTTCAATGGAGAGGTTTCATCCTTTCTAAAGGATTCCTTTCTCAAGAATCATGTGTCAGGTGGGTGTTCTTTCATATGGTAGAGAAAACAAAGAAAAAGAGATCTTGGATAAGGTTGCATTGCTTCTTCTTAGATATCATTTTCATATCTCAACCCTATTTTCTAAGAATATAGCTTCTAATCTCCCATCATAAGTTCAAGGATTTTGAACTATTTGCTGCTTGTTCTTGGTCAAATTTCAGAAGCTATGAAGTCTTTTCAAAATACAAAAATAAACTTTCTGACTTCTTTTTCATTTCTTTTGAAGACTTCATTTCTTCTAAGGTAACCTACTAATTTCTCTTTCCTGGTTGAGACATTTAAAGGAATGAGCTTCAGAATCTTCTAGCAACTCATCATCCAGTACAAATACTAAGTAATATGAAAGGTTGAGTTTAGATACTCTTACCTTACATTCCTCTATTGAAGTGTCCACAGCCATGAAACAAAAATATGCAACATCTTGTAGGTAGCCAGCATGCTTTTCTCTTTGAGGTTGGAACTTGTCTGTGAATGCCTAAGCTTGGAATTATTAATTCAAGATGTTCCTTCTCATTGTGGTTCACAGGTTGCTCTTTCAAGATATTCTTTGCCCTTTTTATCTTTCCTAAGATTGATGTCTTTTCCTTTCTATTGCTTAGCCTTTTTAGACTTTTGACAAATTTCACAGACAAAGAGAATTCATCCCCATTTTTAATATCTAATTCTATTTAGATCCTTCTTCTTCATTGGTTTCAGCTATAACATCCTCCCAAGTATAACATCATGCTTAAGCATGACATCGTACTCAAGAGTTGTTACTTGTTAATTAGCGGACCTTTCTTAACTATCTATAGCAAGAATCAATCGAATCGTGTAGTAACTAACTCGTGATTCTATCAAAATATATAACAAGGAAACAAAGTATTTATTTAGTACAATTCAAGTACAAAAGAAAGCTTTTCTATGAGCTTTAGTACATATCTATTCTTTACTATATTTACAGATACATGTACATATCTAAGTACAATAGATACGAGTCTCTACAACTAAGTTATAGAATTCCAATTCAATTTTTCTTGTAGGGCTTCACTGATCTCTAGAATTAACCTGGAGACGACGGAAACAAACACATAGGGGTGAGAATTCTAAAATTCTCAGGAGGCATCCCCAAAACATATAATGAAACTCATGCCATCGTTCTCGTCCTAGCCACTTCGGTTTATTAGTAAAATTGTGAGCATGCAACATATATCAAAGGTTCATTTTAAAGTTCAAAAGTCATTCTTCCGAAGTGGATTTATTTTAATTACTCCATCACTCAGCATACATATGTCATACTACTCAACATCATAATAATTCATTTTCAACTTTACGTGCCCTCAATGCATTGAAGAGGACCTTTTCTTGCCCTTTTCGGACTAAAGGGGACCTCTCGTGCCCTTTACACATTCACGGGACCTTTCCGTGCCCTTTTGAACTAAAGGGGACTTCATTCTTTACTTAGTATGTACATCATCCTCAAGCTCACATTACTATATGCGTTAGCATAGTTTCTGAATGTCGTAATGTTTCCAATATATATATCATTCATTTATCAAGTTTCTTTTTTTTTACCATCGCAAGCTTAAAGCTTATATATACAATCAATCACAAGTAATTTTAATTCATTTCTCATAAACAAATCTTTAATGTCACTAGCATGCATTCATGTACATCATACTTGAACCAAAGATCATTTGACTTTTAAATCAAGAGTTTAATTCATTTCTAGTACAAAGACAGCATTTGGCAGAATTTAGACTTATGGAGCATGATTTATTTCACAAATTAAACAATCAATTTAAAGGCTATGAAAATTCCATCAAATACTTCAATATGTCCACAAGGCTCCATAAAAATTTTGGGAAAAAAGAGTTCTCTAACTATGATAATAAAATTCAACAATTTTAGTTGTCAGAGACCCCATACTAGTTAACTAGATTCTCACAATTTTTAACCCTAGCAAATGATTGAATCAGTTCAAAATAAAAATCATGGGTATGCTTCGAGATGTTAAAATATCCTGTAAAAATTTCAAAGGATAATTCAATCATTTGCTATGTTAATAAAATTATACAAATTCAAGCTTCAGTTCCACTAATCCAGGCAGAAACCACTTCGGTTCTTGATTTTTTTAGAGCATTAGAAGTCACAATCAGAGCTCAAGAAAATTTGTGGAACTATTCTAGGATGTTGCCTTCAACATATGTTTTTCCTAGCTCATGAAAATACCCACAAATATACCAAATTCGTGACCAATTCTAGGAAAACCAAAAATCCGCAGCCTAGAGCAAAACCCCTTTTGACAAAAATGATTTTTAATATCATCCAAACACTCCACCAAAATTCATACATCAATATCAACATAATATCAACCAATATAACAAGAAATTTTGGACCTAGTTCAATCAGATCACACAGAATAAATTTGAAAAAGAAAAGGCAAGAAAACCCTACTTTTAGAGATTTGTGGCTCTTAACTCCAAAGGATGCTCTATAATGCTTTTGTTTCACTTCAAAGCTTCCCCAACAACACCAAACCCTTCCTTTAACCTCAGATTATGTCCCCTCAAAGTTGAAAAAGTGATGGATTCAAATTCTAACGGTTAGATTTGTAGGTTATGATGAGTAGAACAAGTTTTGTGAAGGAAGTTTGAAGTTTTAGTAAGTGTAGGTTAGGTGTTTTGAGGTTTGAATCAAGTTCTAAGCTCTTGAAAGAAAAAAATGGAGGTTGCTACCCCTTTTTGTTCATGGCCGAGATGCATCTCAAGGTGATAAGGTTTTATAGTTTTTAATGGTATTATGATATCATGTAGTAAGAATTATCTAATAGGAAATATAATCCTTTAAAAAGAAAATATGATGAATGGCTAGGATTTAATCTTGTAAAGCAAGATTAAATCTTAGCCTTACACTTAGCATATAAAGGATAAACATTATCCTTTTATAAGATTAAACTATCTTTCATGTTAGAACGCATACCATCACCGAAGAACAAACGCCTATATTAGACCGATATTACTGAAAATTAAATTCAAGTATGAAATCCTTATTCCTAAATATTTCTAACCTTAACCCTCTCTTTTCTCAATTCCGGGCATTTCCCTCTTGGATATAGGGTTTTGGCTGTCCCTATGGTTGTGGGCCAGCAAGGTTACTATTTACCGGCCGAAATTTTTTTTTTCATAGGTCCATTGGGCTACCTTCATCATTGTTATACTCAGATTTTTGAAATTACAAATAACAAAGCTCAAATTAGTTTTTAAATAATTTTCGGGGTGTTAGTGCAACTTTCATTGCTTTAGCTTTGCATTGCTTTTGATAATTTTAGGGCAAAAGACTTTTAAAACGGTTTAAGTTATTCAAGCACGATGCAGTATATCCCATATTTCCTTTTACATGTCACAAGCAACAAATATGTCATATTTATCTCTGCTTAGTGTACATATGAGGAGGAGCTTGGCTTAAGAAGTTCAACTGAACTCTTCTTTTTGTTGTTCTTATCCACCTGCTCCTTGGGGCTCATCTTGACATTGAGTGTGCCTTGACAGGTGTAATATCCCCTCTACTTTATAGATTGCAGTCCCCACAAACCAACACGGGTCTTTTCACGTGCTTTGTCCTCACTCACATGCTTCCTGGGAAAACTTCCAGGAGTCACTCATCCCAAAATTACCCCAAGTTAAGCACGCTTAATTGTGGAGTTCTTTCGTGATAGGCTCTGAAAAGAAAGATATTTTTATAGCATAGGTAGTATCAATCAATTCATATAACCCTCCTTAACTGTATAGTCCCATACCTATACAGACTCAGGATCCCTTTCATTTGGGTGTGTAATCGGTTCATTCATGTACCCCTCCGCTGGAGGCAGGAGCCGCTCATTGTCAGTGCCTTCTAACAGGCATCACTCCTTGCCTCGTCCCAAGCGTTACATGCCCACTAGCTTCTGCTTGGTTCGTCCTGAACCACACCATACTGGAGAGTGAGGCTCTAGACCATTTGAACATCCCTCGCTTTATGGATTGAAATGTCCTCACAAACCAACACGGGTCTTTTTAGCGTACTTTGTCCTCACTCACACGCTTCCTGGGAAAACTTCCAGGAGGTCACCCATCCCAAAATTACCCCAAGTCAAGCACGCTAACTTTGAAGTTCTTTCGTGATGGGCTACCGAAAGAAGATGCATCTTTATGGCATAGGTAGTACCAATCAATTCATATAAGCCCTCCTTAATTGTATAGTCTCATACCTATAAGACAGGATCCTTCTTATTTGAGTGTGTAATCAGTTCATTCATGTACCCCTCGCTTGGAGGCAGAGCCGCTCATTGTCCATGCCTTCTCCCACGTCGATTACTCCCCTCATCCCCAGGCATTACAACAGGTTCTGGAAGCTCATTAAAAAAGACGGTCAGATGATAAAGTGATGATGATAAAGTGATCTTCTGCAATGTGAATCCATGTCATTCTGTCCTTCAGATCTTTGTCCTTTGCAATCATTGCATTGCTCAACCCTTTGAGGCCTAGCTCGATACCACTTGTAGGTATAAATGCACGAGAAGGGGTTGAATCATGCTTTGCCTCTTTTTTCTCATTAAACATTTAACAAAAACTATCAAGCATTAAGCTTGTAGTGCAGCGAAAAATATGATTATTTATTTCAGAAAGTAGATCTCTAAAGTATAGAATATGTAACATAGCAGCTCAGATGGTATTTCAGTTTATATAGCGTAACAGATAAAGTAAAAGAGATTAAGGAGAAGAGGATATGACATAAATATTTTTATATGGTTCGGCCAAAAATACATAGGATCTCAACACACGTGGAGGTTTCATAAAAATATCTTTCTCAAACTAGAGAAGAACAAAGATAGTCTTTACATTAGCCTTCCCAAGTTCTCACTTATGACAAGTGGACAACCTTTGCTATCACAAGTTGAGTAGTTATTTACCAACCTCTCCAAGCTACACCCATGAAAAGTAGACAACCCTTACTATCACGTTGAAAATAGTTATTCACTAGCCTCTCCAAGCTAAACCTTGAGTAGTCTTGTACTAGCCTCTCCAAGCTAAACCTATGACAAGTAGACAAACCCCTCCTCACATTGAAATTAGTTATTCACTAGCCTTTCCAAGTTGAACCTTGAGTAGTCTTGTACTAGCCTCTCCAAGCTAAAACCATGATGACAATTCAACTAAGGCCAACAAAGTTCAAGATCAATTACAATTTATGGATGGACGAATGACTAGAGCTAGAGCAAAAAGGCTAAAATAATCTTTGCAAGGACTAGTCATGGAAGCAAAGACCAAGAACAATTCAGTTGAGCATGAGTTCCCAAAATGGATCATTCTTATTCAATTTGAAGAATAGCCAAGTCCAACATGAATAAGTCACTTGAAGGCCCAAAGATGAAGCCCAATTTAAGTGATTAAGTTGCAAACAGATTGGGTTAGAATAATTAGTTTAAATTAGGTGTAATTTATCTTATTTTCTTGTAATTTTTGTGCACCTTTTAATGTCTACCATTTCAGATGCTTTTTAGTTTTTTTCTACTTAGACAATTATGATACATAGTGGGTGAAGTGGGAATGATAATGGGAATGATAGTGGGTGAAGTGAGACTATAATGCTGAGTGGAAATTATAGTGGGTGAAGAGTTGCAACTTAATGCTTAGTGGCTTTTGTAGTGGGATTTTTCTATAGCCCACTTAAACTTATGATAGTAGGACTTCAATACTTAGTAGCAATGGTACTAGCTGAATGCTTAGTGGCTTGTGTAGTGGGACTTTTCACAGCCCACTAAGACTACAAATAGGACTCAATGTAATACACAAGGCAGATCATCAATAGACTTTCTTTGAGTTTTCTTCCTTGTGAGAACTTCCTTTTGTTCTTAGGTAAAGAACTAAATTTGATCTTATGAAGGCAACTTGTGGCGATCAAACAAGACTTATCACTCACCTTCTCATCTTCTCTTGAGTGTGGCATCTATATCTTTCTGAAACACAAACAAACTCAAACACATCTAAACTCCAACCTAAAAGTGTAAGGTGATCCTAGTTCATTCTAGTTGTTGAATCAAGCCATTCAATTCCAACCAAGCTTAATCATATTATTTGGTAATCAGAGCATGGTTTCCTTGTTTATTCAGGTTTGAACTTGTTTTATTTATTTTGTTGTCTTCATCATTAAAAAAAGTGAAAAAAGAGAAGGAGAAAAGCTTACCAAAAATGTTCTAATAAGTTATGATAAAATTCCCTTTCAATTCTTCTAGTCATCCCTTATTCTAAGCTCTTTGTTTTGATCAAAATCTGTTACTTTAAAGAGGGTTATTGATCAGGTTCCTTCTCAAGAACTCATAAGAAGAAGTTTGAGTGGAAAAAGGCTAGAGCGAACATTCTAGTTAAAAGCCAATTTTGTGTCATATAGAAGAGTGTGCCATATTTCAAGAGTGTAAACACTTTGTGAGCTTTGTGAGGTTCTATATTTTGTTTCAATTTCAGTTTGTCCAACATGGTAGGAAATGATAATTCATCACAAGGTGGAGGATTATCCACTTTTCAGATGCAAGCATTAACTAGCCATCTAGAACGGTTATTCAATATAAAATTTGAAGAGCTCCATGAAAGGATAGATAGGATGGAAAATCATGCACCTAGTAGTCAGCATGCTTCTTAAGATGAAACGAATTACCAATCTGGAGAGGAAGAGGCAAGTGATCAAAACACAAGGATAAGAAAGATCATTAGGCACAATAGGAGAAGAAGAAATTTTGGTGATGAACTTAGAGGAATTAACATCAAAATTCCTCCATTTCAAGGGAAATCATATCCGCAAGCCTATTTGGAGTGGGCAATGAGAGTAAGCAAATATTCTCTTGTCATACATATTCTAATGGTAATAAGGTTAAGCTTGCTGCCCTTGAATTTTTATGTTCTTGTTTGGTGGGATCAATTAGAAAGATAGAGCTAGGAATGGAGAGCAATCGGTTTGAACATGGATTGAGATGAAGAAAATCATGAGAAGGAGATTTGTGCCTTCATATTTTCATAGGGAACTCCACAACAAGTTGTAGAGCCTCACTCAAGGTTCTAAGAGTATGGATGAGTATCACAAAGAGATAGAGATGGCCATGATTCAAGCAAACATTATGGAGGATCAAGAAGCAACCATGGCTCGATTTTTCAATGGCCTTAACCAAGACATAGCTGATGCCTTGGAGATGTACCATGATGTGGAACTTCAAGAGATGGTGCATCAAGCAATCAAGGTGGAGCAGCAATTGAAGAAGAGAAATAGAAGAAATTCCTCTAGTTCTAATTCAATTCCTTGGAGAAACAACCCAATGAAGGAGCAACCAATTGCAATTCATCCAAGAGACTGAATCAAGGAAAATTCAACCATCAACAAGCACTTCAAAGAAGACATAAAGTGCTTTAAGTGTCTTGGAAGAGGTCACATTGCTTCTCAATGTCCTAACAAGAGAGTAATGATTCTGAAAGAAGATGGCGAGATAGAACTGAAAATGAATCCATTTCATCACTAGAGGATGAAAGTGAAGGAGAAGAAGTCATTCCACATGATGGTGACTTGTTAGTTGTAAGGCGAGTTTTGAATGTACAAGTCAAAGAAGAAGATGATGCAAAGAGAAAACATCTTTCATACTCGGTGCCTTATTCAAGGAAAGGTTTGTAGCATGATTATTGATGGTGGAAGCTTGCACCAATGTGGCCAACACAACTTTAGTGGAGAAATTGAATTTGAGCACTTCCAAGCATCCTAGGCCATACAGGTTGCAATGGCTTAGTGATAATGGAGAATTGAAGGTGGACAAGCAAGTTCTAGTACCATTCACTATTGGAGATTATATGGACGAGGTACTTTGTGATGTAGTGCCCATGGAGGTGTAACGCCCCAATTTTTACTGTAATCTTTACCTGTCATTAGAAATTACCAAATTACCGTAGGTAAATATTATATAAAATTTGAGACCAAACAATTCTCAATAAAGGAATATAACGTTAGAAGAGAAGTTAGGAGCAATTCGTACAAGCATTGCAAACCCCAATTTCTGTATGTGTAAAATGACCAAAATGCCCCTGAGGTTATTTTACTCAGAAAATGAGGATCGTGGGCCCCACCCGTCCTCAAGGGGATGTTTTGAGGATAATAAAGGATTGTTTGTGCTATGTGTGTTAATAGAGCAGAAGAATCTCAATTTTGAGTTCCGACGCGAAATGACCAAAACGCCCCGCGGCGTTTTAACTCCGATTGCATGCCGCTTAGTCCGAACCTCACTAAAATATTTTAAAAGGTGTTTTTAAGTTATGAATGACCCTTGGTTAAGTCCGATGGTCCAGGGCAATTTTGGGTTAAATTACCGTTTTGCCCCTGCGTTGTGAAGTTTTGCAAATTTTGAGATTTTCGATTTGTCTAACGAAACCTAAACAATATTAGGCTCAAATTAAAGCTTATTAAATTCTAATTACTAATCTAGAGTCAAAATTATTTATTTAGATTGATTAGAACCTAAAATTGCTTAAAACACCCAAATTGCTTAGTAATTCACTTAAGCCCTTAACCGTAAATTCTCTAAATTGCATGAATACCTTGCCTACACCTAAATAATACATGGAACACACAAAATCCTCTTCCACAAGGCTGTAATGGCTGAAATTATTGAGTAATAAGTCAGAAAATTATTACACAAAAATCCAAAGAATGAAAACAAAGAATCATGAAAACATGGAAACATGATTCCATGTTTTAAGCCACCAAACAAAATGATTTTTCTTCCTTATTTTTTTTCTCTAATTTTTGGTCAGATTTCCTTCCTTCCTTTGTCCATTTATGAGCTGCAAAATCTCTATAAATAGGCATGCTTGAAGATAGTTTAGATGCTTAGTTCATAACTTACACAAATTCTAGTCTTAGGAGCACCAAAAGCTTTCTTTCTTTCTTTCTCTTGGCCAAATTCTCCCTTCAGCTTTTCAAGGATATTTTGCTTCATTTCACTCAAGGAAACCAAGTTCTCTTCCTTTCTTTCAAATCAAATTAGGTAGGGAGGTGTTTCTAAGTTCATTTTATGTTAAGACAAGTTATGTTTCTAGCTCAAAAATGATGTTTTCATGAGCTTTCTTTTAAGTTTTCATTTTCAGTTTCTTCTTCCTTTCTTTTTAAAGTATTTTGGCCATATGGCCTAGCTTATGATGAGACCATGGTTTGATGATGAGATTCTTGAGTGTTGGTTGCAAAGCTTTCACAAGTTAGATCTCTAAAACTTGAAGGTTTCACTAGTTTCCAAAGCTTCTAAAATTTCAGTTTTTCTTTCCTTATTTTCCTTTCATGGTTTCGGCCAAATGGCCTAGGAAGGAATGAAATGATGGCTTGATGATGAGGACCTTGAATATGGGTTGTAAATCCATCACAAGTTAGGCCTCTAAAGCTTGAACATTCCATTTAATGCAAAACTTTAAAGAATAATGTTTTTATCTTGAGGTTTGAATATGAAATATGTATTTTTTTACTTTGTCTTGCTAAGATACATATATTGGGTTGAAATCATAATTTTCTTAAAGTCTTGAAGGAGCTCTAGTAAAGAGATCAAGTGAACTTGCATCCATGTTTAAGTTTATGTCTTGCACAGCCATATTTATTTTATGTCATAACTAAATTCTCAAGAATAAATAAATGAACTTGCATATCTCATGTTTAAATTTCAAGCTTGCATTTCATGTTTAAATTTCAAGTTGTCACTTAATCTCTAAAGATAATAAAGAAGTTGCATCTCATGTTTATTTTATGCTCTCACTTTATTTTATAATGGCTAAAAGAATCAATGCATGGCATGTTTATTTTATGTCATCACCTAAAAATCCTAGAGCTCAAAGACTTGCCTATGAATCATAAGCGAAGAAATGAGATAATTGGAGTTAAAGAATTTATTCTTTAAGAAGTCTTGAGAATTGGAGCTTAAAAAAAAATGTAATTCTCTTCCCTCACCGCCCCTGCGGACTACCGCCTCCTGCTTCTTGCATCATGTTTATATTACAAGTTCTTGCATCATGTTTAATTTTCAAGTCATCACCTTAAATCTTAAAGATAAAGAAATGGAATTGCATATCATGTTTATAATTCCAAGCTATCACCTTATAAAGATAAGATTAAAATAAGGTTGCATAGCATGGTAATAATTCTAAGATGTCACCTAAATCTCTAAAGCTCAAGACTTGCTCCTTTTATCTTAAGTGAAAGATTTAACTATGAACATTCTTTCAAGTTATAAATCGGTCCCATGGTTAAGTTAGGCCTAAAGTCCTATGACTTCTTTCAAGTTTAACAAAAAGAATTAGTTCTAAAAGAGTTTTAAAACTTTGTAAGAATTTTATGGGAAGCTAGTAATTTTATGTGTACTTAAAATGTGATTTGATGCTTATCAAGAATTTGGTGTCATTGATTGATTCCCTGGTTTGTATGTTATAGTTGTTGTTGCAAACAATGAAAACTTATGCATGAAATAAGGACATATTTTGTTACCTGGAAGTGTATTATTAAGAGTGCAATTTGGAAAGATTCTGGCTAAGGAAAGATTTGGTATTTAAGTGTGTCCATTGTGACCCACCTCTCTTTCCTGGAATCTCCAGATGCATGATTATAGTTGATATATATTATTCAGAATAAGACTGTAAATAAGAAAATGTTAGAATTATTATGAATTGCGAGTTGTAACATGCAAAGACTTATTGGTGACTTAAAATTTATAAGAAAATGATCCTCTGGACCCATCAAACTATAGGTGGTGAAAAGGTGATTCTAGCCCCTAACCTGTTCTCTCAAAAGGGTAGAGTTAGGACTTTAACTTATCAAAAAGGATAAGTATATGCTAGTGACGACTAGTAAGGTATGAGCTCATAACCTAGATTACTCCCAAAAGGGTGGAGTATAGGGTGGCCCAAGGAAAATAATGAGGATGATAAGATTTTAAAGTCACCTAAGGTACTAAAGAAATAAATTATGTGCACCATGTCCATGTGTAGCTATTATGATATTCTTCTGCATAACATACATGAGTTGATGATGAGAAATATGATGTTCTTCTATGCATGTTATATTAATGATGATGATGAGGAATATGATGTAATGATAAAAGAAAAGTTCATTATAAATATGACATGTTAAGATTATGATGCATTATAAGACGCATAATTAAAATTGGTCGAATCTCGGTAAAAGTATTTTGAACTTAAAATTTAATCTTCGTATGTTCACTATTTTATAATAACCCCGAGATTCTGGAGACTTTGATGATGACACCGAGAAGAGATACCTGAGAATTCTTTAGTAAGATTCTCACTCCCTTTCCTTTATTTCCGTCATTGTCTTCAGATTCAGATGGCGACATTCGTCCTGTCGTGACACCCTACTTGGGAATTCCACTATGATCCGGTGCATCATTCATATCACTTTGAAGGAAGGTGCTCGGTTCGTGTTTTTATTTACGTAGGTCGTCCATTTGCACATCTTGTCCCTAGTTATCGTTTTTCTCCTACTTCTCCCTATGGCGATGAAATGGTTTTCGAACATGCACGTCCACTTGATGAAAGAATGTTACGTTCTTATCCCGCCTCATCCGCTGTCCATGGTTTTCCAGAGTATAATCCACGAACGAGATATCTGAAATCATCCTCAGAGGACCCTCCTACTCATGCTTATTCTGAGAGCTCTGCTCTACTCTCCCACGTGTAAGAGAGGGTAGTGAGGAAACGGTTGTTCAGCCGAGGTTAGCAAGAAGACCGTCCATGCGACCCGCCTGGTGCATCTCGTGTGCCCCCTTCCGAGGAAGCTCGTTAGTGGATCGGGTTTCTTCCCGTTTCCAAGACAGTGGCCCTAGAGAGTTTTTAAGTAGTCTTAAGAGTGTATGCATCCGGTTTAGAGTAGCCTTCCTCAGCTTTTAAGGTTATCTAGTTTAAGGTTATCTAGTTTAGGGGCATGATTTCCTTATAAATAGTTTCCTATGGTGTGAATATGTAAGATATGATGTATGAACTTAACTCACCTTTTGAGTGAGGTTATTGTATATATGTTGTGATGTGCATTATGGATGTTATGTGATGGAGCCAATATGATATATTTAGATTCTTAAATGTCTTATTTTACTACCGCTTAATCATTTATGTTATGCGCGGCTCACGATTTCAATTATGTTAAAAAAAAAGGCTCGTAATTTCACTAAGTATTTTCAAAATATGATGAAAGAACCAAAGCAAAGAGTAAAGTCTAGTCATTAATCAAATTCAACCTAGGTGTATTTGGTTAATTACTAGAGTGTTACATTTTGGTATCAGAGAGTTTCGGTTCTCACTAGCCTGAGGATTGGACTGGCTATGCTTCTAAAGCATAATACGTTAGTAATGTCATGTGTAGATGTTTATCATTAGGATGAGCTTGAGGATTAGAAATACGTGACTACTATATGTTGAAAGTGCCATGGTAACTTGCTCACTTTGCATGGAATATTGGGCCTGATCACCTCAGTGTTGCCGTTTTGTGTGTATAGGGACCAATGGCACGACGACAACGAACTAGGAGCGGCACAGAATAACCAAGATAATGAGACCATGAAGCACTTCGCGATATAGCAAGGACCATGAGAATGATGATGGAACGGATGGACAGGATCGTCAAGCTAATATAAATCAAGGACATGAAATTCCCGAACATGCTCGTTTTGGGGAATTTCATAAGGCGAATCCACCTGTTTTCAAGGGACCCTGAATCCTAATGTAGCAGATGAATGGATTCGGAATATTGAGAAGGTCTTTGCTGTAGTTCCATGTTTCAGGAGGAGAAGGTCACTCTTGCCACCCACATGCTTGAGGGTGATGCTGGCTTTGGTGGATGGTGTTCGAAGACTCCTGGAGGCAACCGAAGTGGACATTGATTGGGAATTATTCAAGGTCCATTTTTATGAGAAGTACTTTCCAGTCAGTTAGAAATGCTAAGGACATTGAATTCATGCAACTTGTCCAGGGGAATATGAATGTGGCTCAGTATACCTGCCAGATTTGAGGAACTCATTAAGTTTTCAAGGATGTACCAAGGTAACCCTGATGAGTATTGGAAATGCATTAAATACGAGTCAGGGTTAAAGGAGAACTTAATGTGGAGGTGCGCACTTGGAAATTAGGGATTTCTCTACCTTAGTCAACAAATGCCGCATCATTGAAGAAGGGGGAGAAGCTGGGTACTTCAAAGTCTGAGAATATCATCAAAAAGCTGACACCTCAAGGTCAACAGTTCAAGAGGCAAAATCGACCTCCATTTCCACATCAATCAAGATCACAAGTGCCACAAAGGAACTTTCATCAAGGAAGACCGAACAATAACAACAACCGCTATAATAATCCCAGCAACAATCACAACAACAACAATAATAACAATAAAGGGAAAGCACCACAAAGAGGTCCAGCAGCACCTCCACGACCCGTGCCATCCATGGAATGTCCCAAGTGCGGCAAGAATCATGGGAGCATGCCATGTCAAGCCGGAACAAACGTGTGCTACCGGTGTGAAAACCAGGTCATTACTCCGAGAATGCACAGAAAGGAACCCGCCAACCCCCAATCCCAAGCCAGGAATACCAAGGAAGGGTATTCACCGTTAATGTGAAGAAACGACAAAGTCACGAAATCTCGTGGAAGGTAAGTGTAATATGTATGGTAGAAACTTAATTGTACTGTATGATTCTGCGCTTCCCATTCTTTTATCTCCCACTCGTGTGTTAAAACCCTTAACTTGCATATAACTGAGCTTCCTTTTGACCTTATTGTTTCTACCCTGGAAAACCCGTTAGAACTTGTAAATGTTGTTTAGATTGCCATTTTGTTATTGAGAATAGATCATTTGTTTTAGATCTCATTTGCTTACCCATGCAAGGTTTAGATGTGATTCTTGGCATGGATTGGCTTGAAGCCAACCGTGTACTGTTAAGCTATGAGAAAACCATTACTTTTCTTTGTTCCCATTAGACCTAAGAAACCCATAAGTCTTTACATAACATTGTAGAAATGGACTGGTAAGGGTGAGAGTAAAGGTTATATTTTCCTAGCCGCTAGTGATGTAGACTTTGAGCAAAGTATCGATGAGATACCGATAGTAAGAAATTATCCCGAAGTATTTCCAGAATGAGATACCAGAGTTTCCCCCAAGAGAGATAGAGTTCTCCATAGAATTGCTTCCGGGTGCAGGTCCCATATCCATAGCCCCATACAGGATGTCCCCATTAGAGTTGACCGAGTTGAAAGCTCAATTGGAGGATTTATTGGAGAAAAAGTTTGTAGACCTAGTGTGTCACCTTGGGGAGCCCCGTGTTGTTTGTGAAGAAAAAGGATGGAAGTATGAGGATGTGTGTTGACTATAGGCAATTGAATAAAGTGACGGTGAAGAACAAATACCCTTTGCCTAGGATAGATGACTTGATGGACCAGCTTAGAGGTGCAGGAGTGTTTTCTAAGATTGATTTGAGGTCAGGTTACCACCAGATTAGGGTAAGAGATGAAGATAAACCGAAAACGGCCTTTCGCACTCGATACGGCCATTTGAATTTGTAGTAATGTCCTTCGGATTAACCAATGCTCCAGCCATTTTTATGGATTACATGAATAGGATCTTTAGACCCTATTTAGATCAGTTTGTGGTTGTCTTCATAGATGATATTCTCATATACTCTAAGACCCACGAGGAGCATGGACGCCACCTAACCATAGTACTAGAGATCTTGAAGGAAAAGAAACTATATGCCAAGCTTTCTAAGTGTGAATTCTGGTTGGATGAGGTACAATTTTTAGGGCATGTAGTATCTAAGAAAGGAATTGCTGTAGATCCTAGTAAGGTGGAAACGGTTGTGAACTGGGAAAGACCAACCACGGTAACTGAAGTAAGGAGCTTTTTGGGTTTAGTTGGTTATTACCGTCGGTTTATCAAGGGATTTTCCAGATTTCCCTACCCCTGACCAAGCTAACTAGGAAAAACACCCCTTTTCATGGACCCCGAGTGTGAGAAGAGCTTTCAAGAGCTGAAACACAAGCTAACCTCAACCCCGTTTTAGTATTACCGAACCCCAATGTGCCTTTTGAAGTGTCCTGTGATGCTTCGAGAAAAGCTTTGGGTTGTGTCCTGATGCAAAATAGGCAAGTGGTGGCCTACGCATCAAGACAACTCAAGCCGCATGAGGCAAATTACCCCACCCATGACCTTGAGTTAGCCGTCGTGTTTGCTCTAAAGATTTGGAGACATCATTTATACGGAGTGAGGTTTGAGGTGTTCTCCGAACACAAGAGTTTGAAATATCTCTTTGATCAAAAAGAGCTAAACATGAGGCAAAGAAGGTGGATGGAGTTTTTAAAAGATTATGATTTCGGGTTAAACTATCATCCAGGTAAAGCTAATGTTGTAGCTGATGCCCTAAGTAGGAAATCCTTACAAGTGTCCCGTTTGATGGTGAAGGAGGTTGAGTTAATTGAGCAGTTTAGAGACCTAAATTTAGGGATGACCTTGACCACTAAGGGCATAAGAGCTTGTCACCTTAGTGTGACGAGTGAATTCAAGGAAAGAATTGCTCAAGCCCAAAGGAAAGATACAGAATTTCAAGAGACCTTAGAGGTAAGAGCTGATAAGTTGAAAGGTTTTACCCAAGGGAATGATAGTTTATGGAGGTTTGAAGGTCGTATATGTGTACCTGCTAGTGGTGACCTCGAAAGGATATTTTGGAGGAAGCCCATAAGAGCCATTTTACCCTTCATCCTGGTGCCACCAAGATGTATCAAGATTTGAAGAAGATGTTCTGGTGGCCAGGATTGAAGAAGGATGTGTGCACATGGGTGAGTAAGTGCTTGGTGTGTCAAAAGGTGAAGATTGAACACCAAAAGCCTTCTGGAATGTTGCAACCCCTGATCCCTGAATGGAAGTGGGATAGTATCTCCATGGATTTTGTAACTGGACTACGAGGACCCAAGCGAATCATGATGCCATATGGGTAATAGTGGATCGGTTGACTGAAGTCAGCCCACTTTTTACCTATTAAGTGACTTATTCCTTGGATAGGTTAGCACAGTTATATATAGGAGATAGTAAGATTACATGGAGTACCGTCAACAATAATCTCGATCGAGATCCGCGATTCACGTCACGGTTTTGGGGAGCCTTTCAGAAGGCGTTTGGTTCAAGCTGTCTGACACGGCTTATCACCCCCAAACGGACGGTCAATCTGAAAGAACTATCCAAACTTTGGAGGACATGTTGAGGGCATGTGTTTTAGATCAAAGAGGGAGTTGGGATAAGTACCTTATGATTGAGTTTGCATATAACAACAGTTATCATGCAAGTATCGGTATGGCACCATACGAGGCCCTTTATGGACGGAAGTGTCAATCACCTCTATGTTGGTATGAGCCCGGAGAGCAAAGTCTACTTGGACCTGATATTGTGAGGGAAACAACGGAACAAATTAAGAAAATTAGAGATAAAATTCTTACGCTCAAAGTCGACAGAAAAACTATGCGGACAAGTGGCGAAAACCTAGATTTTCAAGAAGGGACCATGTGTTCCTAAGAATCACCCCACCACAGGCATAGGACGAGCAATGAAAGTAAAGAAATTGAGCCCAGATTTCTTGGCCCGTTTGAAATCCTTAACAAAGTAGGATCCGTAGCCTACGTATAGCCTTACCCAGAGTCTCCAACCTTCATGATGTTTTCCATGTCTCCCAGTTAAGGAAATATCATTCTGACCCAAGTCATGTACTAGAGCCAGAACATGTACAATTAAGAGATGACCTAACGTTTAACTTATCACCCACGAGAATCGTTGACCAAGGAGTTAAGCAGTTAAGAAATAAGGCCGTACCTTTGATCAAAGTAGCATGGGGACGAGGTGAAACCGAAGAAGTTACATGGAAGCTGGAATCAGATATGCAAGCACAATACCCCGAGCTATTCTCAGGAACGAATTTCGAGGGCGAAATTCTTTTTAAGGAGGGGAGTAATGTAACGCCCCAATTTTTACTTGTAATTTTACTGTCATTAGGAATTACCAAATTACCGTAGGTAAATATTATATAAAATTTGAGACCAAACAATTCTCAATAAAGGAATATAACGTTAGAAGAGAAGTTAGGAGCAATTCATACAAGCATTGCAAACCCCGATTTTCTGTATGTGTAAAATGACCAAAATGCCCCTGAGGTTATTTTACTCAGAATGAGGATCGTGGGCCCCACCCATCCTCAAGGGGATGTTTTGAGGATAATAAGGATTGTTTGTGCTATGTGTGTTAATAGAGAGAAGAATCTCAATTTTGAGTTTGACGCGAAATGACCAAAACGCCCCCGGCTATTTTAACTCCGATTGCGTGCCGACTAGTCCGAACCTCACTAAAATATTTTAAAAGGTGTTTTTAAGTTATGAATGACCCTTGGTTAAGTCCGGATGGTCCCGGGCAATTTGGGTTAAATTACCGTTTTTGCCCCTGTCGTTGTGCAAGTTTTGCAAATTTTGAGATTTTCGATTTGTCTAACGAAACCTAAACAATATTAGGCTCAAATTAAAGCTTATTAAATTCTAATTACTAATCTAGAGTCAAAATTATTTATTTAGATTGATTAGAACCTAAAATTGCTTAAAACACCCAAATTGCTTAGTAATTCACTTAAGCCCTTAACCGTAAATTCTCTAAATTGCATGAATACCTTGCCTACACCTAAATAATACATGGAACACACAAAATCCTCTTCCACAAGGCTGTAATGGCTGAAATTATTGAGTAATAAGTCAGAAAATTATTACACAAAAATCCAAAGAATGAAAACAAAGAATCATGAAAACATGGAAACATGATTCCATGTTTTAAGCCACCAAACAAAATGATTTTTCTTCCTTATTTTTTTTCTCTAATTTTTGGTCAGATTTCCTTCCTTCCTTTGTCCATTTATGAGCTGCAAAATCTCTATAAATAGGCATGCTTGAAGATAGTTTAGATGCTTAGTTCATAACTTACACAAATTCTAGTCTTAGGAGCACCAAAAGCTTTCTTTCTTTCTTTCTCTTGGCCAAATTCTCCCTTCAGCTTTTCAAGGATATTTTGCTTCATTTCACTCAAGGAAACCAAGTTCTCTTCCTTTCTTTCAAATCAAATTAGGTAGGGAGGTGTTTCTAAGTTCATTTTATGCTAAGACAAGTTATGTTTCTAGCTCAAAAATGATGATTTTCATGAGCTTTCTTTTAAGTTTTCATTTTCAGTTTCTTCTTCCTTTCTTTTTAAAGTATTTCGGCCATATGGCCTAGCTTATGATGAGACCATGGTTTGATGATGAGATTCTTGAGTGTTGGTTGCAAAGCTTTCACAAGTTAGATCTCTAAAACTTGAAGGTTTCACTAGTTTCCAAAGCTTCTAAAATTTCAATTTTTCTTTCCTATTTTCCTTTCATGGTTTCGGCCAAATGGCCTAGGAAGGAATGAAATGATGGCTTGATGATGAGGACCTTGAATATGGGTTGTAAATCCATCACAAGTTAGGCCTCTAAAGCTTGAACATTCCATTTAATGCAAAACTTTAAAGAATAATATTTTTATCTTGAGGTTTGAATATGAAATATGTATTTTTTTACTTTGTCTTGCTAAGATACATATATTGGGTTGAAATCATAATTTTCTTAAAGTCTTGAAGGAGCTCTAGTAAAGAGATCAAGTGAACTTGTGTAACATCCAAGATATATATACATATAAGAAAATAAATAAATAAATAAAATTTAAATTAAGCTTTATTAGTTGGAATTTTCAAAATCCAATAACGTAGAAATGATGAGAGTGATTCAATGTTTTTATAAAAAAAAAATGTGAATAGTGTTTTGCGGGCCCAGGCTTGCCGGACAGCCGAAACCCTAGATTAGGGACCCGAGGTGCCCGAAATTTTGAAAATATGGGGATGAGGTTAGAAGTACTTAGAAATGAAAATTTCATGTTTAGAATTACTTTTCAGGTAATATTGGACTACCCGTACGGATTTCACCCGTTCGTGAAATTTCGGTGTGCGATTTCTAACACCGAAGCTAATTTAACCTTTACAAAATGATTAACCTTATCTTTTTACATTACATGAATGGCTAAGATTCAATTTTGAATTTTAAAATTGAATCATAGCCATCCTTTTCATCTTTAAAGATTAGAAACTATCCTAGACTATTACATAACATTATGACATCATCACTTAAGAGATAAACATGAACCAAGGCTTCTTAAGAAGCCACACCTTCGGCCACTTCAGAAGGGAGAAGAAGAAGATGGTTCCTCCATAGCCAAGAGCTTGAATTGGCTTTCAAATTCCAAAAGCCCTAGCTTAGAGCCATTAAAACATAAACCTTCCTTCACTAAAATTGATCTACACTTCCATCTCTACCAATCCAACCGATTAGAATTTCCAAACCTCATCATATTGACTTCATCCATCACTGATCAGAGGAGGTTTTGAAGGTGTTTTGGGAGTCTTGGAGTGGAGGACTCTCATCTTGAAACAAGCTAGAGACAAAGATAGACTAGCCTTCAAGTGTAGGGTTTTTCATAGTTCTTTCTCTTGAAAATTTTTCTAATCTGTTCTGACTGGTTTTATTTCGAAATTTTGATGGTATGTGGTTGATGATATATTGTTATTGATGTGTGAATCTTGGTGGTGGGTTTGGATGGTGTTAAAAAGGGGTTTTCACTAGAGGAAATCTGGACTAGGCTGCTGAGTTCAGGCTGTCCTAAGCAGCAATTATGCACGAATTTTCTGATATATTTGTGGGTGTTTTCATAAGCTATAAAAATTATATGTTGAATAAAACACCTTAAAATAAATACATGAATTTTATTGGGTGTTAACTTTGAAGTTTACTACTTCAAAAAAATCAAGAACCGAATTGTGACTGGTGCTGCCTAAGTTGTTGAAACTGAAGCAATAAAGTTGCCCGATTTTATTATCATAGTAAATGATTGAATGAATCCTTGAAATTTTTACCTGAAGTTAATAACATATTGAGGTATCACTGTGAATTTTATTGTGCACTAATTCAATCATTTTCTAGGGTTAAAAATTCTAAGAATCCGGGTCTGGTCTGTGAATTTGGGGTCCCTGACCACTAAATTTGTGCAATTTACTAAAGTAGCTAGAGAATTCTACTTGTCCTGAAATTTTTACAGGTTATTCTAGACATTTGGGAGTGTCAGTGAGAATTTTTGTGGCATATGAATTGGCCATTTGATATAGAAATAAAATGCTACTATTAGCATAGTGAATCAGCCCAACTGCTGAAATGGTAGAACTGCACTAAAATGATGATAAAATGACACTTAGGCCAGGCATAAATTATATTCATGCATGATAGTTACTTTAAAGAGTTATTTAAGAGATATAAATGAGACCCTAATGTGATTGAATGCCTCTGAATGATGTATGCCATGCCTTGTAAAAAGAGAAATACATGATACGGTAACATGACAAAAGAGAATCTATAACTCCTAACTGGGCATGTTTTAACCTATGGGGAAAACAGAAACAAGGCTTATATGAGTTAAAGAGGGAAGGCAAAAAATAAGAACTTCCCTAAGAATGTTATGAGTCGGTAGACGTATCGGCTAGGATAGAACTGTGTGTGATTCGGAGGTGAAAAATGAAGTCCGATGATCACGAATAGGAATGAGCTCATGTCCTAGCAGTCTATTGTCCTTTATAAAATTATCCACTAGATGTTGTCAATGTGAAATCAAGCCTTCCCTATATGAAAGAAAAGAGGTAACATATGAAATTAAGTTGGTTATTTATAAGATGATATGTACGATTATTATATTTGCTAATTTTATCAGCATTTTTGTATGGGACCTAATATAATATTACTCACATGAATGACCTTATTAATTAGGCCTATCTATGCTAACGGATTTTCCTATTGAGAATTTTATAATATTCTCATCCCTATGTGCATGTATGTTGTATTGTGCTCAGATCCCAGATGCCGACCGTGATCTTCTTTCTTGATTCGCCAGTGGAGGTGGCATTATGACGCAGAGTTGGATTCGCTGGATGTAGTAGCGTATTCCAAGTCCGAGCGTATTTTTCTTCACTCGTTCCTTTAGTAGCTCCGTTTTCACTCAGAGTTCGACCCATGTTTTCCTTTTGATGGTGTGCCCCTTCACCTAGCACACCTAAGTTCATACCTCCTGCACCACCTATGCCCCCTCCTGGAGATGGACCTTCTTCATCCTCCTCCTTGGATTCAGAGCCATCGGAGGGTCCACGCCCCGTGGAGGTGAGGCCATCATCCCGATGGCCAACGGTTTCGCCTAGGAGGATGCTAGACCTATAGGGACTTTTGACTTGTATGTAGTTGCAGTGTACTGATGGGACCGTGCCAGCAGGCTGATTCTATTTGAAGTTATAAGATCCATTTTATGTGTATACGATTTTTCCTGGATCTTAATATGAGTAGGCTAGGCTTTATGTTATCGATAGGTCTTTTGGATAAAAGTCCCAATGTAGCATCGTAGGTGCTCTAACTTATCTACGGTTGCGCATATGTAGATAGTTGTGTACAAAATATATGTATATAGTGGAGCTTTGGTGGTTGCTTTACCTTATGTTTTTATTTTATTGTATGTTAATTGTTTATATCTCTCGATTAGCCTATAGTATAATCAGGGAGCAATACTCTCCTAATTACGATGCTACTTCGAAGTAGTAGAGTGGTTAGGAGGGTGTTACAACTTGCATCCATGTTTAAGTTTATGTCTTGCACACCATATTTATTTTATGTCATAACTAAATTCTCAAGAATAAATAAATGAACTTGCATATCTCATGTTTAAATTTCAAGCTTGCATTTCATGTTTAAATTTCAAGTTGTCACTTAATCTCTAAAGATAATAAAGAAGTTGCATCTCATGTTTATTTTATGCTCTCACTTTATTTTATAATGGCTAAAAGAATCAATGCATGGCATGTTTATTTTATGTCATCACCTAAAAATCCTAGAGCTCAAAGACTTGCCTATGAATCATAAGCGAAGAAATGAGATAATTGGAGTTAAAGAATTTATTCTTTAAGAAGTCTTGAGAATTGGAGCTTAAAAAAAATGTAATTCTCTTCTCCCTCACCGTCCTGCGGACTACCGCCGCTGGTGCTTAAGATTCTCTTCTCCCTCTGGTCCCTGCCGGATTACGCCTTCAGCTTCTTGCATCATGTTTATATTACAAGTTCTTGCATCATGTTTAATTTTCAAGTCATCACCTTAAATCTTAAAGATAAAGAAATGGAATTGCATATCATGTTTATAATTCCAAGCTATCACCTTATAAAGATAAGATTAAAATAAGGTTGCATAGCATGGTAATAATTCTAAGATGTCACCTAAATCTCTAAAGCTCAAGACTTGCTCCTTTTATCTTAAGTGAAAGATTTAACTATGAACATTCTTTCGAGTTATAAATCGGTCCCATGGTTAAGTTAGGCCTAAAGTCCTATGACTTCTTTCAAGTTTAACAAAAAGAATTAGTTCTAAGAGTTTTAAAACTTTGTAAGAATTTTATGGGAAGCTAGTAATTTTATGTGTACTTAAAATGTGATTTGATGCTTATCAAGAATTTGGTGTCATTGATTGATTCCCTGGTTTGTATGTTATAGTTGCTGTTGCAAACAATGAAAACTTATGCATGAAATAAGGACATATTTTGTTACTGGAAGAAAGTGTATTACTAAGAGTGCAATTTGGAAAGATTCTGGCTAAGGAAAGATTTGGTATTTAAGTGTGTCCATTGTGACCCACCTCTCTTTCCTGGGAATCTCCTAGATGCATGATTATAGTTGATATATATTAATAAGACTGTAAATAAGAAAATGTTAGAATTATTATGAATTGCGAGTTGTAACATACAAAGACTTATTGGTGACTTAAAATTTATAAGAAAATGATCCTTGGACCCATCAAACTATAGGTGGTGAAAAGGTGATTCTAGCCCCCTAACCCGTTCTCTCAAAAGGGTAGAGTCAGGACTTTAACTTATCAAAAAAGATAAGTATATGCTAGTGACGACTAGTAAGGTATGAGCTCATAACCTAGATTACTCCCAAAAGGGTGGAGTATAGGGTGGCCCAAGGAAAATAATGAGGATGATAAGATTTTAAACTCACCTAAGGTACTAAAGAAATAAATTATGTGCACCATGTCCATGTGTAGCTATTATGATATTCTTCTGTGCATAACATACATGAGTTGATAATGAGAAATATGATGTTCTTCTATGCATGTTATATTAATGATGATGATGAGGAATATGATGTAATGATAAAAGAAAAGTTCATTATAAATATGACATGTTAAGATTGTGATGCATTATAAGACGCATAATTAAAATTGGTCGAATCTCGGTAAAAGTATTTTCTAAACTTAAAATTTAATCTTCGTATGTTCACTATTTTATAATAACCCAGATTCCTGGAGACTTTGATGATGACACCGTAGAAGGAGATACCCTACTGAGAATTCTTTAGTAAGATTCTCACTCCCTTTCCTTTATTTCCGTCATTGTCTTCAAGATTTCAGATGGCGACATTCATCCTGTCGTTGACACCCCTACTTGGGAATTCCACTATGATCCGGTGCATCATTCGTATCACTTTGAAGGAAGGTGCTCGGTTCGTGTTTTTATTTACGTAGGTCGTCCATTTGCACATCTTGTCCCTAGTTATCGTTTTTCTCCTACTTCTCCCTATGGCGATGAAATGGTTTTCGAACATGCACGTCCACTTGATGAAAGAATGTTACGTTCTTATCCCGCCTCATCTGTCCATGGTTTTCCAGAGTATAATCCACGAACGAGATATTCTGAAACTCATCCTTCAGAAGACCCTCCTACTCATGCTTATTCTGAGAGCTCTGCTCCTACTCTCCCACGTGTAAGAAAGGGTAGTGAGGAAAAAGTTGTTCAGCCGAGGTTAGCAAGAAGACCGTCCATGCGACCCCGCCTGGTGCATCTCGTGTGCCCCCTTCCGAGGAAGCTCGTCATGATCGGGTTCTTCCCCCGTTTCCAAGACAGTGGCCCTAGAGAGTTTTAGTAGTCTTAAGAGTGTTATGCATCCCAGTTTAGAGTAGCCTTCCTCAGCTTTTAAGGTTATCTAGTTTAAGGTTATCTAGTTTAGGGGCATGATTTCCTTATAAATAGTTTCCTATGGTGTGAATATGTAAGATATGACGTATGAACTTAACTCACCTTTTGAGTGAGGTTATTGTATATATGTTGTGATGTGCATTATGGATGTTATGTGATGGAGCCAATATGATATATTTAGATTCTTAAATGTCTTATTTTACTACCGCTTAGTCGTTTATGTTATGCGTGGCTCACGATTTCAATTATGTTAAAAAAAAAAAGGCTCGTAATTTCACTAAGTATTTTCAAAATATGATGAAAGAACCAAAGCAAAGAGTAAAGTCTAGTCATTAATCAAATTCAACCTAGGTGTATTTGGTTAATTACTAGAGTGTTAGAGAGGCTGCACACATACTTCTTAGAAGACCATGGCAATTTGACCATAAGGTGATCCACAATGGATATACTACTGGTTTTCACTTGTGCACAATAAGAAAAATTCACTCTTACACCTATGTCTCCAAAACAAGTTTTTGAGGATCAAGTAAAAATGAGGCAATCTAGAGAGGGCAAGGCTTCAGATAAAAAAAGAGTGAAAAGAAACTTTTGAGTGAAAAAAGAAAGGTAAACACCAAAAGAGTGGTGAGCAATAAAAAGAGAGTAAACACATGAGTGTCATTGCAAAAGAAAGTGAGATCAAAAGAGCTTGTTTTTCTCATCAACCTATGCTTGTACTTTTGTACAAGGAAGTTTGTTTAAACTCTAACATTTATCAAACTTCTTTGCCTAGTTCTTTTGTATCTCCCTTACAGGAATTTAAAGATGTGTTCCCTAATAAAGTTTCAAGTAGTTTGCCACCCTTGAGAAGAATTGAGCATCAAATTGATCTCATTCTTGGGCTGGATTCCCAATAGGCCAGCCTATAGAACTAATCCCGAGGAAGCAAAAGAACTTCAAAAACAAGTTGGAGAGCTGATGGAAAAAGGATGGGTGAGAGAAGCAGAGTCCTTGTGTTGTACCCGTTATTCTTGTACCAAAGAAAGATGAATCATGGAGGATATGTACGGATTGCGGAGCTATCAACAAAATCACTGTAAGTATAGACATCCAATTCCTAGATTAGATGATATGCTTGATGAGTTGAATGGATCTTGTTACTTTTCCAACATTGATTTGAAAAGTGGTTATCATCAAATTAGGATGAAAGAAGGGGATGAATGGAAAACTACATTCAAAACTAAGTATGGACTGGATGAATGGCTAGTTATGCCTTTTGGTTTAACAAATGCTCCAAGTACTTTCATGTGTCTCACAAATTATGTTTTGCGTGCTTTTCTTGGAAAATTGTTGTTGTTTATTTTGATGATATCCTCATCTACAGCAAGAGCTTAGGTGAACATCTAAAGCATTTCAGGTGTGTCTTACTTGCATTGAGAAGAAGAGATTGTATGCTAATCTAAAAAGATGTTCTTTTGCACTCAACAAGTAAATTTTCTTGGATTCATTGTTTGTTCAAGAGGTGTAGAAGTAGATGAAGAGAAAGTACGAGCAATTAAAGAATGGCCTACACCTAAAAATCTGAGTGATGTAAGAAGTTTTCATGGGTTTGCTAGTTTCTATAGGAGGTTTGTCAAAGACTTTAGTACACTAGTTGCACCCTTAATTAAGGTTGTCAAGAAAAATGTGGGATTCAAATAGGAAAAAGAGCAAGAGGTGGCTTTCAATACCCTTAAAGAGGTTGAGTAATGCACCATTACTTGTTTTGCCTAATTTCACTAAATCTTTTGAAATTGAATGTGATATTGGCACTGTTTTGATGCAGAAGCACCCGTGGCTTATTTCAAGTGAGAAATTAAGTGGTGCTAAACTTAATTACTTCACTTATGACAAAGAGTTGTATGCTTTGGTGAGAACTTTGCAAGTTTGGCAACATTATTTGTTGCCGAAGAATTTGTAGTGCACACAGATCACAAATCTTTGAAACATTTAAAGGGACAAGGAAAGGTAAACAAAAGGCATGGTAAGTGGATTGAATTTATGGAACAATTTCCCTATGTGATCAAATAGAAGCAAGGGAAAGAAAATATGGTGGCTGATGCACTTTCTAGGAGGTATGTACTTCTTTCCACTTTAGATGCAAAATTACTTAGTTTTGAGCATTTGAAAGACTTGTACATAAATGATTCTGATTTTCCACAATTATACATTGCTTGTAAAAAGGGGGCAGAAAAGGATTTCTTTAGACAAGATGGTTACTTGTTCAAGGGTAATAGACTTTGTGTGCCTAATTGTTCCTTGCGTGAATTGCTTGTTAAAGGCTCATGGAGGGGTTTAATGGGTCACTTTGGAGTTAGTAAGACTTTAAGTATCTTGGTTGAACATTTCTTTTGGCCTCAAATAAAAAAACAAGTAGAAAAAATTTGTAGTAATTGTGTTACTTGCAAAAAGGCCAAATCCAAGGGTATGCCTCATGGATTGTATACTCCATTACATATTCTTGATTCCCCTTGGACTGATTTGTCTATGGACTTTGTATTAGGTTTGCCTCTGAATCAAGAGGGCAAAGATTCTGTTTTTGTTGTTGTGGACAAGTTTTAAAAATGGCACACTTCATAGCTTGCCACAAAATGGATGATGCCATTCAAATTGCTGAATTATTTTTCAAAGAAGTGGTGAGATTACATAGCATGCCAAGAAGCATTGTCTTCAACCGTGACACCAAATTCTTAAGTCACTTTTGGAGGACCTTGTGGAACAAGTTAGGAACCAAGCTTCTTTTCTCCACAACTCGTCATCCACAAATTGATGGACAAACTAGGTAGTGAATAGAACTCGCTCAACCTTGTTAAGGGCTGTGATAAGTAAGAAACTAAAGTCTTGGGAAGAATGTTTGCCTCATATTGAATTTGCTTACAATAGGGCAACATACTCATCTATTAATCACTCTCCTTTTGAAGTGGTCTATGGTTTCAATCCTTTGACTCCATTAGATTTAATCCCTTTGCCAATGAGAGAGCAAGGTAATCTAGATGGCAAAAAGAAGGCTGAATTTGTCCAGCAACTCCATGAGAAGGTGAAACAACAAATTGAGAAGAAAACGTGGCAGTATGCTCATCAAGCCAACAAAGGGCACAAAAGGTGACTTTTGAGCCAGGAGATTGGGTTTGGCTTCATATAAGGAGAGAAAGGTTTCCTGTCAAAGATGTTCCAAATTGCAACCAAGAAGATATGGTCCTTTCCAAGTAATTGAGAAGATCAATAATAATGCTTACAAACTTGATCTTCCAGGTGAGTATCAAGTCAGTGCTACTTTTAATGTGACTGATTTGTCTTTGTTTGATGCAGATGATGAACTTGATTCAGGATGAATCCTTTTCAAGAGGGAGGGAATGATAAGAATTTAACCAAGGCTAACAAAGTTCAAGATCAATTACAATGTATGGATGGACCAATGACTAGAGCTAGAGCAAAAAGCTAAAAGAAGTTTTGCAAGGACTAGTCATGGAAGCAAAGACCAAGAACAATTCAGTTGAGCATGAGTTCCCAAAATGGACCATTCTTATTTAGTTTGAAGAATAGCCAAGTCCAACATGAAGAAGTCACTTGAAGGCCCAAAGATGAAGCCCAATTCAAGTGATTAAGTTGAAAACAGATTGGGTTGGAATAATTAGTTTAAATTAGGTGTCATTTATCTTATTTTCTTGTAATTTTCATGCACCTTTTAATGCCTCCCATTTCAGATATTTTTTAGTTGTTTTCTACCTAGACAATTATGATAGATAATGGGTGAAGTGGGACTATAATGCTAGTGGAAATGATAATAGGTGAAGTGGGACTATAATGCTGAGTGGAAATGATAGTGGGTGAAGAGGTTGCAACTTAATGCTTAGTGGCTTTTGTAGTGAGATTTTTCTACAGCCCACTTAAGCTTATGATAGTGGGACTTCAATACTTAGTAGCAATGGTAGTGACTGCAATGCTTAGTGGCTTGTGTAGTGGGACTTTTCTATAGCCCACTTAAGACTATAAATAGGGACTTAATGTAATACACAAGGCAGATCATCAATAGACTTTCTTTGAGTTTTCTTCCCTTGTGAAGAACTTCCTTTTTGTTCTTAGGTAAAGAACTAAATCTGATCTTATCAAGGCAACTTGTGGCAATCAAAACAAGACTTATCACTCACCTTCTTATCTTCTCTTGAGTATGGTGTCTATATCTTTCTGAAACACAAACAAACTCAAACACATCTCTAAACTCCAACATGAAAGTGTAAGGTGATCCTGGTTCATTCTAGTCATTGAATCAAGCCATTCAACTCCAACCAAGCTGAATCATATTAAACCAAGACCAATAAAACACCTTTACTGTCACGTTGGAAGTAGTTTTAACTTAGCCTCTCCAAGCTATTTCACACTGATCACTACCTGGATCAAGGATACAAAGGTTTGTGTTTGGGTTGCCACTCAAACTAACCTACACTCAAGTTTCCTTAAAATATACATGAATAACCTATGATAACTTGAATGACTTCTTTCTATCATTTCTTCCTAGGAAGAATATATATCTATTCAAGAACATAGAAAGAAGATTTTTTACAATTAAGGAATCTAATTACGTGATGTGATGAACCTTACAAGATGTGAGGAGAGATTTTCATAGAGTTTCCACTCTTGTGTAGCGTTAATCTCTATTTTGTTTGAGCACAGCATCTCTATTTATAGATGGTCTTCCTTGTGACCATTGCCTTTGATCAGATCTCCAAATGACACATGTTGATCATTCATTTATGTCTTGGAAAATCTAGAAGAGTAGCCTTCTGTTGTCAAAGCTATTGAGAAGCCATTGCAAGATTGAGGTTTCTGATGCTACTTCAGAAACTACTTTTACTTTTTGAACGCAATTTCTGAACTTTTTCTTCTAGAAGTTGAGGTTGTTGACCAAGTTAGTAAAAGAGATGACTCGTTTGAAACGATTACTTTAAATTTGAATTTCAAAAATTCAAATTTCCTCCTTTTCCAAACATTCAACACTCCACATAGAAGTGAGCTTTCTGACGCTAGATCAGTTTCTTGATGAATATTTAGACTTTTGATCTTCAATCCAAGCTTTATGATGATGAAAGATTTGCGATCACGATTATTGAAGATTATGTAACACGTTATCAAAGTTTGCTTGATATCTTCATTTTGAGCGTACTTTCTTATGTCCAGTGCTATTTTCTAAAGTCTCGTGCCTAGGTTTCTTGCCCTTGTTTTGATTTCCATTCATCCGTAAGGCATGTATGTGTACTTCGCACGATATAATATTCACTTCTATCAAGTTCAATCTCTTTATATGAGATAAATCATGTTTGCACATGCAAAGTGAAATTATTCTCGTTTTAAGTCCATGTTATGCAATCTGAAAATACCTGTATGCTATGTCAAGAAACTCAAGGTAGACATTAGTTGTTCTTCAAAGTGTTTTCTTTAAATTGGTTTTGTTGTCATTCAAAATATATTGCCTTAAAACTTTCTGAATGGTTTTGGAGCTAACAGTTGTCACCCAATTCTTAGGTCTTTTTCAAATTCTTCAATGAATCGGTCCAATTACGTACTATAATACCCTACCAAGTGTAATATCATCCTTAAGCCATTACATTAGACTTCTGGGCTATTACTTATAATTTAGCGGACTTTACTTAAATATCTATAGCAATTCGATTAGTTCACGTAGTAACTAATTCGTAATTCTATAGAAACAAGTGAAAAAGGAAGCAAAGTATTCATTAAAGATAAATCCAAATACAAAAAAAACTTTGCTATAAACTTTAATATACATCTATCTATTTATGTAATTACAAACATATATAACAAAATTTGAAAAGAGACTTCAACTATCGAGCAACTACGCATCAGATTCTTCGATGGCGGTAGCTTCATATCTCCCTTGAGAAATTTGGAGAAACACGGGAATAAAATACATAGTGGTAAGAATCCTAAAGTTCTCAGGAGGGCATTCCCAACATATATAATAAAATCCATGTCATCGTCATCATGCCAACCTTTTCGGTTTATTAAGAAAATGTGATTATGCAATAAATATCAAAGGTTCATTTTAAAGTTCAAAATCATCATGCCGAAGTGGGTTCCTTTTAATATTCAATCCTTTAATATATATATACATCATCATATAAAGCATATACTATTAAATTTCAACTAAAACATATTGGCCTCAATATTGACGCTAAAATCATTCACTTAGCACATGAGATAAAGGACTATTTAGGACAATTACTACTTTAACTTGTCTTGGTCCTTGATCATTATGGCTTTGACCACTTGAGGGTAATAGATTGTTTTTCAGGACTAGTTCATTCCTATACATGTTCATTGGATTTAGTTTCTCCAATTCTTACGCAGACTTATTCCTAGTCAGGTTTACTTTCCCGCTAGACTGATTTACTTTCTCCAACCCAAGAAATATAATCTTATGCTTTTCTTTCGCATATAAGAAATTGTGATAAGTATTCACATCTATATGTGCCTAGCCCCATCAATCATTTCACATAACATAACTAAAAATTATGGATAAATTACTAAAAATGATTAGGACAAAGCAAAACTATTTTTTAGAAGTAATTCAATTATTAATGAGGTTTTGTAAAAATTTCAAAGCATAAAAAGGCCTCTAGCTATATTAATAAAATCCCAAAATTTTGGAGGTTAGTAATTGTCCAATTTCAATCAACAATCAGAAGTCTCAATTTTTATTCCCTATCAAATAAACATCTAAAATCATACAAAAATTCAGGGTTGAACCTTAAGATGTTCTCAACATCTTGTAAAAATCTCAGCTCAAAATTTGATCATTTGTTATGGTGAAAAAATTAGACAAATTCAACTACAAACTGGACTAGTTGTGCAGAAACCTTGACCCTCTCAGTTCTCACTTTTTTAAAATTAGCAAGAAGGCTTAAGATGCCTTAAGAAAATTTTTTGAAATACTTCCATATGTCATCTTCATCACATAAAAACTTTAGCTCATGATCATGTCTCCAAATTAGTGAGAAAAATCAAAACAATTCACCTACTTGCTTAAAATCCAACTTTCAGCAACACAACACATAACTTTGTTTGAGAAGAAGAGTCTTCTAACAACACCCAAACACTCTACCAAATTAAACACATCAATATCCATATATCATCAACTAATAAAACTAAAAATTTCAAGCTAAATTATTCATATAAATTTTAGAATCCGTTTTAGAAAAAGAGGTTAAAGAAAGCCCTACTTGTCACTTGCAACTCTAATCCTTGTTCTTGGCTTTCTCAAGAGCATTTTCAACCAATTTTTGATCTAACCCTCTCTTAATACAATATGAACAACAACTACACTTGATGATATAGTGAGTTGAGAATTGCTTATAAAGAGTTTATTCAAGTTTTTGGGAGGTAAGTTTGTATTTGTGATAAAACATATAGATGTTTGATGTTGTGTGTAACACCTGAAGTTTATTTAAAAATTAATTTAAACTTTAGTAGTCATAATTTTAAAAATCTAACAGTTTAGCAATAATAAGGGTGGTCTAACGAACGTTTAAAAAAAAAAAATCCGAGCCGAGGTAAATAGTAACCTTGCGTGCCCCATTGCCCACCAGAGCTGAAACCCTAGATTCGCCCTGGAGGTGCCCGAAATTAGGAAAACATGGAAATAAGGTTAGAAATAGGTGGGAATGATAATTTTATATTTAAAATTAATTTTCGGGCAATATCGGTTCAATTGGGTATGGTGTTTACCCGTTCGGTAAAATTTCGATATGCGATTTTAACAGAAGATATTTTTAGTCACCACAAATGGTCAAAGCATTAAATACAAGAGCCAAGTCACATTTTCTTCTCCAAGACACCATCAAATTCGGCCAGCAAGAGAAAGAGAAGAGACTAGCCACCATTGTTGTCCTCAAGAGCTTGTTCTTGAGTTCCAAGCCCAAAAACACTAGCCTAGAGTTGTTGAAACATCAAAACTTCTTCATTAAACTTGTTCTACACCTAATTCTCTACCAATCTAACCGAATAAAATTTTTCTTCCTTATCAAAACCTTATCTTGTACCTCATACCTCACTGATATCAGAGGGGTTTGAAGTTGGATTGGGAGCTTTGGAGGAGAAGGAAGCAAGCTTGGTTAATCTTGAAACCAACGAGCTAATAGGTTACTCAAAGTAGGGTTTTTGCTACCTTTTCTTGTCAAATTTTTCTGATCTATTTTGGCATCACCTAGGTCTGAAATTTCTGATTGTATTGTTGGATAATATGTTGATATTGATGTGTGAATTTTGGTGGTGTGTTTGGATGGGGTTGAAAAAGGGTTTTTCTTAAAGAAAATTGGGACTAGGCTAGAATCCTAGTTGTCCTGAAGCAGTAATTATGCATGAATTTTCTGGTATAGTTGTGGGTAATTTCATGAGCTATAAAAATTATATGTTGTATTTAACATCTTCAACTAACTATATGAATTTTCTTGGGTGTTGATTTTAAAGTTTACTGCCTCAAAACAATCAAGAACCGAAATGTGACTAATGCTGTCTTGGTTGTTGAAACTGAAGCAATAAACTTGTCCAATTTTATTACCATAGAAAATGATTGAACTAGCGCTTGAAATTTTAACACAAAGTTAATAACATGTTTAAGTATATCTGTAGATTTTATTGTGCATTGATTCAATCATTTGCTAGGGTTAAAAATTATGATAACTCTGTCTAGATGTGAATTGGTGGCCCCTGACCATTGAATTTGTACAATTTATTGAAGGAGTTAGAGAGCTCCGTTTGTCTTGAAATTTTTATGGAGCCTTATGGACATATAGGGTATCTCAAGGAATTTTACAGCCTTTAAATTGATTGTTTGATTTGTGACCTAAATCATTCTCTGAAGCCTGAATTTTGCTATATGTTGTCTTTGTACTGGAAATGAATTAAACTCTTGATTTAGGAGTCAAATGAACTTTAGTTCAAGTATGATGCATATGAATGCATGTTAGTAACATTAACGATTGATTTATGAGGAGTGACTGGGAATCACTTGTGATTTACTGTATATATGTTTGAAACATTATGAAATTCAGAAACTATGCTAATGTATGTAGTAAGGTGAGCTTGAGATTGGTGTATGTATCAAGTGAAGAATAAGCCCCCTTTAGTCCAAAAAGGCATGCGAAGGTCCCCTTTAGTCTATAAAGGGCACAGGAAAGGTCCCCTGAATGTATAAAGGGCATGGGAGAGGTCCCCTTTAGTCCAAAAAGGGCATGGAAAGGTTCCATTCGATGTACCAAGGGCACGCAAAGTTGAAAAATGAATTATTATGATATTGAGTAGTATGACATATGCCTGCGAGTGAGTGAGTATTAAAATAAACCCACTTCTGAAAAATGACTTTTGAACTTAAAAATAAACTTTGATGTATGTTGCATGCTCACAATTTTATTAATAAACCGAAGCGCTGGGATGATAACGATGACATGAGTGTCATTATATGTTTTGGGATGCCCTACCGAGAATTTTTGAATTCTCACCCCTATGTGTTTGTTTCCGTTTCGTCTCCAGGTTATTCCCAGAGAGTGAAGCCTGCAAAGAAGACTGAATTGGAATTCCTGTAGCTTAGTAGTGGAGACTCGTATCTATTGTACTTAGATGTGTATATGTGTCTATAAATGTAGTAAAGAATAGAAATGTACTAAAGCTCATAGAAGAGCTTCCTTTTGTACTTGACTTGTACTAAATAAATACTTTGTTTCCTTGCTATATATTTTGATAGAACCACGAGTTAGTTACTACACGATTTGATTGATTCTTGCTATAGATAATTAAGAAAGGTCCGTTAATTAATGAGTAACAACTCTCTAGTACGACGTCATAACTTAAGGATGGGGTTGTACTTGGGAGGATGTTACATTGTGGCTTAGAGTCCTTTGCATGTTTGTGATGTTTTTGAAGAAGAAAAGAATGCAAATGGCTGAATGGAGTTGCTAGCCAAATTCTTTAGGTAAGGAAATGATAAATTTTGATAACATATACCTTAATTTTTATTATAAAATGATTTTTCTTAAAGATAATTATGTGAAATTTTGTAAGACTCCTATTAGCTAGTGTAAAATGCAATGGTGTGGCTTCTCCTAAGCCACACACTTGTCTAGTGAAGTGTCCAACTTATACTACAAGTCCCATACGATGTAAGAAACTAGACACCAAAGTTTTACTAACAGGTAAAATACCGTACTAAGGAAAATAGATATTTCCCAAAATAAAATTCTGGGTCTAAAAATTTTATTTCTAACCATTCCTAGCCTTAATCCTATATTTTCTCAGTCTTGGGCATCTCTAGGTCTCAATTCTGGGTTTTGGTTGTCCGAAGGGCTGGGAGGCCCGCATGGTCACTTTTCATGCTCGATCCGATTTTTTTTCTAACTCGTCAATTGGGTCATCCTCATCAATGCTAAGTCTATTAGATTTTTAAAATTCTCATTAATAAAGTTTGAATTTTTTTTCAAATAAATTTCGAGATGTTACAACATCACCCTCCTTAAAAAAATTTTGCTCTCAAAATTCATTTGACATTGACTTAAAAAGATAGTTCACACAAATTAAACCAACAATGCACACACACAATCAATTAAAAGGTAACAATCAAGTCCTATAACGTGGAAAAATCTTACCATTTCCTCCATCAACAATTTTGGTCAGATTCTCGTTCCTATACGTCTCGGGTTTGCCATCGGTTCCTAAACACACTAACAAAAGATATTGAGTTGATCAGGCTCAATATTATGCTAAGTGTGATAACAACCAATCACAGTACCACTAAACCGTCATGCACACCTAAATCTTATATTCTATCATACCAATAAGATTCAAAGCATGACTTATCTACAAATTGGAAGCATAGCCAGTCCATTCCTCAAGGTCCTACAAGGATGATGTAAAGCCCAATTTTTCTTGCTTGTGAAATTACCAAAATGCCTCTAAGGTCATTTTTGCATTAGAATTGAGGATGGCCGATCTAGGCCATCCTCAATGGGGTATTTTAATATTAGGATGAGGTTATATGAGGTTTAGATAGCAATCTGTTCCAGAATCATAATCCCCATTTTCCAATGTGCAAATAACCAAAATGCCCCTAAGGTCATTTTTGCCCAGAAATTGAGGGCCAGACCTGGCTATCCTCAAGGGGTAGTTTAGTGTTTGAAGGAGACTAGATGTGTTTTGGATGACAGGAGATGTGGAAATCTCAATTTCTGGTTTTTCCCATGCATAAAATTACCAAAACGCCCCAAAGGTAATTCAATGTAGGATTAAGTGACGACAGACGTCATCACCCCGAGAGTTAGGAATGTTAATTAAAGGGTATATGTGATATCAGGATGGTCCTGAGATTCTGGGAGTTTCTATGTAAAATTACCATTTTGTCCCTAGTTAGTGCTTAAGCTTAATTAAAGTAATTAAGGAAACATAGGCAATATTAGGCTCTTATTAAAGATAAATTAATTTTATTTATTAATCTTGAATCAAAATAATTATTTGAGGTTGATTAGGGCCCAAGGTTGCTTAAGGAAAGTTTAAACCCCTTTCTTATTCAAAGAATGCTCATGAGACCAAAAAGCATAAAGTAGAGACAAAAAGCACTTTCTTTCTCTTTCTTTTCCTAAAGATTAGGAACAATGTTAATGTTTGAATTTCAAATTAATGAAGTTTGACTCAACTAAACATGCAAGACCACTCCTCTTACCTCCACTTGGCCGAAACCATCATCACTCCAAAGGGAAGATTTTTTCTTCTTATTTCATCCCAAAGATCAAGCTTCTCTCTTGCAACCAAGAAACCTTCTTGGTAGGGATTTTATATTATAATTTTCTTCTTATTTCTCTCTTTGTTTTTCGATTTTCCTCTTTTGTTGGGAGTTAAGACTATGGCTTGATGATGATGGTTGTGAGGCCATCATGTTCATGACCTCTAGAGCTCAAAGCTTGAATCTCTTGTTTTCTTAAAATAAAAGAGTTAAAGAATGCTCATTTGGTTCCTTGTTGTTTTGAGTTTGATGATGAGTTCAAGACATGAGGTTCTTTGAACCATGGAAATGAAGGACTCAAACTCATTTTTACTTTTGTTAAGATTGATGGGGTTGCAAGTTTCACTCTTTAAAGTCTTGAGTTGTTGAGCTTTAATAAGATGTAAAAATGGACTTGCATTCATATTTATGTTTCAAGTCTTGCATTTCCATGTTTATGTTTCAATGTCTTGCATATCATATTTATTTTCTAAGTTGTCACCTTGTAATGTTAAAGATAAAGAAATAAACTTGCATGTTCATGTTTATATTTCAAGTCTTGTATTTCATATTGTCACCTCCTAATCCTAAAGACCTAAAAATGAACTTGCATGTCATGTTTATGTTTTCAAGCCTTGCACATCATGTTTATATTTCCACGTTGTCACCTTATAATGTTAAAGGCTTAAAATGATATGCATGACATATTTATGATTCTAGTCATCACCTAAGTCTCTAAAGCTCAAGACTTGCCCCTTTGTCTTAAATGGAAATTTTGATCATGGACACACATTTAGATATATATATTTCAGCCATGTCCAAGTATTGGGCTTGAAGTTGGTTTTATTTTGTGTTAAGACTAGGATCTTGTATCTTGAATGTCCAAAGGAATTTTGAAAGAAATATAGACTTAAAAAGAACCAAAATGTGATTTTAAATAAATAAAAACCTTATTTATGAGGGACAAAATGGAAATAATTATTCTTTAAGAGGGACAAAAAATTTGATTTTAAATAAATAAAAACCTTTTTGCTACTTATTTAAATGGAAATAATTATTCTTTAAGAGGAACAAAATGATTTCATTTATTTTAGGTATTTTAGAATAGTTTTTGAGAAAAACTAGTAACTAGAAAAGTTTAAAAATGCAATTTATAAGCTATTTTATAATTTTAATTTTTGGGCACTGTTCATTATTATTCATTACTGTAGTTTACTATTCATGAGGTTAAAAATATGTTAAAAATTGATAAGTTATGAAGGCTATGTTCAAATGATTTGTTTGGAAAATATATGACTTGAAATAATTGTGCAAGATTATGTATTTGATGACTATACGTACTTGATTCTTGAACTATGCAAGTAATGATTTCGATTATGTTGTGTATATCCTATTGAACATGGCATATGTATTAGTTGAGTTTGATCCTTGATATCTGGCATACTGGGTAGGAGCATGTTTACTTTTCAATGAGATATTAATGATAATTTGTTTATGGATATATGCAAAGAATGTGATGCATGCTTATGTGATCAATTACGTGATAATTTTCGGCATGCTGTGATTATGAACAAATGATTGAGATGCATGATTGATGTGTTCCATGGCATGAAGCAAATTTGGGAAGTTCCGCCATTATGCTGCTAGATTTCTGCCAAATTTGTGGACTTAGAGAAATTATGAAGTTTATGAGCATGAAATGTTAAATGATAAGTTATGATGATGGATATGATTATATGCTCATGTTTGCATCTCTAAATAACATACTAAGATTAAAGGTGACATCAAACACATGGAGATGACCCTCTAGACTCTAGCAATTAATGGTTAGGAGAGGTGATCTAATAAGGTGGTTCTTTAGACTCCAGGGATTAATAGTTATGAAAGGTGATCCTATGCCCCCTATCCCACACTTTGGGACTCAAATTAGCTTATCGAGATGATAAGTATAGACTAGTGACGACTAGTTAGGTATGAGCTCATAACCTAGAAACTCTCAAGAGGAGAGAGTATTAGGTAGCCCCATAGAAGAGAACAAGAAGGTTAAGTCACCTAAGAGAACAAGAGAGAAAGATTATATTATGTTACTCTATTTATCTTATGCCATGTTAAGTTACAATGACTCTTGTGATATGTTGCATAAAGTATTGACATGCATTCATAATATGGTATGATGCATTCATGACATTAAGATTCATGTTAAAAGACTCGGTTCTTTAAGGGTATTTGGAACTTAATAAATTAATTTTATATATGTCCACCATTTTCATAATGAAACCTGAGATTCTTGAGGACGAAGATGATGACATTTGCATAAAGGTGAAAGCCTTGTTGAGATTCTTGTTTAAGTTTCTCATTCCCTCTTTCTCTCTTTGCATCTCGTTTTCAGAGGGCGATGGTGACATTCGTGATCTACTTTGATGCTCCCACATGGGAGATGCACTTCGATCCTCCAACCAGTCTTATCATTTTGTGGGTCGATGTGCCATTCGTTGTTCATCTTCTTAGACCATCCTTTCATGCACCCAGTCACTAGCTTTTGGTTTTCAACTTACTTCTTTTCTGATGACTTTTCTTTTGAGCATGCATGACTGCGTATGGAGGTGGGGAGTGGCGCTATGGAGAGGCTCCTATCAGTCCCATGAGAGAGCCGGCATGCTCATAGGGGAGCCACTCGTCCATGTTGGGGAGCTCATGTTTATCTTGTAGGTCATCTCGCTACTCCTATATATCTTGCTCGTGTGCTTGGCTACCTTTTTCCCTCTCGGGAGCATCGTTAGAGGTTATCATGCTCACTTGCTTATGCATATCTTGCAGAGAGGATATCTTTCTTTTGATATTTTATTAGAGGTTATCTACTCTAGGCGCATCCAAGGAGGAGAGTAGGAAGAGAGGTTTTAGTAGGTTGTTTTAGTTTCTATCTATATACTATTTATGACTTATTCGGATGACTACTTAGCCCGACCTCTGTTGGTGGGCATGATATCTTTTTAGTAGTCTATTTTGCTATGTGATGTGGAACGGTTAATGCTTATGCTATGTGTAACGCTTGGTGACGAAGACGGGGAGTGATCGCCCAAAAGGCACAGACAAGGAGCGGCTCCTGGCAAGGCCTCTAAGCGGAGGGATACATGAATAAACCGATTACACATCAGAATGAGAAGGATCCTGAGGCTATATAGGTATGAGACTATCCAGTTGGGATGGCTTATATGACTTGATTGGTACTACCTATACCAACAAGATGCATCTTCTTAGTAGCCCATCATAAAAGAACTCCACGGTTAAGCATGCTTGACTTGGACCAATTTTGGGATGGGTGACCTCCAAGGAAGGTTTCCCAAGAAGCATGCGAGTGAGGACAAACATGCTGAAAAGACCCATGTTCGTTTGTGTGGACAGTTGTCAATCCATAAAGCAGGAGGGGATGTTACAAATGGTATAGATCCTACAATTCTCCCAGGACAGTATGGTTCGGGACGAACCAAGCGGAAGCTGGTGGGCATGTAATGCTTGGTGACAAGGACGAAGAGTGATTGTCGATGCAAGAGACACGGACAAGGAGCGGCTCCTGGCAAGGCCTCTAAGCAAAGGGGTACATGAATGAACCGAATTACACAGAATGAGAAGGATCTTGAGGCTATATAGGTATGGACTATACAGTTGAGGATGACTTATATGAATTGATTGGTACTACCTATACCAACAAGATGCATCTTCTTCGGTAGCCTATCATGAAAGAACTCCACGGTTAGCGTGCTTGACTTGGAGCAATTTTGGGATGGGTGACCTCCTGGAAGTTTTTCCAAGAAGCATGTAAGTGAGGACAAAGCACGCTATAAAGACAGGTGTTGGTTCGTGGGGATAGTCGTCAATCCGTAAAGCAGGGGATGTTACAAATGTAACACCTTACTAAGCTCTAATTCTTCCACCTTAATTTTTAATATTATTATTATTTTAAAGAATAGTTAGCTAACCTAATATTATTAACCTGTAATCTGAAATTTTGTTAGAATTTTTTTTTAAATTGCTATGATTATTTCTCATTCATAGTCCTATCCTGGAATAATATATGCCAACTGTAAATCATGCATCTGGTAGATTCCAGGGAAGAGAGGTGGGTCACAATGGACAAGCTTAAGTACCAAGTCTTTCCTAGCCAGAATCTTTCCAAATTACACTTTCACAAAAATACACTTTCTTCCAGGAACCCAAGGGTAATTTTTAAATGACAAAGAATACTTCTTTTCTAACATAATACTACTCTTTGTTAATCAGTAATTCCCATAGTTTAGACAACCATCATCTATGAAAACATACTTCACTACCAATATCAATTCATAGGGTACAGTACATATTACACATTCAACAATATAACATAATCAAAGTCTGGTAACAAATTGTACATATTCTATCTAGTACACATAATAGAATCTGATTATTCAGAAATTAAGTCCAAGGTTTTATCTATTTCATTGCGATGAATCCATGCTATCTGGAAATGTAACGCCCGAATTTCCAGAGTACAAATGACCAAATGCCCCTGAGGTCATTTTACCGAAATTAAAGGGCAGTTGCCCGGCAACCCTCGAATGGGTCAACTCGATGTTTGAAGGGGATTATGCTGTTATGAATGATATCGAGGAGGGAACCTCGTTTTCTAAACTTCGGCTCAAAATGACCAAAATACCCTTGTCTACACGGGTAAAAGATGCCGTTTGAGCCCGAAACTTTTCCAGGAAGTTTAGAATGATGTTTATGAGCAATGTTTGATGTTTAGTTGAGCAGAAGGTCCCGGCAGTTTTAGTGCAAAATTACCATTTTGCCCCTAGAACAGTGTACAGTGCGCCTAATGAAGCAATTAAGCAAACCTAAGCAATATTAGGCTCTAATCGAAGATTAATTTATTTCGATAATTAATCTAGAGTCAAAATGATTTATTAAGGTTAATTAGAACCTAAGATTGCTTAGATAAACTCTAATTGTATTCTTTAATTCAAGATTCCTAGTCATGGAATCTTGAATAGTGTTTTCTCTCTCTCCTTAAATTAAGGAATTGAGCCATACCTCATTTGACCAAAAGAATTATTTTAAATTACTAATCTAATAAGATCACCCTCCTAATCAAGTCTTGAACCACCTCAATTAACCATTTTCTCACCTAAACGCTTGCTTACAAACTCCTAATCAAAAGCCTAATCAAAGAAACACTTAAACACATCCTTAAACCACAATTACATGAACAAAAATCCCTTCCCCTTGGCTGATGAGGAGGCCAAAAATCTGTCCCCAAATGGTGCCACATGTTGAGTTGTGATGCACTCCAAGCCCATGCCTTAGGCCATACCTTGCCCATGCTTCCAACCATGCTTGCCATGCCTAAGCCCATGCTTTTGTAAGAGATATTTCCTCCTCCCTTGACCTTGAAAAGTCATCAGCCATTCCCTCCCCAAATCAGCCAACATGTCTCATTTTTCTATAAATACCAAGCCTTGATGAACCTTGTCACACTTTGGTTCACTTGGTAAGTTCACACTTCTTGCAAATTCTCTCATTCCTCTCAAATTCCCTCAACTTGGCTGATTTCTTCCTCAAGACTCCAAAAGGATTTCCTTCTCCTTCCATCTAGAAAACAAAGCTTTCTTACATCTCTTCAAGACTTCTTAAGGTAGGGGTTAAGTTTTGATGATTTTTGTTTGTGTTCTTCAAGAAAGTTCTAGTTTTTCTCTTGGTTTCAAACTCCTTTTCCTTCCTCTTTTTTTTTTCGGCCAAGAGGCCTTCTTACAAAAAGAATGTGAGCTTGATGATGAGGTTTCAAGATAATGACTTGTTGTTGTCATGTGAGAAACCTCTAAAGCTTGAAACAACTTGGTCTTGGACCATACATGCTTGGATTTCCTTTCTTTTCTTGGCTTAAGTTTTGGTTTTCCTCTTCCTCTTTCCTTTAAGGATTTCAGTTTTTCTTCTTGGATTTGAACAAAGTTTGTAAAATATGTCTAGTAGATCACAAAAGTTTTGTTAAGAAAGTTAATCTCATGATTTCAAAAGCTCTAAGCTTACCCTTGCCAACCTTAAAGTTGGTCGGCCGTTCTAGAGTTTTACTCTAGATTGAAGCCCATGAGCAATAAAATAAAGAATATGACTTAGTTCTTGTAGTTTTGTTTAGACAAAGTGTTGAACTTTGGGTCCATTTCCTTAAGCTTGATGATGAAGTTCAAACCTTAAGATTTCTCTTGAAGTCTAGGTGCTAAGAACTCTAAAGCTTGCCTTATGATACATAATGGGTTGAGGTTTATGTTCCTCTAAAAGTCTTGCAAGAGCTCTAGTTAAGACAAAAACAAGATGCATTCATGTTTAAATTTATGTCTTGCATCTCATGTTTATTTTGATGTTATCACTAATTTCACAAGAGTAAATGAATGAACTTGCATTACCATATTTAAATTCCCAAGCTTGCATTTCATGTTTATATTTCAAGTCATCACTTAATCCTTAAAGATAATAATGAAGTTGCATCTCATATTTATTTTATGCTCTCACTTTACTTTCTAATGAAGAGTAAAATAAAGTGCATGGCATGTTTAAGATTTTGTCATCACCTAAATACTCTAGAGCTCAAAGACTTGCCCTAAGTATCCTAAAAAGGAAACTCCATTCAAAAAGAAATGGATGAGTTTTGGTATGAACCAACAATGGTTTGATTTTGTAAAATACATGAATGATTTTCAAGGAAATGTTGGAAAACTGTTTTATGAGGTCTCAAGAGGTTTAAAATAGTTTGGAATGTGTCAAAATCATGTTTTCTCAATTTTAGGTTCTGGTAATCGATTACCACCCATGTAATCGATTACCAGAAGGGTTTTGAAGGACTTTTGGTTCTGGTACGATTACCAGAGGCATGTAATCGATTACTACGGCTTTTCATGCCCAGACCTTTTGGAAACCTGTAATCGATTACATTATAATGTAATCGATTACCAAATGTTCTTTACTTTTCCTAAACGATTTACCCTAAGTAATCGATTACGTCGTATCGATTACCCTATGTTCTTTACTTTTGAAAATTTAACCTACGTAATCGATTACCATTATGTGTAATCGATTACCCTTGTTTGAAAACCCAGAATGAATTGAGCTCCTGGTAATCGATTACTAGGAACATGTAATCGATTACCAGAACACCTTTTGTTTCAGAAACATTCCAAGAGAAAACTAGTAACTTATATGCATTTCAACCCAAGAGATTATGTGATCTTATGGGTTCATGATTTGGTTCTATGTTTGGCTACTGTATAAATGCTGTTCTAAGGTGTTAAATGTGTAAAATTATGTTGAGTGAAGCAAGGATCGATTTAGAGAAGCTAGTAAAGAATAAGTAACTAAAAAGGGACTTGAGATGAGAATTCTAGAACACCTTAATACAAAGAAGTGCAAATCTGTTCTAGCATGATTAATTCAGGGATAAATGATTCATAATTAGTAAGACATGTACAAGATCCCTTCATAAATGATTAGGTGCTAATTTCTAAGTATAAGATGATGATAAGAGATCTAAGTGGTTTATAACTTAGAGAACATGCCTAGGAATCCCTCATAATTGATCTAAGAATTAATTATGGAGCCTTAGGCGAAGATGGATCTTAAAAGGGTCGCGAATGGAGATTCTAGAGCCCCTTAAGCAAATGATATATATTTCTGCCCTTTTATGTTGAGTGCTGAGTGGAATCTTGGTGAGTTCAAATCTTAGAGAAAAGTTTAAGTGCCAACCCCTTGAGGGTAATAATAATGCAAATACAAGTTTAAAGCCCGAAAGGGGCAAAGCATAAGATACTATGAGATAGGTGGACGAGAGAGTATGATTATGATGATGAACCTCGTGCACACTTATGATGATGTGATTATGTTAGTTCCTTGAGCATGAAACTTTATATGCATAATTTGATGAAATGTTGTGTTTGAGATGCATAATGTTTCAAAGATATGAATGAAATTGAGAAATATGCTCATGTGAACTAGAAAGTTATTGCAATGAGAAAGTTCCATGAAAATGATGCATGTGACTGAAATTATGTGGCATGACTCAAATTTGAGGAAATTCGGAGAGTAGCTGTTATGCCGCCGAATTTCCGTCAAATTTGAGGGACAAAAAGAAAGTTTTTGAGAAATATGAAGTTTAAAGTTATATGCCGAGACGCATTTCTCCTCTGAGGAGAAAGTAAACCGTGGGGGGTATGGACGTCGAGCCATACCGAAGCGGACAAAGTCGCTGGTCTTAACCAGTCGATGCGTTTCGAAGAAGGAGAAAGTCCCATGATGGGTGATCCTTAGGCCCCTACCCGTACTCGGAGTCGGGATTATGATATTTATGATTCGCTTATCAAGAGGATAAGTAAGAACTAGTGACGACTAGTTAAGGTATGAGCTCATAGCCTAGCTTAAGGGGTGCGGTTACTATATTATTGGTGACACAAGTATGAGAAAAGGAAAGATGTTCAAAGAAAAGTTTCATGCCACACAAATGTTGTTTGAATTATTGTTTGATTTACCTAAAGTGCTACCATGCATCCATGAAACATTATGTTGCATACATGCATTAAGAATCATTATAAAAGACATGGACCTTGGACAACAACCTTTGCGAAAACCTCATAATGAACCTATGCATGCTCAACCTTTTCATAATAAACCCAAGGTTCCTGGGACGTAAACGATGGCACTAGGATAGAGGACTTCCCTACTGAGATTCTTTAGTAAGAATTCTCACCCCTCTCTGTTTCTTTCCGTTACGTCTTCAGATATCGATGGCGTCGTTCGTGATTTTCATTGACCCGCCTACATGGGAGGTGCACTATGACCCCGAGCATCAGTCCTACCACTTCAAGGGTCATTGCGAGGTGCGCGTTTTGCATACGTGGGACGCCCTTTTGCTTTCCCCGTCTCCAGCTATCGCTTCGATCCGACTTCACCCTTTGGCGACGACCTGATCTTTGAGAGGACACGACCCCGAGATGAGAGACCCGTCGTGCCCAACCTTCCTCGTCGAGGTACGCGGATCCCGAGTATGTTCCCCGTTCTCGATCAGAGGCTGATCCTTCGGAGGGATCTTCCCTTCGTTCCTATGGGTCACGGAGGAGGTAGTGAGGACACGTCACCCAGCCGAGGCATGCGAGGCGCGTCGACAGCCCGAGGCGACCACGACGCGGAGGCCACGCTGTCCCTCGATTCCCATGCCTAGATCTCCGCTTCGTTGGGCTACATCCGAGGAGCTTCGTCAGTCGCGGGCTACATCTCCCCAACCGAGGACGGCGTCACCAGGAGGCTTGGAGTGGGAGGGTAGTGATAGTTGGGTGTTTATCTTTTGGGATTATTACCATGTATTTGTCTTTATGTTTCCCATTGTACTGCAAGCTCTGCCCACTAGTACGGGTAAGACTTTATGTTTCTGTTATATTTCTGTTGTGATGTACTAAACTATATTATCTAATGTAATGAGGAATGATGTTTATGATGGATGTGTTCTTTAATGTTTATATTCTGTATGTTTTATTTATTCTTCCGCTTCACGTTGTTTATGTTACGCGCAAAGGCTCGCACTTTGGTTTATATAAATCATTTCAAAAAAAAATTTACCCGTATTTTCCGCTAAGTATTTTATAAATGAATTTAAAGAGAAGTAATAACTAATAATTAGTCTTGATACGTCCTAGGCGTATTGAGGTTAAATATTAGGGTGTTACATTATGGTATAGAGATTTCATTCTCACGAGCCTGAGGATTGGAACCATGCTTTAGAAGCATGTTACGTTAGTATGTCATGTGTAGTGCTTAGCTATTAGAGATAAGCTATAGGATAGGCATTCATGACCTTGTCTGCTTGTCTGTGCCATGGTAACTAGCTCATTTAGTTTGGAATGTTGAGCCTGATCACCTCGGTATTTGTTGACTTGTGTGCTTAGGGACCAATGGCACCCGGACGAATGGGAACGCAACGCCGGGTGAACGAGGAGATGAGGCTGGAGCTGCTACGCGAAATGGCTAGGGCGATGGAACGCATGTTCGACCGCATGAATCAACCAAGGGACGCCTCAAGGTCCCCCTGAAGCTGTGGAACAAGCCCGTTTTGGGAGTTCCGCAAGGCTAATCCCCAACCTTTCGTGGAGCTCTAACCCGACAAGGCTGATGAGTGGATCAAGAACATGGAAAAGATCTACTCGTGGTTACCTGTCGGAGGACAGAAAGTCACCTTTGCTGCCTACATGATGGAAGCCGACGCTGAGTTTTGGTGGACCCACCGAAGGCTGCTAGAAGCTGGCGCAGCCATCAATGGGAGTGTTAAGACGTACTTCTATGAGAAGTATTTCCCTCCGTGAAGAACGCCAAGGACATTGAGTTCATGCAGTTGGTCCAAGGTGGAATGTCTACGCCCAGTACACGGCGAAATTTGAAGAGTTGATCAAGTTCTCACGAGTTTTCCAAGGGAACCCGATGAGGTATGGAAGTGTGTTAAGTTCGAGGCCGGTCTAAGGGCCGAACTTAACTTTGCCTGTGGCACACATGGAGATTAGGGACTTCCGACCCTAGTCAACAAGTGCCGAATCATCGAAGAAGGGCACAAGAAGATGAGTGCCGCAAGGGTGGATCGTCCCAGTGGTTTGGGACCTCAAGCCCAGAAGTTCAAGCCATCAAATCAGACTCAAATGAGGAACCACTACCATCCCTACCAATCCAATCAGTTCAAGCAACAACAACAACATCATCAACCACAACAACAAAGAGGACCCAACAATCAACCATCTCGGCAACACCCAAGGCCGCCGTTCAACCCCAACGGCCGCGGAACCGCAACCATCAACAAGGCGGAATGGGCGGTCCTCGCAATAACAACAACAACAATCAACAAGGAGGGCCCAATGGGAACAAGAACAAGGCACCCAAGGAGCCCCTGCTTTCCCGGACCGCACAAGCTGGAGTGCCCCGTTGTGGAAAGAATCATGGCAACCGTCCCTGCCTAGCCGGGCAAGGAGTGTGTTTCAGATGTGGCAAGCTCGGCCACTATGCGAAGGACTTGCAAAAGTAATGGAGGGTCGTCAAGTCAGAATCCCGACCGCAACACCAAGGACGAGTCTTTACCCTCAACGCAGAGGACGCACATGGATCCAACGACCTCATCGAAGGTAAGTGCGAACTAAATGGTAGAACCTTAATTTGCTATATGACTCTGGTGCTACTCATTCTTTTATCTCACATGCTAGTGTCGAGTCTCTAAATTTGCAAGTTTCTAAGATCTCGTTGTTTCTACTCCTACCAACCGTCCTGTACATACATGTAACTGTTGTCTAAATTGCCATCTTACCGTTGAAAATAGATCTTTTGTCATAGATTTAATTTGTTTACCCTTGAAAGACATAGGCGTAATCCTTGGCATGGATTGGCTTCACGCTAACCATGTGTTGTTAGTCATACCAAATCTGTTATTTCGTCATCCCCTAGCAAGACTAGTCAAACCTTGAAACTTTATGTGAATGTCGTAGATGTCTTCTGTAGTGGGGAGAAAACTAAGGGATATGTCCTTCTAGCCGCTAGCGAGGTAGACTTTGAGCAGAACATAGATGACATTCCTGTGGTAAGAAGTACCCGAGGTATTTCCGATGAGATACCAGAGTTCCTCCCAGAGAGAGGTGGAGTTCTCCATCGAGTTGGTCCGGAAACGGACCTATCTCGATAGCCCCGTATAGGATGTCACCCTTGGAGTTGAAGGAATTGAAAACCCAGTTGGAAGAGTTGTTAGAAAAGAGTTTTATCAGACCTAGTGCCTCACCGTGGGAGCCCGGTTTTGTTTGTTAAGAAAAAGGATGGGAGCATGAGATTATGTATAGATTATAGGCAATTGAATCGTGTGACGGTGAAGAATAAATACCCTTTGCCTAGGATTGATGATCTTATGGACCAGTTGAAAGGAGCGGTGGTATTCTCCAAGATTGATTTGAGGTTGGGATACCACCAAATTCGAGTAAGAGATGAGGATATACCTAAAACCGCTTTTAGGACACGGTACGGACATTTGAGTTCGCCGTGATGTCCTTTGGACTGACAAATGCACCCGCCGTGTTTATGGACTATATGAATAGGATCTTTAGACCCTATTTAGATAAGTTCGTGGTTGTTTTCATAGATGACATACTCATCTATTCAAAGACTCACGAGGAGCATGAAAGTCACCTGAAGTTGGTTTTAGAGGTGTTGAAAGAGAAGTTGTATGCTAAGCTCTCTAAGTGTGAATTCTGGTTGGAGGAAGTGAAGTTTTTGGGACATGTAGTATCAAAAGGAGGTATAGCTGTTGACCCTAGTAAGATAGAAGCTGTAATGAATTGGGATAGACCGACCACCGTATAGAAATACGGAGCTTTTGGGTTTAGCAGGCTATTACCGTAGGTTTATCAAAGGTTTTTCCAGATTGCTTTCCCTAACCAAGCTAACTAGGAAGAACACCCCGTTTTCATGGAATCCGATTGTGAAAAGAGCTTCCTAGAGTTAAAGGAAAGGTTGACCTCGACCCAAGTTTTGGTTTTGCCCGACCCCAATGTACCCTTCGAGGTATATTGTGATGCTTGGGAAAAGGTTTAGGATGTGTGTTGATGCAAAATAGGCAAGTGGTAGCCTATGCGTCTAGACAACTCAAGCCTCATGAGGTTAATTACCCTACCCATGACCTAGAGTTAGCCGCCATAGTGTTTGCCTTGAAAATATGGAGGCATCACTTGTACGGAGTGAGGTTTGAAGTTTTCTCCGATCATAAGAGTCTTAAGCATCTCTTTGATCAAAAAGAGCTAAACATGAGGCAAAGAAGGTGGATGGAGTTTCTAAAGGACTATGATTTCGGCCTAAGTTACCACCCGGCAAAGCCAATGTGGTTGCCGATGCCTTGAGTCGAAAATCATTACGCTTATCCCACATGATGGTCAAGGAAGTTGAGCTCATAGAGAAGTTTAGGGACATGAATTTGGGGATGTCAATAACAGAAGTGTGAAGATGTGTCATCTTACAGTAACAAGTGGGTTTAAACAAAGGGTGATGATGGCACAAGTAGAAAATGAGGAGTTTAGGGAGACTCTAGAGGCGGTTAAGGCTGGAAAGCTTAAGGGTTTTGAGCAAGGGCAGATGGATTGTGGAGGTTTGAAGGGCGGATGTGTGTACCGCAAGATGGTGACCTCCGAGAGTATCTTGGAGGAGGCCCATAAAAGCCACTTCACCATCCATCCTGGTGCCACCAAGATGTATCAGGATTTAAAGAAGATGTTTTGGTGGCCCGGATTGAAAGGGACGTAGTAGCCTGGGTTAGTAAGTGCTTGGTCTGTCAAAAGGTGAAGATTGAGCACAGAAGCCTTCAGGAATGTTGCAACCTTTGCCTATCCCCGAATGGAAGTGGGATAGTATATCTATGGATTTTGTGACCAGCCTACCCGAACCCAAGCCGGCCATGACGCTATATGGGTAATAGTGGACAGGTTAACCAAGTCGGCCCATTTCCTACCCATCAAGTTAACCTTTTCCCTAGATAAGTTGGCCCAGTTGTACATCCAAGAGATAGTAAGGTTACACGGAGTTCCATCGACGATAATTTCGGACGAGATCCGCGGTTTACGTCGCGTTTTTGGAAGCCTTTCAAAAGGCGTTTGGTTCTAAGTTGTGCTTAAGCACGGCTTACCACCCCAAACAGATGGACAATCGGAAAGAACTATCCAAACATTGGAGGATATGCTAAGGGCATGTGTTTTGGATAGAAAAGGGAGTTGGGATAAGTACCTCGCTTGAGTTCGCGTATAACAACGGTTATCATGCGAGTATCGATATGGCACCGTACGAGGCCTTGTATGGAAGGAAGTGTCAGTCGCCTTTGTGCTGGCATGATCTCGGAGAACAAAGCATTTTGGGGGATGTAGTGAGGGAAACCACAGAGCAAATAAAAATGATCAAGGATAGAATCTTGACTGCTCAAAGCCGACAAAAGAGCTATGCGGACAAGCGGCGAAAGCCGTTAGAATTCCAAGAAGGTGAGCATGTTTTCTTGAGGATAACTCCCACTCCAGGAATAGGTAGAGCCATGAAAATCAAGAAATTGAGTCCCGATTTCTGGACCTTTGAAATCCTTCAGAAAGTCGGGACAGGTCACAAAATAGCCCTACCTCCAAATCTGCAAATCTTCATGACGTCTTTCACGTCTCCAGCTAGAATATCAATCCGACCCTAGCCATGTGTTAGAGCCAGAGCATGTACAGTTGAGGGAGGACCTAACTTTCAACCTCCACCAACGAGGATCGTGGACCGTGGTGTCAAGCAGTTGAGGAGTAAGTCCTTCCTTTGGTGAAAGTCGCGTGGGACGAGACAAGACGGAGGAGTACACATGGGAGTTGGAATCCATGCGGAAGAAGTATCCAGAGCTTTTCTAAGGTAACGAATTTCGAGGACGAAATTCTTTTAAGGAGGGGAGTAATGTAACGCCCGATTTCCGCCTGTTAGAGTACAAATGACCGAAATGCCCCTGAGGTCATTTCTACCCGAAATTAAAGGACAGTTGCCCGGCAACCCGAATGGGTCAACTCGATGTTTGAAGGGGATTATGCTGTTATGAATGATATCGAGGAGGAACCTCGTTTTCTAAACTTCCGCTCAAAATGACCAAAATACCCTTGTGTCTACACGGGTAAAAGATGCCGTTTGAGCCCGAAACTTTTCAGGAAGTTTAGAATGATGTTTATGAGCAATGTTTGATGTTTAGTTGCTCTGAAGGTCCCGCAGTTTTAGTGCAAAATTACCATTTTGCCCCTAGAACGTGTACAGTGCGCCTAATGAAGCAATTAGCAAACCTAAGCAATATTAGGCTCTAATCGAAGATTAATTTATTTCGATAATTAATCTAGAGTCAAAATGATTTATTAAGGTTAATTAGAACCTAAGATTGCTTAGATAAACTCTAATTGTATTCTTTAAATTCAAGATTGCTAGTCATGGAATCTTGAATAGTGTTTCTCTCTCTTCCTTAAATTAAGGAATTGAGCCATACCTCATTTGACCAAAAGAATTATTTTAAATTACTAATCTAATAAGATCACCCTCCTAATCAAGTCTTGAAACACCTCAATTAACCATTTTCTCACCTAAACGCTTGCTTACAAACTCCTAATCAAAAAGCCTAATCATAGAAACACTTAAACACATCCTTAAACCACAATTACATGAACAAAAATCCCTTCCCCTTGGCTGATGAGGGCCGAAAATCTGTCCCCAAATGGTGCCACATGTTGAGTTGTGATGCACTCCAAGCCCATGCCTTAGGCCATACCTTGCCCATGCTTCCAACCATGCTTGCCATGCCTAAGCCCATGCTTTTGTAAGAGATATTTTCCTCCTCCCTTGACCTTGAAAAGTCATCAGCCATTCCCTCCCCAAATCAGCCAACATGTCTCATTTTTCTATAAATACCAAGCCTTGATGAACCTTGTCACACTTTGGTTCACTTGGTAAGTTCACACTTCTTGCAAATTCTCTCATTCCTCTCAAATTCCCTCAACTTGGCTGATTTCTTCCTCAAGACTCCAAAAGGATTTCCTTCTCCTTCCATCTAGAAAACAAAGCTTTCTTACATCTCTTCAAGACTTCTTAAGGTAGGGGTTAAGTTTTGATGATTTTTGTTTGTGTTCTTCAAGAAAGTTCTAGTTTTTCTCTTGGTTTCAAACTCCTTTTCCTTCCTCTTTTTTTCGGCCAAGAGGCCTTCTTACAAAAAGAATGTGAGCTTGATGATGAGGTTTCAAGATAATGATTTGTTGTTGTCATGTGAGAAACCTCTAAAGCTTGAAACAACTTGGTCTTGGACCATACATGCTTGGATTTCCTTTCTTTTCTTGGCTTAAGTTTTTGGTTTTCCTCTTCCTCTTTCCCTTAAGGATTTCAGTTTTTCTTCTTTGGATTTGAACAAAGTTTGTAAAATATGTCTAGTAGATCACAAAAGTTTTGTTAAGAAAGTTAATCTCATGATTTCAAAAGCTCTAAGCTTACCCTTGCCAACCTTAAAGTTGGTCGGCCGTTCTAGAATCCGCGCTAGATTGAAGCCTATGAGCAATAAAATAAAGAATATGACTTAGTTCTTGTAGTTTTGTTTAGACAAAGTGATGAACTTTGGGTCCATTTCCTTAAGCTTGATGATGAGTTCAAACCTTAAGATTTCTCTTGAAGTCTAGGTGCTAAGAACTCTAAAGCTTGCCTTATGATACATAATGGGTTGAGGTTTATGTTCCTCTAAAAGTCTTGCAAGAGCTCTAGCTAAGACAAAAACAAGATGCATTCATGTTTAAATTTATGTCTTGCATCTCATGTTTATTTTGATGCTATCACTAATTTCACAAGAGTAAATGAATGAACTTGCATTACCATATTTAAATTCCCAAGCTTGCATTTCATGTTTATATTTCAAGTCATCACTTAATCCTTAAAGATAATAATGAAGTTGCATCTCATATTTATTTTATGCTCTCACTTTACTTTCTAATGAAGAGTAAAATAAAGTGCATGGCATGTTTAAGATTTTGTCATCACCTAAATACTCTAGAGCTCAAAGACTTGCCCTAAGTATCCTAAAAAGGAAACTCCATTCAAAAAGAAATGGATGAGTTTTGGTATGAACCAACAATGGTTTGATTTTGTAAAATACATGAATAATTTTCAAGGAAATGTTGGAAACTGTTTTATGAGGTCTCAAGAGGTTTAAAATAGTTTGGAATGTGTCAAAATCATGTTTTCTCAATTTTCGGAGGTTCTGGTAATCGATTACCACCCATGTAATCGATTACCAGAAGGTTTTGAAGGACTTTTGGTTCTGGTAATCGATTACCAGAGGTGTAATCGATTACTACGGCTTTTCATGCCCAGAACCTTTGGAAACCCTGGAATCGATTACATTATAAAGTAATCGATTACCATATGTCCTTTACTTTTCCTAAAGATTAACCCTAAGTAATCGATTACGTCGTATGTAATCGATTACCCTATGTTCTTTACTTTTTCAAAACTTAACCCTACGTAATCGATTACCATTATGTGTAATCGATTACCCTTGTTTTTGAAAACCCAGAATGAATTGAGCTCCTGGTAATCGATTACTAGGAACATGTAATCGATTACCAGAACACCTTTTGTTTCAGAAACATTCCAAGAGAAAACTAGTAACTTATATGCATTTCAACCCAAGAGATTATGTGATCTTATGGGTTCATGATTTGGTTCTATGTTTGGCTACTGTATAAATGCTGTTCTAAGGTGTTAAATGTGTAAAATTATGTTGAGTGAAGCAAGGATCGATTTAGAGAAGCTAGTAAAGAATAAGTAACTAAAAAGGGACTTGAGATGAGAATTCTAGAACACCTTAATACAAAGAAGTGCAAATCTGTTCTAGCATGATTAATTCAGGGATAAATGATTCATAATTAGTAAGACATGTACAAGATCCCTTCATAAATGATTAGGTGCTAATTTCTAAGTATAAGATGATGATAAGAGATCTAAGTGGTTTATAACTTAGAGAACATGCCTAGGAATCCCTCATAATTGATCTAAGAATTAATTATGGAGCCTTAGGCGAAGATGGATCTTAAAAGGGTCGAATGGAGATTCTAGAGCCCTTAAGCAAATGATATATATTTTCTCCTTTTATGTTGAGTGCTGAGTGGAATCTTGGTGAGTTCAAATCTTAGAGGAAAAGTTTAAGTGCCAACCCCTTGAGGGTAATAATAATGCAAATACAAGTTTAAAGCCCGAAAGGGGCAAAGCATAAGATACCTGAGATAGGTGGACGAGAGAGTATGATTATGATGATGAACCTCGTGCACACTTATGATGATGTGATTATGTTAGTTCCTTGAGCATGAAACTTTATATGCATAATTTGATGAAATGTTGTGTTTGAGATGCATAATGTTTCAAAGATATGAATGAAATTGAGAAATATGCTCATGTGAACTAGAAAGTTGTGGCAATGAGAAAGTTCCATGAAAATGATGCATGTGACTGAAATTATGTGGCATGACTCAAATTTGAGGAAATTCGGAGAGTAGCTGTTATGCCGCGAATTTCCGTCAAATTTGAGGGACAAAAGAAAGTTTTTGAGAAATATGAAGTTTAAAGTTATATGCCGAGACGCATTTCTCCCTCTGAGAGAAAGTAAACCCGTGGGGGGTATGGACGTCGAGCCATACCGAAGCGGACAAAGTCGCTGGTCTTAACCAGTCGATGCGTTTCGAAGAAGGAGAAAGTCCCATGATGGGTGATCCTTAGGCCCCTACCCGTACTCTGGAGTCGGGATTATGATATTTATGATTCGCTTATCAAGAGGATAAGTAAGAACTAGTGACGACTAGTTAAGGTATGAGCTCATAGCCTAGCTTAAGGGGTGCGGTTACTATATTATTGGTGACACAAGTATGAGAAAAGGAAAGATGTTCAAAGAAAAGTTTCATGCCACACAAATGTTGTTTGAATTATTGTTTGATTTACCTAAAGTGCTACCATGCATCCATGAAACATTATGTTGCATACATGCATTAAGAATCATTATAAAAGACATGGACCTTGGACAACAACCTTTGTGAAAACCTCATAATGAACCTATGCATGCTCAACCTTTTCATAATAAACCCAAGGTTCCTGGGACGTAAACGATGGCACTAGGATAGAGGACTTCCCCTGAGATTCTTTAGTAAGAATTCTCACCCCTCTCTCTTTCTTTCCGTTACGTCTTCAGATATCGATGGCGTCGTTCGTGATTTTCATTGACCCGCCTACATGGGAGGTGCACTATGACCCCGAGCATCAGTCCTACCACTTCAAGGGTCATTGCGAGGTGCGCGTTTTGCATACGTGGGACGCCCTTTTGCTTTCCCCGTCTCCAGCTATCGCTTCGATCCGACTTCACCCTTTGGCGACGACCTGATCTTTGAGAGGACACGACCCAGAGATGAGCAGACGTCGTGCCCAACCTTCCTCGTCGAAGGTACGCGGATATCCTGAGTATGTTCCCGTTCTCGATCAGAGGCTGATCCTTCGGAGGGATCTTCCCTTCGTTCCTATGGGTCACGGAGGAGGTAGTGAGGACACGGTCACCCAGCCGAGGCATGCGAGGCGCGTTCGACAGGAGAGGCGACCACGACGCGGAGGCCATGCTGCCCCTCGATTCCCATGCCTAGATCTCCGCTTCGTTGGGCTACATCGAGGAGCTTCGTCAGTCGCGGGCTACATCTCCCCGAGGACCGGCGTCACCAGGAGGCTTGGAGTGGGAGGGTAGTGATAGTTGGGTGTTTATCTTTTGGGATTATTACCATGTATTTGTCTTTATGTTTCCCATTGTACCTGCAAGCTCTCCACTAGTACGGGTAAGACTTTATGTTTCTGTTATATTTCTGTTGTGATGTACTAAACTATATTATCTAATGTAATGAGGAATGATGTTTATGATGGATGTGTTCTTTAATGTTTATATTCTGTATGTTTTATTTATTCTTCCGCTTCACGTTGTTTATGTTACGCGCAAAGGCTCGCACTTTGGTTTATATAAATCATTTCAAAAAAAAAATTTACCGTATTTTCCGCTAAGTATTTTATAAATGAATTTAAAGAGAAGTAATAACTAATAATTAGTCTTGATACGTCCTAGGCGTATTGGGTTAAATATTAGGGTGTTATAGGAAACATCAAAGAAAAAGGGTGAGAGGGTAGTAAGGTGATGTTTAGGGGAGTCCACTTATCCCAAAAATTAAGAATAATGCGAAGTGCATAGATGCAATCTTTTATATTAACTCAAATTATATTTTACTAATATCAAGCAAGATGAAAGTGCATAATATCAATCATAATAAAAGTGCACTAAAAGAAGTGTAATAAATAATCATGAGTATATTGTAAAATCCTTTTATGATATCTTGTTCCGTTCTAATGGTTATTGTTCTAAGGTTTGTTTCATATTGATTCTATGAACTCTCATTGCTAGGCATACCATTCAGATCAGTAAATACAAGTCCTTGTCCGCTAGCATGGGGCCCAAGGCATCACCAACATTCACCAAGTCCTTTTGCTAAGGATGGGCAAGGTGTTCTTTAAATGGAGACTAAGTGTTCACCAAGTCCTCCGCTATAGGCGAGGCCAAAGGTGTCACTTATTTATGTATCCATTTCACATAGTGCATACAGTATACATAAAGAATGAAAATTACATAAAGTTTCCATGATTTCTTCCATATTTACATATAGATCACAAAATTTTTCATATTTGCACATAAAGCCCAAACAACATAGGATTCCTAAAATACTCATAAAGCCCATATTTCTTATAATTATCATTGAAGCACCAAATTACACTATGATAATAAATTCATTTCCTTTATAATACAATATGCTAACCTTAGTTTTTAATCATATAATAATTTAATTTCAAGTAATAATATGTTACTAATTTCATAAGCCTAAATACTGTAACGTCCGACTTTCTGTCATTTAGAAATTATAAATTCCTAGGTAATTCTTATATAATTCAGACCGAACAATCCTCAATAGAGGAACATAACATTAGAAAAGAAGTTATGAGCGATTCCTGCAAGTCGCAGGAATTTCTGTACGTGTAAAATGACCAAAATGCCCTGAGGTTATTTTACTCAAAAAATGAGGATCGTGGGCCCGGCCTTCCTCAAGGGGGATGTTCTGAGGATAATAGGGGATTGTTTGTGTTATGTGTGTTAATAAAGGAGAAGAATCTCAATTTTGAGTTTCGACGCGAAATGACCAAAACGCCCATGCGTTTTTAACTCGATTGCATGCCGATTAGCCAAACCTCACTAAAATGTTTTAAAAGGTGTTTTTAAGCTATGATTGACCATTGGTTAAGTTTGGATGGCCAGGAAGTTCTTGAGTGAAGTTACGATTTTGCCCCTCTCTTTGTGTAGTTTTGCAAATTTTGAGATTTTTGATTCGTCTACAAAACATAAGCAATATTAGGCTCAAATTAAAGCTTATTAAATTCTAATTCTTAATCTAGAGTCAAAATTATTTATTTAAATTGATTAGAACCTAAAATTGCTTAAAAACACCCAAATTGCTTACTAATTCACCTAAGCCCTTAATTGTAAATTCTCTAATTTGCAAAGATACCTTACCTACACCTAAATAATGCATGGAACACACAAATTTCTCTTCCTTGGGCTATAATGCACGAAATTATAAGGCCTAATATGCATCAGAAAAATTTGTCAAACTTGGCACAAAACTCAAGGTATGAAAACAAGGAATCATGTTTCATGATTCCATGTTTTAAGCCACCAAACAAGATGATTTTTCCTTCCTTGTTTCCTCCTCAAATTTAGTCAGATTTTCCTCCTCCTCTTGTCCATACATGAGCTTGAATTCTTCTATAAATAGGCATGCTTAAGAGTCTTAGATGCTTGCTCAAAATTGTACACATTTCTAGTTTTTCCAAAGCACCAAAAGCTTTCATTTTCCTCCTCTTGGCTGAATTCTTTCTTCAAGTTTTCAAGAATATTTTCTTCCATTTCACTCAAAGAAACCAAGTTCTCTTCCTTTCCTTCAAATCAAATTAGGTAGGGAGTTGTTTCTAAGTTCATTTTATGCTATGACAAGTTATGTTTCTAGCTCAAAAATGATGATTTCATGGACTTTCTTCTAGCTCTCAATTTCGGTTTTTTTTCCCCTTTCTTTTAAAAACATTTCAGCCTTATGGCCTAGATTATGATGAGACCATGGTTTGATGATGAGGTTCTTGAGTGTTGGTTGTAAAGCCTTCACAAGTTAAACCTCTAAAACTTGAAGGTTTCACTAGTTTAAAGCTTTACAATTTCGGTTTTTCTTTCCTTATTTTTCTTTAATGATTTCGGCCAAATGGCCTAAGAAGGAATATGATGATAGCTTGATGATGAGGACCTTGAGTGTTGGTTGTAAATCCATCACAAGTTAGGCCTTTAAAGCTTGAAAATTCTACTTGATGCAAAACTTTAAAGAATGATGTTTTTATGATGTAAAAATAAAGATCTTGAGTTTAGAACTTGAAAGCTGTATTTTTCACTTTGTCTTGCTAAGATATATTGGTTGAATTTATATTTCTCTAAAGTCTTGGAAGAGCTCTAGTAAAGAAATAAAAGGAACTTGCATCCATGTCTAAGTTTATGCCTTGCATAACCATGTTTACTTTTAATGTCATCACTAAATTCTCAAGAATAAATAAATGAACTTGCATATCTCATGTTTAAATTTCCAAGCTTGCATTTCATGTTTATATTTCAAGTTGTCACTTAATCTATAAAGATAATAAAGAGATTGCATCTCATATTTATTTTATGCTCTCACTTTATTTTATAATGGCTAAAAGAATCAACGCATGGCATGTTTATTTTATGTCATCACCTAAAGATCCTAGAGCTCAAAGACTTGCCCAAGTATCACAAGCAAAGTTGGAAAATGGTAGTATCACTTTCAATTTCCTTAAGATTATTGGAGTTAAAGAATTCATTCTTTAAGAAGTCTTGAGATTGGAGCTTAATAAGATGTAATAAGAATTCTCTTCTCCCTTCACGGTCCAGTGCGGACTACCGCTTCCTTTCTAAGATTCTTTCTCCTCCACTGGTCCATGCGGACTACCGCCGCTCCAGTTTCTTGCATCATGTTTATATTTCAAGTTCTTGCATCATGTTTAATTTTCAAGTCATCAACTTAAATCTTAAAGATAAAGAAATGGATTTGCATATCATGTTTATAATTCCAAGTTATCACCTTATAATGACAAGATTAAAATGAGGTTGCATAGCATGTTTATGATTCTAAGATATCACATAAATCTCTTAAGCTCAAGACTTGCTCCTTTTATCTTAAGTGAGAATTTTAATTATGAAGATTCTTTCAAGTTTAGCAAAAAAAGAATTAGTTTCTAAAAGAGTTTTAAGGCTTTGCAAAGATTTTATGGGAAACTAGTATCTTACATGTACTTAAAATGTAATTTTAAACAATTATGTGAGGTTCATAATTCAGCCACTAATATGAGTTTAGTACTACTGTATGATGATGGTTTAATATGTTTAAAGTTGTGATAATCATGGTTTATTGCTAAAGGAATGATTCTATGCATGTTAGAAATAAAACTAGCTTCCAGAAAAAGGTAAAGCAAGATTTCTAGAACTCTAGAAAATGAAATTTATGCATTCTATCCAAAACCTTTAGCAGCCCTAAGAACCAGGTTCTATTATGTTTAGATAAGAGAGAATGATTCATAATTGATTTAGTAATTAATTTTAGCACCATAAGGAAAGCTGGTAACGAGAAAGGGTTAAAAATGCAACTTCTAGCACATAAAGCCTTAAATATAACTTGCTGCCTATGCTGTCCCATATAGTTTAATAATATTCTTAAGGCTTATAATTAATGGTAATGATGATAATCAATCCTTTAGATGCATGATTAATTAGTTTGATAATTGAGATTACCCAATTCTAAAGTTTCGGTTGTTTAGACGTTTTGGTAAGAATTTATGATGATGGTTCTTTGAAGTTTGAAATGATAAGTCTATGTAGTGATTTGATGCTTATTAAGTATTTGATATCATTGAATGGCTTCATAGTTTGCATGATATAGTTGCTGTTGCAAACAATGAGAATGTTTATGCATCCTGATGATTATGAATTCAGAGTTATATTATGATATAACATGCAAAGACTTAATGGTGACTTAAAATTATGAGGAAATGATCCATTGGACCCATCAGACTATAGGTGGTGAAAAGGTGATCCTAAGAAAATGATCCTTTGCACCCATCAGACTATAGGTGGTGAAAAGGTGATTCTTGCCCCTCCGTTCTCAAAAGGGTAGAGCGGAATTTTTACTTATCAAAAGGGATAAGTATGTGCTAGTGACGACTAGCAAGGTATGAGCTCATAACCTAGATTACTCCCAAAAGGGTGGAGTATAGGGTGGCCCAGGAAAATGATGATGAAAGTAACTTTAAGTCACCTAAGAAACTAAATAAATGCATTATGTGAATATGATGTTCTGCTATGCATAATATTTATGAGATGATGATGAGAAATATGATGTTCTGCTATGCATAGTATTATGAAGTGATGATGAGGAATATGATGTGATTTTATTTATAACTATGTTATTATATATGAAAGGAAAAGTTCATTATAAACATGACATGTTAAGTTTATGATGCATTATAAGACGCATGATTAAAACCGATGAACCTCGGTAAAGTATATTTTCAAACTTAATAAATCAATCTTAGCATGCTCACTATTTCATAATAACCCCGAGGTTCCTGAGGACGATGATGATGACACGATGCATATGAGGTGAGTACCCTACTGAGATTCTTATAAAAGTTTCTCACTCCCTCTTCTTTTCTTTCCATCTTGTCTTCAGAAAGTGATGGTGATGTTCGTGATTCCCGTTGATGCTCTCACCTGGTAGATGTACTTGATCTGGTGAACCTTATTATCCTTGAGGAACGTATTGCTAAACTTTGCAGCGTGAGCTTCGATATCTACCTATCCTTGGAGTGTTATTACTAGGTGCCATTAATGGATGTCCTTCCACCATATATTATTTATATTTTGTTAGATTGCCTACACCTAGTCTTATTCTATTGGTAGGCAAACTATCTATGTGTTATGTAATTATGGATGTTATATGATGGAGCCAATATGATGTGTTTTTCATGCTATATCTCACGTTATTCGCTTTATTTTGATTATTGTTCACGTTATGTGCGGCTCACGTTTTCAATTATGTTTAAAAAAAAAATGGCTCGTAATTTCATTAAGTATTTTCAAAGTATGATGAAAGAACTGAAGCAAAGAGTAAAGTCTAGTAATTAATCAGATACAACCTAGGTGTATTGGTTAATTATTAGGGTGTTACAAATACACCCAAAATTATTTCAAATCTATCTTTAGAAAACATGTAGGTAAATTACCTTTACATGTTCAACATAAAAGAAATATTTTTATCTATAAACGATATAATCATCGAATAAATAAAAGAGCAATGAAATCTTCAAGAAATATTTACAAAGAAATAATCAAAATTGTACCCAAGCTTTAGGAAATCACTTCAAGCAAGAACCTAATTAGTTTACATGTCATGTTCCTAATGGGACCTTAACTTAAATATTTGTAAATAATATTTCTTAATGTTCATCAATGTATATATTCAAGTCAAATATTTATAGTTCAAGGTTCATGTAGTCCAAGGTTCATAGTTCGAGTCCAAATGTTATGATCATAAATTGTCTCAATCAAATCCAAGTGAGTCTTAAAGACTCATAATAGTCCAGATAATGTCTATAAATTCATAAGTCCATAAAAAAGGTCATGATTAATTTAAATATATTTTAGTGTCTTTTTATATCTTATTAAGTCATAATGGCCCAAAGAGAAACATAACACACAAACACTAAATATTACATGCTCAAAGGTTTAGAATCCATTCATTATAATGAATTAAATAAAGCACTTTTTATGAACCAAAAATGTTTCATAATCAAATACATAATGAGGTCAACATCAAGCTATATCACCTTAAAATTTCACAACTTGTGCACAAAGCTTTATTAAATGAAAATACATGGTTCAACAAATTTATACCACATTTAAATATTTGAAGGAAGCATAATCAAAATTTAAAATGATCTTTAATTATAATTTTCAACCATATAAGTAGACAAATAAACATGCATCATATACACATAGATTAAGTATTTTATGTTACCATCTTTAAATCATTCAAAGATATTAAAAATAATAAACACAAACTTTGAGAATCATAACAATATCATATATGAAAATTATACATGAAACTTATTAGTGAAAGAAAAACCGTACCTGTTCTTGGAGCTTTAGAAACTTAGCTATACCAAGGCTAGACCAGCAACTTCTTCAACTTTTCTAAACCTTCTAGAGCTAAAATTCATGTATAATGGCTGGGAAGTATTGATGCTAGATGGTGATAAGAAGAGGTGATAATTTGGAGGTGTTTTGCTAAAAATTTGTAAGTGTTTTTGTGTGAAAATGAAGAAAATGAGGAGAGAAATGGTGGCTACAATTTTTGATAGATTTTGGGTAGAAGAATGAAGTGCGGAGTTGTGTTTAAAGGGGTGCTATTAATAGAAAAATGCTAGGATTAAAATATTACTAATTTCATAATTTATTTGTCATATTTAATTAGTTTAATTAGTTAAATATTAAAATTAACACTAAATAATTTAATAAATTCTTAATTATCATTTAAAGACATACTAAAATATTAATAACATGATTTAAAAACATTTAGTAAATTTTCATATAATTTAATAGTTAATTATTCAAAATAAGGTAAATTTACTCAAACTAGTTAATCTTAGTTAGGTTAATTAATTAGTAAATGACTTAATTTTTTACTCAAATATCATAATAATGTTATTAGAGATATAATACAAGTATTCACAAAATTTATACAATTTTTTATAATTATTTATATTTTATTTGGTATTTTACACTATTGCTTGTTTTATTAGGAATTAATTATTAATTGACTAATGATTTATTTAACTATTTATAAATTTTTTTTTCTTTGGTAGCCTATAGGTCTGAATAACATGTCTAATGGAGTCATAGAGGGTGTCAAGTTGTCTTGAATGATTAATATATGAAAATGATAAATTTTGCATATTTATCTTAAAGTTACATATACTAGATAATTCATAAAATAATCATAAAAATTAATTTTCCTTACTCTTTTGTCAAGAACATGTTTTTATCTTATTTATATGTTATCTATAATTTTTATGAATTTTTCTATAATTTTTAGTATTTTTAATATATTTTTACCTTAATTAGGTCTATTTTGAGTTAATTAAAATAATTAATTATCTATAAATAAAATATATAAATTTTCTATAGCAACCTATGTGAATTTTGAGCTGCTCAACAAGAAAAGGAGACAAGCTCATCTTTGTTAAAAGTTTTAGTCAAAGTTTGGTTGGGTTTTGAATAATTATGACATGAAAGTTTAACAATTTAATTTCATTTTTCAAATATATATATATATATTTTCTTCCATGTGGCTGATCTAGGTGTTAATTAATTGATTTAATATTATTAGAGAGATAAATCAAGGTTTAGGAAAAGTTATCTTAAAGTTTAAGTGATTATTTAGGTAATTTAAGCTTTAATTAAGTCAAAATTAATTAATTAAATATCAATATGATTTTTAACATTATCCATGGTCCAATGGAGAGGCCCATTTCATGGTTCTCCTTATTCAATGTAATAACTTAGCTAAAAAAAATTTCAATGTGACCTAGAGTTATTTTCTAAGAATTTTTTAGAGTTTATTTTACACCCTAGGTTAAGTTATTTTTGTATATTAATATTATACAAATTTACTTAATATTGATATTTATGATCACAATTATGTTTAAGGTGTACTTATAATTTTTGTTATCATTTTTTAATAATTTAATGATATTCTCTAAACTTTCCTAATGTTTCTGTTAGCTTTTTCTAGTTAATTATGTTATAAGTTTATTTCTATCATCTAGTGGTATTTTTGTAATTTTAATAAAATCCAAGGAAAAATTAAAATTTTACATTTTGGTGCTAAGTTCCAGATTGTACAGCTATTGAGTCTTGTAATATTTTAATTAGATATTTTTTTTATGATTATCCCTAATATTTCTTGTAACACCCTAAAAATTATTTAAAAATTAATTTGAGCTTTGTTAGTCATAATTTCAAAAATCTAACAGTTTAACAACGATGAGGGTGACCCAACGGACCTATCAAAAAAAACAATTCCGGTCCAAAATGAATAGTAACCTTCTAGGCCTCAAACGGGTAGGCCAAAACCCTAAGATGAACAGGAAATGCCCAAGACAAAGAAAAGAGAGGGTTAAGGTTAGAAATGATAAGGAATGAGAAGTTATACTTAAAATCAATTTTCGAATGATGTTTAATTAACCGAATACAGTGTTTTACCTCGAAAATTTTGATATGCCATTTTTAACATTGTACAAGTTACTCGGTGGCTAAATAACATTTACCAATCACTTTATGCCAAGTGGGTGGCAAGGATTAAAACTTGAAAAACAAGTTTTAATCTTGACCTTTCATTTATTATATTTTACTCGAGCCAATATCTCATCCGTTCGATGAAATTTCATGTGCAATTTTAGCGGAAAAGCTATTTGTTCACCAAGCTAAAGTGAGCCACTTATCTTGAGCCAAGTGAATGGCCAAGAATCATTCTTTGACTATCCAATCAAATCATAGCCATCCATTTTGCTTTCTTAGATTAAGAACTATCTAATTACAATGTATAATATTCATGCATCTATTATAAGATCAACACAAGTTCAAATCTTCTTCAAGAAGCCAAATTCTTCTTCTTAAGCCTCATTTTTTGCCAGCCTAAGAGAAGAACATCAGCCACCATTTTTATTTCTTCAAGAGCTTACAACTTGCTTCAAATCACTAAAACTCTTGCCTAAAGTTCCTAAAACCATAAACTCTTTTCATAAAACTTGTTCTACACCTCAATACCTACAAATCTAACCGATTAAAATCTCAATCTCCATTAATCTTCACCTTGATGCCTTACTTCCTGACTAATTTAGGAAGGATTTGAGGTTGATTTAGGAGCTTTGGAGTGGAAGGGATCAATCTTGGAGCCAAGGATCCATTAGACACCAAAAGTAGAGTTTTTTTTGCCTTTTCTCTTCAAATTTATTTTGATCATTTCTGATTGAGTTAGGTCCAAAATTTTTGATTGTATTGGTTGAAAATATATTGATATTGATGTGTTAATTTTTCTGTGTGTTTAGATGAGGTTAGAAGTTATTTTTGTGAAAAGAGATTTTGAACCTTACTGCTAGATTTTCAGTTTTTACAGGCAGCAACTGGTCACGAATTTTCTGAGAGAATTGTGGGTATTTTCATGAGCTAGAAAAAATATATGTTGAAGCTAACATCCTATGTTAGTTCCATAAATTTTCTTGGGCTCCAATTTGAACTCCTAATGCCTTAAAAAAATCAGAAACCGAAGTGAACTTTGTGCTACCTGGATTATTGGAACTGAAGCTATAAAATTTACTAATTTTATTACCATACCAAATGAATGAATAATCACTTGAAATGTTTACAGAGTGTTGATAACATCTTAAAGTGTAACTGTGATTTTTCTTGTGAGTTGATTCAATCATTTGCTAGGGTTAAAAATTATGAATTTCGGGCTTTAAGTTGAGTTTAAGTGGCTTCTAGACATGAATTTGTCTAATTTTTTAACAGTTATAGAACTCTTTTTGCTCTGAAATTTTAGGAAACCTTGTGACACATTGAAGTGTCTTGGGTAATTTTTATAGCTTCTGAATTAATTGTTTGATGTGCAACTAAATTGTGCTATGAATGTGTGAAATTGCATTATGCTGGAAGTGCAACAATGCTTTGAATTGATGAAACAATGGCATTTTGGTTCTAGTATGACATAAATACTTGATGTTAAATATTTGGGTATATGACTTGTGACATATAAATGCATACTAGGGGAAGTAAAGAGTGGTTTATGAGGCATGATTGAAATTTCATTGCGAACGAAATGCCTACTTGTGCTTTATGCATGCATTTGGAAAAGGAAAAGAAAATGTATAAACTTAAATTGTGTGTGTTATGACATATAGACAAAACAGAAACAAGCCTTAGGTTGAATGTGGGGAAGGAAACATAAAAGAGGAACTTCCCAAATATTTTGAGTTAGGAGATGTATCGGCTAGGAATAGATCTGTGTGATTCAAAAATAGAAAAAAAATGAAGTCTGATGATCACGTATAGGAATGAGCTTAATGAGCAGTATATTTCCCTTGTGTAGTGTGATCCACTATAAATACCATTTGGTACAAACTATCTATTGTGGAGTTGTCCATGGCAAATACCCGTTGGGTATAAACTAAGTCTTTCCTATGTCAAGGAAAAGAAAAAATGCACTGATTTGATTTCTATGGCCATAAGTGAAACTAGGTCACTTTGAGATAATTTCCTTACATTTGACATATGCATAATTATATCATATGTAACCTCTTGATTAGAGTTACTTATTATGTGTTTGGGCTTCATGATATATGTGCATTAAGTGAGTGAATGTTAAAAGGAATCCACTTCGAAAAAATGGGTTTTGAACTTTAAAATGAATCGTTGATATATGTTGCATGCTCACATTTTCTTAATAAACCGAAGTGGCTGGGACGACGATGACATGGATTTTTAGTATATGTTTGGGGATGCCCCTGAGAATTTTATAATTCTCACCCTATGTGTTTGTGTTTAGTGTTCGTCTCCAGGTTAATCAGAGGACTATGATGCTACAACGCAAAAGAACTCAAAAATTGAAATAGTGTAGTAGTTAATGCTTTTATTATGTTGTATTTAGTGGAATGGATACGTATGTAAATGTATTAGAGAATAGATATATACTAAAGCTCTTAGAGGAGCTTCCTTTGTACTTTGCCATGTATTCAATAAATGTGGCATTTCTTTGTAATATGTTTTAATAGAATTACACTTAGTTATTTCACATGTTAATCGATCTTGCTATAGATATTTAGGAAAGGTCCACTAATTAATAAGTAACAACTCTCGAGTATGATATCATGGCTTAAGGATGAGGTTGTCCTGGGGAGGATGTTACATTATGGTAGTAGAGTAGTTCATCCTTGTAGGACCTTGAGGAATGGATTGGCTATGCTTCCTTAGTAGATGTCATGCATTATAATTTTATATATGTGTATGACTGCTAGTGAATGTTGTGGGTTCCTGCACACTTAGCTTGGTATTAAGCCTTATCAACTCAATATTTTGTTTGGTGTGATAGGAATCAATGACTTCAAATCAGCGTAATAGGACCAGAGCTAGGAATGAAGTTGATATGATGGGTACATTCCGGGATAGCTAGCAATGAGAGAACGGGCGGTGGTTGCTAACGAATGATGGAAAGGTTGGACTTCCTGAAGAGCAAACCAAGCTGGTAATGAAGTGGATGTGGAATATTAGAAATTTGCGAGTTCCAGAAAGCAAACCCCCCGCCTTTTCAAGTAGCCTTTAATCCAAGTAAAGCAGAAGAATGGATTAAGGCCATAGAGAAAATTTTCTCATTCTTCCTTGCACAAAGATCCAAAAGGTGGCTTTTGCTACTTACATGTTAGAAGCAAATGCTGAATTCTGGTAGGTCGACACCAAGGGATTATCGAGGCGTCCTAGACTAAAGTCACCTAGGATATCTTCAAGGAAGCTTTCTACCACAAGTATTTCCCTGTCTCGGTGAGGAATACAAAAGAGTTGGTGTTCATGGCACTTAAGCAAGGGTCCCTAAGTATAGTAGAATATACGGCCAAGTTTGAAGAACTTTCAAGTTTTCCACTATCTACCAGCGCAATCCTGATGAATCTTGGAAATGTATGAAGTATGAAGGAGGGTTACATGAAGACATTGAAGTTGCTATGGGTCTCTTAGAGATTCAAGACTATGCAACCCTAGTGAACAAGTACCGACATGCAGAGGACTCCAACAAGAAGCTAGCAATTGCCAATATGCTAGGGACACTTCTAACAAAAGATTGGCACTTGAAGACCAAAGTTTTGAGGAGGCTTCACCCAGGAAGAAGCGGTTCCGAGCCATCCCATATGAAGACAAACGTTGCCAAGTCAACCGTGCGGCAAGATTGCCCAAAATATGGAAAGAATCATGGGAGCGACCTTGTTTGGCAGGGCAATGCTTATGCTACCGTTGTGGAAGCGGGGCATAAGTCTGGGAGTGTCTAGAAAGATATCCAAAGCCAGTTGAAAAGCCACCATGCAGGGGCACTATAAGCTCAGCAGACCTCACCACCTAGTAATCTAATTCAGAGGTAGGAACATTTAGGATTCAATTGTTATCTTTTGTTTGCTTGTGTGTTAATTCCTTATTTGACTTATGAAATTGTCTTTTGAAATTGTTTTCAAATGAATTTTGAGGGCAAAATTCTTTTAAGGTGAGTGGTAATATAAAACCTTAAAAATTATTTAAAAATTAATTTGAGCTTTGCTAGTCGTAATTTCAAAAATCGCAGTTTAGCAATGATGAGGATAGCCCAATGGACCTGTCCAAAAAAAAAAATTTCAAGGCCGAGGTGAATAGTGATATTGTGGGCCAGGTAGCCAAAACCCTAGATCAGGAAATGTAGGGACTAAGAAAAGAAAAGTTTAAGGTTAGAAATGATAAGGAATAAGAAGTTATACCTAGAATTAATTTTCGGGTAATGTTTGATTACCCGAATAATGTTTTACCCATTTGGTAGAGTTTTGATGTGCCGTTTTTAACATTGTACAAGTTACTTGGTGGCCAAGTAACCTTTACTAACCACTTTATGCCAAGTGGGTGGCAAGAATTAAAACTTGAAAAGCAAGTTTTAATCTTGACCTTTCATTTATTATATTTTACTCGGGAGCCAATATCTTATCCATTCTGTAACATCCTCCAAGTGCAAGTCAATCCTTAAGTCATGACATTATGCTTAGAAGTTGTTATTATAATTTAGTGGACCTTTCTTAGTTATCTATAGCAAGATCAATTGAATCGTGAAGTAACTAATCCTGATTCTATTAAAATGTAAATAAAGAGACACAACATTTATTGAATACATAGCTGAGTATAAAAGAAAGCTCCTCTATGAGCTTGAGTACATATCTGGTCTCTAATAGAGTTACATACATATCTATTTCACTAAATACAACCTAATACAAGCATTAACTACTACATGTTGCAATTCAGAGTTCTTTTGCATAGCAACATCATAGTCCTCTGGCTTAACCTAGAGCGAACAAAACACAAACACATAGGGTGAGAATTATACAATTCTCAGTTATCCCCAAAATACATAATTATAATGTCATCATCATCGTCCCAGGCACTTCGGTTTATCAAGAAAATGTGATCATACAATACATATTAAATATCCATTTTAAAGTTCTAAAATCATCCTTCCGAAGTGGGTAGCTTTTATTATTCAATCACATATCATACTACTCAACAGCATATAAACCCTATCCTGCTAAATCACAACTTAACATATTGGCCTCAATATTGATACTAAAATTCTTCACTTAGCACATAAGATAAAATACTACTTTAGGGTAATAGGCTACATTTTCAGGATTGAGCTCATTCCTATACATAATCATTGGATTTACTTTCTCCAATTCTCATCCAGACCTATTCCTAGTCAAGTTTACTTCCCCGACCTAATTAAGGTAGGTTTACTTTCCTCGACTAGTCAGGTTTACTTTCCCCGACAACCGGATTTACTTTCTCAGTCCAAGAATTATAAACTTTATGCTTTTCTTTGTAGTCATGTTTACCATCCCAACTGGTCAGTTTCTTTCCCAAACCAGGACTTATTTTCTAAGCCCAAGAAACATAATCTTATGCTTTCCTTTCACATATGAGCAATTATAATAAGCATTCATATCTATGTGTACCTAACCTCATCAATAAGTTCACATGCTCAATTATTCATATTCATATTCTTATGTTCATGCTATTCTAGTACAAGATGCCATTATTTCATCAATTTCAAGCATCAATTCATTTTCAGCACAATGACAATTTCACATATTCATAGCACAATTTATTTGCACATCAAACAATCAATTCAGAGGCTATAAAAATTCTCAAGGACGCTTCAATGTGTCCACAAGGTCTCATAAAAATTTTAGAGGAAAAAGAGTTCTCTAACTATTAAAAAAATTAGATAAATTAAAAGGTAAAAACCCCCTATTTCCAGCCAATAGCCATAGTTCCCAATTTTATTACCCTATGAAATGAACATATCACATCATACAAAAATTCACAGTTGGACCTCAATATGTCCTAAATAGCCTGTAAAAATTTCAGGTGATTATTCAATCATTTGATGTAGTAATAAAATTAGCAAAGTTTGTAGCTTAAATCCCAATAATCGGGCAGCACATAGTTCACTTTAGTTCATGATTTTTTTTTAGCGGTAAGTCCGAAACAAGGCTCAAGAAAATTTATGGAACTATCCTAGGGTGTTAGCTTTAACATATATTTTTAGCTCATGAAAATATCCACAAATATATCAGAAAATTCGTGTTTAGTTCCTCCATAGCAAAACCGAAATTCCAGCAACATGCTTCAAAATCTCTTTTGACAAAAATGATTTTTAAAATCATCCAAACACTCCACCAAAATTCATACATCAATATCAACATATTATCAACCAATATAGCTAGAAATTTTGGACAGGATCAATCAAAAATGTTAAGAATAAATTTGGGAAGAAAAGACCAAAGAATGTAACACCCTGAAAATTATTAAAAAAGAAAATTAATTTGAGCTTTGTTAGTCGTAATTTTAAAAATATAACAGTTTAGCAACGATGAGGGTGACCCAACGGACGTATCAAAAAAAAAATTCCGGGTGAATAGTAATATTGGGGGCCCCACGGTTCGGACGGAAACTAAAATTAAACAGAAAGTACCCAAAGTTAGGAAAATATGAGAATAAGATTAGAAATGTGTGGGAATGACAATTTTATGTTTAGAATTAATTTTCGGATAATATCGGTTTTATTGGGTAAGGTGTTTACCCGTTCGGTAAGATTTCGTGTGCGTTTTTAACAAAAGATATTTCCATCATAACCAATGGATAATATCCACCTTTTAAGACATGTGGAAGGTCAAGATTTAATCTTGGAATCCAAGATTAAATCTTAGCTATCCATTATTGCCTTGTCACCTAAATAATGATCACTTTGTAAAATATCTCCATTTCATTTATTAAAGCAAGCCAAGTCACAACTTCCTCTCCAAGTTCGATGAGCATTTCGTGGTCAGCAAGAGGAAGAAGAGAGCAGCCACCATTGTTGTCCTCAAGAGCTTGTTCTTGAGTTCCAAGCCCAAAAACTCCAAGCTAGAGTTGTTGGATCATCAAAAGTTCTTCACTAGCTTGTTCTACACCCAATTCTCTATCAATCTAACCGAACAAAATTTTCATTCCTCATCAAAACCTTGTGTTGCACCTCACACCTCACTGATATCAGAGGGGTTTGAAGTTGAATTGGGAGCTTTGGAGGAGAGGGAAGCAAGCTTGGTTAATCTTGAAGCCAAGGAGCTAATAGGTTACTACAAGTAGGGTTTCTCCTCCTTTCCTTGTAAAATTTTTCTGATCTATTTTGGCATGACCTACGTCCGAAATTTCTGGTTGTATTGATGGATAACATGTTGATATTGATGTGTAAATTTTTGTGGTGTGTTTGGGTGGTGTTGGAAAAGGGTTTTTATCAAAGGAAATTGGGACTAGGTTGCTGGATTCCTAGTTGTCCTACCAACAGTCATTATGCACGAATATCTGGTATATTTGTGGTTGTTTTTAGGAGCTAAAAAAATTATATGTTGAAGGTAACATCTTAAAATAACTACATGAATTTTCTTGGGTGTTATTTTTAAGGTTTGATGCCTCAAAAAAATCAAGAACCGAAATATGCCTGATGCTATCCTGGTTGTTGAAGCTGAAGCAGTAAACTTGTCCGAATTTATTATCATAGCAATTGATTGAATTATCCTTTGAAATTTTTACAAAAAGTTAAGGATATATTGAAGTATCACTGTAAATTTTATTGTTTATTGATTCAATCATTTGATAGGGTTAAACATTATGAGAATTCTGGTCTAGCTGTGAATTGGTGGTCCCTGACCACTGAATTTGTACAATTTATTAAGGGAGTTAGAGACCTCCGTTAGTGTTGAAATTTTTATGGGACCTCGAGGACACATTGAAGTGTTCTTGAGAATTTTTATAGCTCCTGAATTGATTGGTTTTTGTGTAAATAAATTGTGCTACAATAGTGTGAAATATGCCATTATGCTGGAAATGTAACAATGCTTTGAATTGATGAAATAATGGTATTTTAGGCTCTAGTATGACATGGATACTTGATGTTGATTGTTTGGCTATGTGACTTGTGACATATGATTGCATATTGGACAGTTTAGAGATTGATGTATTGGACACAAATGAGAAGTCCGTTGTGAATGGATGCATGTATGTGTTTTACGCATGCAATGAATGATGTCCTGAATTAAATTCTATAGTCAAAAGAAACTTGGGATCCTTTTTGACTTGTCAAGGGCAAATAATGAAACACAAGATCCTTTTGACTTGTCGAAGGCAAATAGAGTGAGTTGAGGTCCTTTTGACTTTTCAGGAAAATAGAGAGGAATGTGATCCCCTTTGATTCATCAAGGGCAATCAAAGATAATTTCATTATATTGGGCATATGCATATTTATACATATTGGTTCTTTTTGTTTGCCCTTACTTACTATGAGTATGAGTTTATGGTAAGGGTGTACTAAGTGATTGATATTTTTTTAAAGGCAACCCACTTTGGATAGATTGACTTTGAACTTTAAAAATGAATAGTTATTATGTAATGTATGATCACCTTTTGTTAAGTAAACCGAAGTGGTTGCGGTGATGATGACATGAATTTTTGTATATGTTTTAGGGGACGCCCCTAGAATTTTAAGATTCTCACCCCTATATATTTGTTTTCCGTGTCCCCAGGTTGACCTAGAAGACGGTAAGGCTCAGGAAAAAGATCAAGTGGATTTTGCAGTAGTTATAGCAGGACTTGTGTTTGTTGTACTTAAGTGTATGCATATGTCTAGAACATAAAAGATAACATATGCATCCAAAGCTCTTATAAGAGCTCCCTCTTGTACTTGACTTGTATTAAATAAATACGTTGTTTTCTTGCAATATATTTTGATAGAACCACGAGTTAATTGATACACGATTCGGATTCTCATTTTAGACAACAAAGAAAGGTCCGCTAATTTATAAGTAACATCTCCTAAGCATAGTGTCATGACTTGAAGATGACATTGTACTTGGGAGGATGTAATGAAGAAAACCCTACTTTTGGTGTCTAATGGATCCTTGGCTTCAAGTTACTCCAAGATTGATCCCTTCCACTTCAAAGATCCAAAATCAACCTCAAATCCTTCCTAAATAAGTGAGGAAGCAAGGTATCAAGGTGAGAATTGATGGAGATTTGAGATTTTAATCGGTTAGATTTGTAGGTATTGAGGTGTAGAACAAGTTTAGTGAAAGGATCTTGGTATTTTAGTGACTTTGAGCTAGGGTTTTGCAAGCTTGAAGTTTGTTAATGGAGGTTTGAGAGGAAAAACAATGGAAGGCTTCTTTTCAAGGCCTCTTGGCCGAAAATGATGATGGTGGGGTGATAAGGTTGGTTGTGTTGTGTTTATCTTGTGTTAAAGTATAGATATCATTTAATATAAATGTGTAATTCTTTAAAGAAAAGGAAAACAAATGGATGGCTAGGATTTAATCTTGGTTTACAAGATTAAATCTTAGCCTTACACTTGGCTTTAATGGAAATACATTATCCATGTATAATGATTAAACTATCTTTAATGTTAGAAACTACACCGAAATTTCCTGAACGGATGAGATATTGGCTCCCGATTAAAATATAATAAATCAAAGGTCAAGATTAAAACTTGCTTTTCAAGTCTTAATCCTTGCCATCCACTTGGCATAAAGTGGTTGGTAAAGGTTACTTGACCACCAAGTAACTTGTAGGGTGTTAAAAATCGCACATCAAAACTCTCCTGAACGAGTAAAACCCATACAGGGTAGTCAAACATTACCGAAAATTAATTCTAGGCTTCCCATTCCTTACCATTTCTAACCTTAACCCTCTCTTTTCTCAATCCAGGGCATTTCCAGTCCAAATCTAGGGTTTCGTTGTCGGACCTGCAAGGTTATTATTCACCCTGCCGAATTTTTTTTTTATAGGTCCGTTAGGCCACGCTCATATTGCCAAACTGCAGATTTTTGAAATTATGACTAACAAAGTTCAAATTAATTTTTAAATGATTTTCAGGGTGTTACATATTCAGTGGAATTTCGATGTGCAAGTTTAACAGAAAAAGCTATTTGTTCACCAAGCTAAAGTGAGCCACTTATCTTGAGCCAAGTGGATGGCCAAGAATCATTCTTTGACTATCCAATCAAATCCTAGCCATCCATTTTGCTTTCTTAGATTAAGAACTATCTAATTATAATGTATAATATTCATGCATTTATTATAAGATCAACACAAGTTCAAATCTTCTCCAAGAAGCCAAATTCTTCTTCTTTAAGCCTCATTTTCAGCCAGCCTAAGAGAAGAACATCAGCCACCATTTTTATTTCTTCAAGAGCTTACAACTTGCTTCAAATCACCAAAACTCTTGCCTAAAGTTCCTAAAACCACAAACTATCTTCACAAAACTTGTTCTACACGTAATGCCTACAAATCTAACCGATTAAAATATCAAATCTCCATCCATCCTCCTCTTGATGCCTTACTTCTTCACTGATTTAGGAAGGATTTGAGGTTGATTTGGGAGCTTTGGAGTGGAAGGGATCAATCTTGGAGCCAAGGATCCATTAGACACCAAAAGTAGGGTTTTCTTTGTCTTTTCTCTTCAAATTTATTCTAATGATTTCTGATTGAGTTAGGTCCAAAATTTTTTATTGTATTGGTTGAAAATACATTGATATTGATGTTTTGATTATGCTGGAGTGTTTAGATGAAGTTAGAAGTCATTTTTGTGAAAAGAGATTTTGAACCTTGTTGTTGGATTTTTTATTTTTACAGGCAGCAAGCTGATTACGAATTTTCTCAGAATTTTGGATATTTTTAGGAGCTAGAAAAAATATATGTTGAAGCTAACATCTTAGATTAGTTCCACAAATTTTCTTGGGCTCTGATTTTGACTCCTAATGCTTTAAAAAAATCAGAAACTAAAGTGAACTATGTGTTGCCTGGATTATTGGAACTGAAGCTATAAACTTTGCTAATTTTATTACCATACCAAATGATTGAATAATCACTTGAAATTTTTATAGAGTGTTGATAACATCTGAAGTGTAACTTTTGCTAAGGTTAAAAATTATGAATTTCGGGCTTAACAAGTTTAAGTGGCTTTGAGCATAGTTAGAGAACTATTTTTGCTCTGAAATTTTTAGGGAACCTTATGAACACATTGAAGGGTCTTGGATAATTTTTATAGCTTCTGAATTAATTGTTTGATGTGCAACTAAATTGTGCTATGAATGTGTGAAATCAGCCATTATGCTGGAAGTGCAACAATGCTTTGAATTGATGAAACAATGGCATTTTGGTTATAGTATGGAATGAATACTTGATGTTACATATTTGGCCATATGACTTGTGATATATAAATATATGCTAAAGGAAGGGAAGAGTGGTTTATGAGGCATGATTGAAATTTCATTGTGAATGAAATGCCTACTTGTGCTTTATGCATGCATTTGGAAAAGGAAAAGAGAATGCATAAACTTAAATTGTGCATGTTCTGACATATGGAAAAAATAGAAAGAAGACTTAGGTTGAATAAGGGAAGGAAGGGAAAAGAGGAACTTTCCCAAATATTTTGAGTCGGTAGACGTATCAGCTAAAAATAGATCTGTGTGTGATTCGAAATGGAAGAAAATGAAGTCTGATGATCACATATAGGAATGAGCTAGTCCTGATAACCAATCTATTTCCCTTATGTGGTGTGATCCACTATAAATACCGTTTGGTACAAACTATCTATTGTGGAGTTGTCCACGGCAAATACCCGTTGGGTATAAACTAATTCTTTCCTATGTCAAGGAAAAGAGAAAATGCACTGTTTTAATTTCTATGGCCATAAGTGAAACTAGGTTACTTTGAGATAATTTCCCTACATTTGACATATGCATAATCATATCGTATGTAACCTCTTGATTAGAGTTACTTATTATGTGTTTAGGCTTCATGATATATGTGCATTAAGTGAGTGAATACTAAAAGGAATCTACTTCGAAAAAATAGTTTTTGAACTTTAAAATGAATCGTTGATATATGTTGCATGCTCACATTTTCTTAATAAACCGAAGTGGCTGGACGACGATGACATGGATTTTTAGTATATGTTTGGGATACCCTATTGAGAATTTTATAATTCTCACCCCTATGTGTTTGTGTTTCAGATCGTCTCCAGGTTAATCCAGATGACTATGATGCTGCTACGCAAAAGAACTCAAAATTGAAATAGTATAGTAGTTAATACTTTTATTATGTTGTACTTAGTGGAACGATACGTATGTAAATGTATTAGAGAACAGATATGTATTTAGTCATGTATTCAATAAATGTGGCATTTCTTTGTAATATGTTTTAATAGAATTACGCTTAGTTATTTCACACGTTAATCGAGCTTGCTATAGATATTTAGGAAAGGTCCACTAATTAATAAGTAACAACTCTCGAGTATGATGTTATGGCTTAAGATGAGGTTGTACTGGAGAGGATGTTACATTTCTTGCCTAAACAAAATCCTCATATTTTCTAAATAAAAAGCTATAATAAAGTAACACTATATTAAGACAAATTGGGGATGTTACATTTCTCCCTCCTTCAAGAAATTTCATCCTCGAAATTTGATTACCTTAATTAAAAATCTCTAGATAGTCTTTCTGAAGATCCTTTTCTTTTTCCTACATTGCCTCTTCGGAATCAATCCTTCCCATAGGACTTTTACCAAGGAAATAGTTGTACCACCTTCTAGTTCCTTCAGGCTTTTATCCAAAATCTTAACAGGTTTAACCTCATAGGTTAAATCATCTCTTACTTGAATCCAAATTCTGGAGTAGATGTGAAGGATCAGGGGATTATTTCTTTAATTGAGACACATGAAAGACATCATGAAGGTTTGAGAGGTTTGGAGGTAGAGCAAGGTGATAGGCAACAAAACCAATTTGGTTCAAAATTTGATATGGACTAAGAAAATGAGGACTCAACTTCCTAGTTTTCAAAGCTCTCTAGCCCTATTGTAGGAGAAACCCTTAGAAATACGTGTTCACGATCTTGAATTATAGAGGCTTCCTTCTTCTAGCATAACTCTTTTGCCAACTTTGTGCAGTCAACAATTTATCCCTGATAAGCTTAATCTGGTCTATGGTCCTTTGGACAATTTAGGTCTTAGCATTTTTCTTTCACCAACTTCATACTAGCACAATGGGAATCTACACTTTCGACCATATAAAGCCTCATACAGTGCCATTCCAATCCTGGAATGATAACTGTTGTTATATGAAAACTTTACTAATGGCAGGTCACGATCCCAATGTCCTTGCTGTTCCAAGACATAGGCTCTCAACATATCCTCTAAGGTCTGTATGGTTCTCTCAAAGTGCCCATTAGCTGAGGATGATAAGCAGTACTAAGACATAACCTAGTACCAAAGGCTCTTTGTAATATTTCCCAAAACCTAGAGGTAAACCTAGGATCTCTATCAGAGACAATCCTGATGGGCACGCCATGGAGTCTAACAATCTCATTAATGTACAATTGAGCATGTTTATCTAGTGAATAGGTAGCTCTAATGGCTAAGAAATGAGCATATTTAGTCAATCTATCCACTATGCCCAAATTCCATCATGTCCTAAAGATGTCCTAGGCAATCCTATCACAAAATCCATGGCCATGTTATCCCACTTCCATTCATGGATTTCTAAGGGTTGGAGTAAGCTTGAGGGTTCTGATGTTCAATCTTGACTTTCTAACAAACAGGCATATTGCCACAAATTCTGCTATATCCCTCTTCATTCTTGGCCACCAAAAGAATTGTTTAATTTCTTGATACATTTTGTTGGCTCCAAGGTGTATGGTATACCTACTGTTATGTGCTTCATTTAAGATTAATTTCCTTAGATTTCCTACACTAGGTACACATAACATGTCATGATATAACAATGCTCCATCTCCAGCAATGCAAAAGTCCTTTTGTTCCCCTTTAACTACTAACTCTTTGTAGGTTTGCAAAAGTTGATCCTCCTTCTTACCTTCAATGATCTGTTTCCTAAGGTTATTTTCTATCCTCAAGTGATTCAAACTGAAATGGTCGGCCTCTATGTTTACTTCAAGATTCAAATCTCTAAATTTTTCTAATAATTCCGATTCTTTGACCATCAAACTTGCCACATGTAGAGATTTTCTCCTCAGTGCATCGGCAACTACATTGGCTTTACCCACGTGGTATTTAACTTCAAAATCATAATCTTTAAAAATTCTAACCACCTTCTTTGTCTCAAATTCAACTCTTTTTGGTCAAACAAATACTTCAAACTCTTATGGTCATGAAAGCCTCAAACTTAACACCATATAGGTAATGTCTCCATATCCTAAGAGCAAAAACAATAGTTGCTAACTCTAAGTCATGGGTAGGGTAATTCTCCTTATGTGGTCTTACCTAGAAGCATAAGCTACTACTTTTCCTTCTTACATTAAGACACAGCCTAAACCTTTTTTGGAGGCATCACTATACACTACAAAACTTTTTTCTGGGTTAGGGATAACTAATTGGGCAGATGTTGTAACATCCTCCCAAGTACAACATTAGTCTTAAGCCATAACATTAGACTTGAGAGTTATTACTTATAAATTAGTAGACCTTTCTTACATATCTATAACAAGTTCGATTAGTTCGTGTAATAACTAACTAAGCATAATTCTATTAAAATATATAACAAGGAAACACAGTATTTATTGGATACATAGTTAAGTACAAAAGGAAGCTCTTCTATGATCTTTAATACATATATATTCTCTATTACGTTTACAAACATATACATACCACTAAGTACAACCTAATAAAACATTAACTACTAAACTACTAATTCTGATTCCTTTGTATAAGCCTGGCAATTCTCTAGCTTAACCTGGAGAACACGGAAACACAAACACATAGGGTGAGCATTATACAATTCTCAGTAGGGCAACTCCCAGTTACACAATCATAATATCATCGTCATCGCCCAGCCATTTCGGTTTATTAAGAAAATGTGAGCATGCAACATATATCAAAGTTTCATTTTAAAGTTCAAAAAACCATTATTCCGAAGTGGGTTTCTTTTAGCATTCAATCACTTAAAGAATATATCTCATAATGTTCCAACAAATACTAAATCACACAAGGCAGACAATTCAGAATAACATGAGTATGCCTATGATAACCGTAGTGAAATTATTTCAAAGTGACCTGTGTTCACTTATGGCCATAGAAGTTAAATCAATGCATTTTTCTCTTTTCGTCGACATAGGAAAGACTTAAGTGATACCCAATGGGTATTTGCTGGACAACTCCATAATAGATAGTTTATACCAAATGGTATTTATAGTAGATCACACCACACAAGGGAAATGCAGACCTTTTAAGACTAGAGCTCATTCCTATACGTGATCATCAAACTTCATTTTTTTTCCATTTCAAATCACACACAAATCTATTTGTAGCTTATATGTCTACCAACTCAAAACCAATTTGGGAAGTTCCTCTTTCCTTCCCTTCATTCAACCTAAGTCTTGTTTCTGTTTTATCCATATGTCAGAACATGCATGATTAAAGTTTATACATTTTCTTTCCTTTTCCAAATGCATGCATAAAGCATAGGTTGGCATTCATTCACAATACAATTTCAATCATGCCTCATAAACCACTCTTTACTTCCTCTGGCATGAATTTATGTGTCACAAGTCATATGGCCAAATAGTTAACATCAAGTATTCATGTCATACTAGAACCCAAAATGTTATTATTTCATCAATTCAAAGCATTGTTTCATTTCTAGCACAATGGCAAATTTCACACCTTTTTAGCACAAATTTATTTGCTCATCAAACAATCAATTCAGAGGCTATAAAAATTCTCCAAGACACTTCAATATGTCCATAAGATCCATAAAAATTTCATAGCAAAAAGAGTTCTCTAACTATGTTAACAAAATTAGACATATTCGGTGATTAGAGACCACTTAACCTCAGCTCAAAACCCAAAATTCATAATTTTTAACCCTAGCAAATGATTAAATCAATTCAAAAGAAAAATCACGATTGAACTTCAAGATGTTGAACTTCAAAAGACTCTAACTGCTATAAAAAATATATGCGGTTAGAGTCTTTATCATGCTTCACGAAAATTCTAAGAGTTGCCTTAGGAGTTATCTTCAACATATATTTTTTATAGCTCATGAAAATACCCACAAATATATCAAAAATCGTGATTCATAGCATGCTAGTACAAATCTAAAATTCCAGCACATGCTTCAAAACTTGTTTTGCTAAAATGGGTTTTCTAACATTATCCAAACACTCCACCAAAATTCATACATCAATATCCATATATCATCAACCAATACAACCAAAAATATTCAGCCAAATCGTAAGCAAATCAGAAAAACAAATTTGAAGTAAAAGAGGTTTAAAATGCCCTACTTTTGGTGTTTAAAGGATTCTTGGCTCCAAGATTGATCCCTTCCACTTTAACGCTCCCAAACCACATCCAAAACCTTATGAAATCAGTGAGGGAGTATGGTATTAAGGTGAGGATTGATGGAGATTTGAGATTTAATCGGTCAAATTGATAGATTATGAGGAGTAGAACAAGTTTTGTAAAAGGATCTTGGTGATTAGTGATTTTGAGCTAGGGTTTTTGAAGCTTGAAGCTTGTTAATGCAGGTTTGAGAGGAAGAACAATGGAGGAAGGGTTCTTGAAGAGGCCGATGGAGTGATAAAGTTGGTGGTTTTATATTTATCTTGATATAAATGTAGTATTTATGTAGGTAAAGTATAATTTTCTTTCTTTTTGGAAAAGAAATTATATGAATGGCTAGGATTTGATTGGATAGTCAAAGAATGAATCTTGTCCATCCACTTGGCTTAAGATAAGTGGCTCACTTTAACTTGGGAGCAAGTAGCTTTTTAATGTTAAATCACACACCGAAATTCCACCAAATGGATGAGATATTGGCTCTCGAGTAAAATATAATAAATGAAAGGCCATGATTGAAACTTCCTTTTCAAGTTGCAATCCTTTCCATCCACTTGGCATAAAGTGGTTGGCAAAGGTTACTTGGCCACTAAGTAACTTGTACGGTGTTAAAAACCGCACATCAAAACTCTACCAAATGGGCAAAACATGTACCCAGGTAATCAAATATTGCACGAAAATTCTAGGCATAACTTTTCATTCCTTATCATTTCTAACCTTAACCCTCTCTTTTCTAATCTTGGGCATTTCCTGTCCAGGATCAGGTTTAAACTTCCTCGCAAGCAATAGGGCCCACAAGGTTATTATTCACCCGACTCTAAATTATTTTTTTTTTACGTCTGTTGGGCCACCCTCATCATTGCTAAACTAGATTTTTGAAATTATGACTAACAAAGATCAAATTAATTTTTAAATAATTTTTAGGGTGTTATAGATGCGAGCCTAAATTTTAACTCTAGAAAACTACTTTCACACTCAGTGTCCACACAAATAGTTTTCCTTTTCGGGTTAACCTAGTCAAAGGCAAAGCTAATTGTGAGAATCCTTGGATAAACCTTCTGTAATATCGGCAAGTCCTAAGAAACTCCTAATCTTACCATCTTAGGTTTCTCCCAAGACAACACAGGTTTTACCTTGCTAGGTCCACAGACACTCCGTTCTCATTGATCACATGACCTAAGAATTTTACTTCTTTTAGCTAGAAATCATACTTCTCTAGTTTTGCATACAATTGTTTCTCCTTCAATATCTGCAAAACTATTCTCAAATGCTCCTTATGTTCATTCTAGTCTTAGAATAAATTAAAATATCATCAATAAACACCACCACAAATTTGTCTAGGAAAGGTCTAAAAATTCTATTCATATAATCTTAGACAATCCAAAAGGCATCACCAAAAACTCATAATGTCCATACCTAGTCCTAAAAGTCTAGGTATATCTTTTTCCTTAATCCTAATTTGGTGATACCTTGACCTTCGATCTATCTTAGAGAACACTGTAGCTCCTCCTAGTTGATCAAAAAGGTCCTCAATCCTAGGAAGGGGACACTCTTATTCTTAATGGTAACTTTATTCAATTGATGATAATCAATGCACAACCTTAAGCTACCATCCTTTCTTTACGAACAACACAAGTGCTCCCCAAGGTGAGGCATTAGGTCTAATGAATCCTTTCCCTAATAGATCCTTTATCTATTTCTTCAATTCACTCAACTTAAGAGGTGACATTCTATAGGGTGCTATGGATATAGGACTAGTACTAGGCAAGAGTTCAATAGAAAACTCTATCTCTCTCTTAGGAGGTAAACTCTGAATATCAGGTGGAAATACCTCAGGAATTCTTTTACTGAAATATCTTCAATCTTCAGCTCATCATTTGCCTCTGATTCCAATGAGTATAGTAAAGCACATCCTAGGGTTTGTTTCATTAAACATTCTCCTATTTGATTGGCCAAGGATTCAACAATCTCTAATAAGGAGTTTGCAAGAGTATTTTGAATAGAGAAATGTAGGGTTTTCTTATGGCAATTTAGAAAGACATCATTATCAGAAAACCAATTCATACCTAGAATAATATCAATATTATCCATAGGTAAACAAATAAGGTCAACACTAGAACAATGAGTACCAATTTGAATATGACTATCCAAATAAACAGAAGAAGTCAAAATTCTACTCCTAGTGGGCGTAGAGACAATCAAGTCATGTGGCAGGATAGACATGGGTAATTCAAGTTCATTTGCACAAGTTGGAGAAATAAAAGAATAAGTAGCTCCAAATCAACAGTGCAATTAATGTTTTATTATTCAAAATACACATACCCTATATTAGTTTAGGATTTTAAGCTCTTGTGTATTCAGGGCAAAGACTCTCCCTTTGGCTTGAGGCCTCTGATTGGAAATTTCTCCCTTATGCCTTGGGGACATTCATGTAAGTAGTGTCCCTATTTTTCACATGTGAAACAAACACCCTTTCCTTTCAAGCATGGCTTATTTCCATGATTTTTCCCATAATTTCCACAAACAAGAGTTGGGGCAGGTGTAAGACTGTCTTATGGTGGCAAAGGCATTTTTCCTCTATAGGTTCCTCCTAGCTGATTTGGTTTTGGTTAAAGTTACGGTTCCTATTCTTTTGAAATTATAATGGGGTAAATCTACTTTTATCTTCCTCTCTTTTTCTTCTCAACATATTCTCGCTCGCCGCCAAGTCTTTAATATTTTGTTCGGCAATTCTGCATTTATTCACCAGTAGAGGAAAATTCCTGATTTCCATAGTACTTACAGCATTCTTTAGTTCTAGATTTAGGCCAGCCTCAAATTCCATTGCTTCCAAGCTTCACCTAGATTGAACTTTAAGTAAGATGAGAACTCGACCAATTCTTCAAATTTTGATACATATTGTCCAACAATCATATTTTCCTGCTTCATTCAGGAATTCAGTCTTTCTGGTTCTTTACACTTATTGGAAAATATTTTTCCAAAAAAGGTAACTTTGAATTGTCCCCATGTGAGAGGAACTTCTTGTGCCTCTAACAGAGACTTAGTGCCCCTCCACCAATGCTCAGCCTCACCAACAAGCATATAGGTGGCATAAGTCACCTTCTCTCATCGGTGCACACCATGGCCTCAAATATCTTTTCTATGTTCATCAACCAATTTTCAGCTATGGTTAGGTTGTATTCTCCTTTGAAGGATGGAGGTTGCATCTTTTTAAAGTCAGTTAACCCATAGAATTTAGGGTGTAAACCAGGTGTATCTCCATTAGCAATTCGTTGACCATTGCCATTCCGTTTCTAGCACCATTCTCATCCATCCGTTCAGCATCCTATTAGTCAACATCACTTGTTCCCTAATCGTTGTAGCCATATCCTCCAAGGTATTTCTATCTTCTTCTCCACCATTAAGAGGAACAAATCTCTCTTGGTTGCATGTTGTTTCTTCATACATAGTTAGTTATGTATTGAGGTGATCAAGCTCAATATTCCTACCTACAGCTAGAAACAATTGCCACACAAAACAAACTTATATAAAGAAAACCCTATATGGAGAAATATGACATACATGAATTCTACCTAATAACGGTTGTCTTCGAAGGAAAGTCCTGATACTATTAATGTAACACCTTACAAAGCTCTAATTCTTCCACCTTAATTTTTAATATTATTATTATTTTAAACAATAGTTAGCTAACCTAATATTATTAACATGTAATATGAAATTTTGCTAGAATTTTTTTTTTAAACCTATGATTATTTCTCATTCATAATCCTATATTGGAATAATGTATACCAATTGTAAATCATGCATCTGGTAGATTCCTAGGAAAGAGGTGGGTCACAATGGACATGCTTAAATACCAAGTCTTTCCTAGCCATAATCTTTCTAAATTACACTTTCACAGTAATACACTTTCTTCCAGGAACCCAAAGGTAATTTTTAAATGACAAAGAATACTTCTTTTCTAACATCATACTATTATTTGTTAATTAGTAATTCCCACAATTTAGATAACCATCATCTATAAAAACATACTTCACTACCAACATCAATTCATAGGATCCAAGTACATATTACACATTCAAGATACGTAAAGGAAAACTTTAATACAACAATATAACATAACCAAAGTCTGGCAATAGATTGTATAGATTCTATCTAGTACACATAATAGAATCTGATTATTCAGAAATTAAGTCCAAGGCTATATTCATTTCACCTCGATGACGATCCATGCTATTTGAAAACATCAAAGAAAAAGGTTGAGAGAAGTCTCCTAGTAAGGTGATGTTTCTAGGGGTGTCCCACTTCATCCCAAAAATACTAAGAATAAAGCGAGAGTAGTAAGATACAATCTTTTGTATTAACTTAAATTATATTTTACTAATGTCAAGCAAGATGAAAGTGCATAATATCAATCATCATAAAAGTGCATTAAAATAAGTGTAATAAATAATCATGAGTATACTATAAACTCTCTTTATAATATCTTGTTCCTTCTAATGGTTTATAGTCTGCAAGGTTTGTTTCATATTGGATTATGAGAGCTCTCATTGCTAGGGCATCCCCAGTCAAATCAGTGAATGCCAAGTCCTTGTCCGCTAGCATGGCGGGCCCAAGGCATCACTACAATATTCACCAAGTCCTTTTCGCTACAAGGCGAGGCCCAAGTTGTTGTTTAGCAACTCCAGACTAAGTGTTCACTAAGTCCTTCTCCGCTATAAGGCAAGGCCTGAGGTGTCATTTATTTATGTATCTATTTCACATAGTGCATACAGTATACATAAAGAATGAAAATTACATAAAGTTTCCATGATTTCTTTTATATTTACATATAGATCACAAGATTTTTCATATTTACACATAAAGCCCAAACAACATAGGATTCCTAAAATACTCATAAAACCCATATTTGTTGTAATTATCATTGAAGCACCAAATTACACTATGATAATAAATTCTTTTCCTTTTATAATAAAATATGCTAAACTTAGTTTTTAATCATATAATAATTTAATTTCAAGTAATAATATGTTACTAATTCCATAAGCCTAAATACACCCAAAATTATTTCAAATCTATCTTTAGAAAATATGTAGGTAAATTACCTTTACATGGTCAACATAAAAAAAATATTTTTATCTATATAAAGATATAATCATAGGGTAAATAAAAGAGCAATGAAATCTTCAAGAAATATTTAAAAAGAAATAATCTAAAATGGAACCCAAGCTTTAGGAAATCACTTCAAGTAAGAAACTAATTAGTTTACATGTCATGTTCCTAATGGAACCTTAACTTAAATATTTGTAAATAATATTTCTTAATGTTCATCAATGTATATATTCAAGTCAAATATTTATAGTTCAAGATTCATGTAGTCCAAGGTCCATAGTTCAAGTCCAAATGTTATGATCATAAATTATCTCAATCAAGTCCAAGTAAGTCTTAAAGACTCATAATAGTTCGGATAATATCTATAAATTCATAAGTCCATAACAAAGGTCATGATTAATATAAATATATTTTAGTGTCTTTTTATATCTTATTAAATCATAATTGTAACACCCTGAAAATTATTTAAAAATTAATTTGATCTTTATTAGCCGTAATTTCAAAAATCTAACAATTTAGCAATGATGAGGGTGGCCCAATGGATGTTTTAAAAAGAAAAAATCTCGGGCGGGGGTGAATAGTAATCTTGCGGGTTCCACAAGCATGTGACGGCTGAAACCCTAGATCCAAGACAGGAAATGCCTGAGACTAAGAAAAGAAAGGGTTAAGGTTAGAAATGATAAGGAATGAGAAGTTATACCTAGAATTAATTTTTTGACAATGTTTGATTACCCAGGTACGGTATTTTGCTTGGTCGATAGAGTTTTGACGTGATTTTAACACGTACAAGTTACTTGGTAGCCAAGTAGCCTTTGCCAACCACTTTATACCAAGTGGATGGCAAGGATTGAAACTTGAAAAGTAAGTTTCAATCATAGCCTTTCATTTATTATATTTTACTCGGGAGCCAATATCTCATCCGTTCGGAAATTTCGTGTGATTTTAATACCAAAAAAACTACTTGCTCCCCAAGTTAAAGTGAACCAATTATCTTGAGCCAAGTGGATGGACAAGATTCATTCTTTGACTATCCAATCAAATCCTAGTCATTCATATAATTTCTTTTCCCAAAAAGAAAGAAAATTACACTTTACCTACATAAATACTACATTTATATCAAGATAAACATAAAACCACCAACCTTGTCACTCTATCATCATCACTTTCAGCCAGACCTCTTCAAGAACCCTTCCTCCATTATTCTTCCTCTCAAACCTCCATTAACAAGCTTCAAGCTTCAAAAACCCAAGCTCAAAATCACTAAAACACCAAGATCCTTTCACAAAACTTGTTCTACTCCTCATAATCTATCAATCTAACTGATTAAAATCTCAAATCTCCATCAATTCTCACCTTCATACCTTACTTCCTCACTGATTTCATAAGGGCTTGATGTGATTTGGGAGCTTTGAAGTGGAAGGGATTAATCTAGGAGCAAATTGGAGCCAAGAATCCTTTAAACACCAAAAGTAGGGCATTTTAAACCTCTTTTGCTTCAAATTTGTTTTTCTGATTTGCTTATTGATTTGGCTAAATATTTTTAGTTGTATTGGTTGATGATATATGGATATTGATGTATGAATTTTGGTGGAGTGTTTGGATGATGTTAGAAAACCCATTTTGGCAAAACAAATTTTGAAGCATGTGCTGGAATTCTGGATTTGTCCTGGAGGCTGTGAATCATGAATTTTTTGATATATTTGTGGGTATTTTCATGAGCTATAAAAAATATATGTTGAAGATAACATCCTAAGACAACTAGAATTTCGTGGAGCATGATAAAGACTCTAACTGCCTGAAAAAAATCATGAACCGAGACTATATATGTGTTGTCTGAATTTCTGGTCTTGAAGTTGCAAATTTTGCTAATTTTTTAACATAGCAAATGATTTTGGCAACATCTTGAAGTCCTGCCTGAAAAAAATCATGAACTAGACTATATATGTGCTGAATTTTTGGTCTTGAAGCTACGAATTTTGCTAATTTTTTTAACATAGCAAATGATTGATTTTTCCTTTGAAATTTTTAGAGTGTTGACAACATCTTGAAGTTCAACCGTGATTTTTATTTTGAATTGATTCAACCATTTGCTAGGGTTAAAAATTATGAATTTTGGGTTCTAAGTTGAGGTTAAGTGGTCTCTGACCATCAAATTTGTCTAATTTTGTTAACATAGTTAGAGAACTCTTTTTGCTCTAAAATTTTTATAGAGTCTTGTGGACACATTGAAGTGTGTTGGATAATTTTTATATCCTCTGAATTGATTGTTTGAAGAGCAAATAAATTTGTGCTACAAAGGTGTGAAATCTGCCATTGTGCTATACATGAAACAATTCTTTGAATTGATGAAATAATGACATTTTGCGTTCTAGTATGACATGAATACTTGATGTTAACTATTTGGCCATGTGACTTGTGACACATAAATGCATGCTAGAGGAAGTAAAGAGTGGTTTATGAGGCATGATTGAAATTGTATTGTGAATGAATGCCAACCTGTGCTTTATGCATGCATTTGGAAAAAGGAAAGATAATGTATAAACTTTAATCGTGCATGTTCTGACATATGGACAAAACAAAAACAAGACTTAGGTTGAATGAGAGGAAGGAAAAAGAACTTCCCAAATTAGTTTTGAGTCGCAGACATATGGCTAGGAATAGATCTGTGTGTGATTCAAAATGAAAAAATGAAGTCGTTGATCACGTATAGGAATAAGCTCAGTCCTTATAAGAAATCTATTTCCCTTGTGTAGTGTGATCCACTATAAATACCATTTAGTATAAACTATCTATTGTGGATTTGTCCATAGCAAATACCCGTTGGGTATCACTTAAGTCTTTCCTATGTCGACGAAAAGAGAAAATGCACTGATTTGACTTCTATGGCTATAAGTGAACAGGTTACTTTGAAATAATTTCACTGCGGTTATCATAGGCATACTCATATTATTCTGAATTGTCTGCCTTGTGTGATTTAGTATTTGTTGGAACATTATGAGATATATGCTTTAAGTGATTGAATGCTAAACGAAACCCACTTCGGAAGAATGTTTTTTGAACTTTAAAATAAACCTTTGATATATGTTGCATGCTCACATTTTCTTAATAAACCGAAATGGCTGGGGCGATGACGATGACATTATGATTGTGTAACTGGGGAGTTTCCCTATTGAGAATTGTATAATTCTCACCCCATGTGTTTGTGTTTCTATGTCGTCTCAGGTTAAGCTAGGAGCTGAGGCTACACAAAAGAAATCGGATTAAGTAGTTTAGTAGTTAGTGTTTTATTAGGTTGTACTTAGTGGTATGTATATGTTTGTAAACGTAATAGAAAACATATATGTATTAAAGCTTATAGAAGAGCTTCCTTTTGTACTTAACTATGTATCCAATAAATGCTATGTTTCCTTGTTATATATTTAATAAAATTACGCTTAGTTAGTTATTACACGAATTAATCGAACCTGTTATAGATATGTAAGAAAGGTCCACTAATTTATAAGTAACAACTCTTGAGTCCGATGTTATGACTTAAGACTGATGTTGTACTTAGGAGGATGTTATAATAATGGTCCAAGAGAAACATAACACACAAAAACTAAATATTACATGCTCAAAGGTTCAAAATCCATTCATTATAATGAATTAAATAAAGCACTTTTTATGAACCAAAAATGTTTTATAATCAAATACATAATGAGGCCAAAACCAAGCTATATCACCTTAAAATTTCACAACTTGTGCACAAAGCTTTATTAAATGAAAATACATGGTTCAACAAATTTATACCACATTTAAATATTTGAAGGAAGTAAACAAATAAACATGTATCATATACACATTGATTAAATATTTTATGTTACCATCTTTAAATCATTCAAAGATATTAAAAACAATAAACACAAACTTTGAGTATCATAACAACATTATATATGAAAATTATACATGAAGCTTATTAGTGAAAGAAAAACCCCTACCATGTTCTTGAAGCTTTAGAAACTTAGCTATACCAAAGCTAGACCAGCAACTTCTTCAACTTTTCTAAACCTTCTCTAAGGGCTAAAATACATATATAAAGGCTGGAAAGTGTTGATGTTAGATGGTGATAAGAAGAGGTGATAATTTGGAGGTGGTTTACTAAAAATTTGTAAGTGTTTTTGTGTGAAAAAGAAGAAAATAAAGAGAGAAATGGTGGCTACAATTTTTGATAGATTTTGGGCAGAATAATGAAGTGCACATTTGTGCTTAGAGGAGTACTATTTATAGAAAAATGCTAGGATTAAAATATTACTAATTTCATAATTTATTTACCATATTTAATTAGTTAAATATTAAAATTAACACTAAATAATTTAATAAATTCTTAATTATCATTTAAAGGCATACTAAAATATTAATAACATGATTTAAAAACATTTAGTAAATTTTCATATAATTTAATAGTTAATTATTCAAAATAAGGTAAATTTACTTAAACTAGTCAATCTTAGTTAGGTTAATTAATTAGTAAATGACTTAATTTTTTACTCAAATATCATAATAATGTTATTAGATATATAATACAAGTATTCAAGAAATTTATACACTTTTTTATAATTATTTATATTTTATTTGGTATTTTACACTATTGCTTGTTTTATTACTAATTAATTATTAATTGACTAATGATTTATTTAACTATTTATAAATTTTTTTTTCTTTGGCAGCTTATAGGTCTGAATAATATGTCTAATAGAGTTATAGAGGGTGGCAAGTTGTCTTGAATAATTAATATATGAAAATGACAAATTTTGCATATTTATCTTAAAGTTACATATACTAGATAATTCATAAAATAATCATAAAAATTAATTTTCCTTACTCTATTGTCAAGAACATGTTTTTATCTTATTTATATGTTATTTATAATTTTTATGAATTTTTATATAATTTTTAGTATTTTCAATATATTTTTACCTTAATTAGGTCTATTTTGAGTTAATTAAAATAATTAATTATCTATAAATAAAATATATAAATTTTTATAACAGCCCATGTGAATTTTGAACTGCCCAACAAGAAAAGGAGACAAGCTCATCTTTGTTGAAATTTTTAGTCAAACTTTGGTTAGGTTTTGAATAATTATGACATGAAAGTATTTAATTTCATTTTTCAAATATATATATTTTTTCTTCCATGTGGCTGATCTAGGTGTTAATTAATTGATTTAATATTATTAGTGAGACAAATCATGGTCTAGGAAAATTTAGCTTAAAGTTTAAGTGATTATTTAGGTAATTTAAGCTTTAATTAAGTCAAAATTAATTAATTAAAGATCAATATGATTTTTAACACTATCCATGGTTGAATGGAGAGGCCCATTTCGTCATTCTCCTTATTCAATGTAATAACTTAGCTAAAAAAAATTTCAATGTGGCCTAGAGTTATTTTCTAAGATTTTTTTGGAGTTTATTTTACACCCTAGGTTAGGTTATTTTTGTGTAATTATATTAATATTATACAAATTTACTTTATATTGATATTTATGATCACAATTTATGTTTAAGGTGTATTTATAATTTTTTTTATTTTTTAATAATTTAATAATACTCTATAAGCTTTTCTAATGTTTTTGTTAGCTTTTTTTGCAGCTAATTATGTTATAAGTTTATTTTCTATCATCTAGTGGCATTTTTGTAATTTTAATAAAATCCAAGGGAATAATTAAAATTTTACATTTTGGTGCTAAGTTTCAATTGTACAGCTATTGAGTTTTGTAATATTTTAATTAGACATTTTTTTAATGATTATCCCCCTAAATATTTCTTGCTAAATAAAATCCTCATACTTTCTAAATAAAAACTAATGATAAAGCAACACTATATTAAGAAAATTTGGGGATGTTATACTATGCATATATATATGATGATGTGTTTATGTTCACGAGATTGTTGTGTTTGCACTCTATGCATGCCGTGAATCCTTTTATTTGCCCTCTCCATGTGCGAGACAAATGATGAGTTTCTTATACGCATGGCTCACGTTTTGTTTTTAAAGTTCAAAAAAAAAATTTACATGTATTTTTACTAAAGTAATTTCAAGAGTTAACAACAAAGATTGAAACAAAAGAGTACATTCTAATAATTAATTTAAATGCGTCCAAGCGTGTTGGGTTAAATATTAGGTGTTACAGATAAACTCTTAATACCATAATGTAACACCCTCCCAAGTATAACATCATCATTAAGCCATGACATTAGAGTTAGGGGTTGTTGCTTATAATTTAGCATACCTTACTTAAATATCTATAGTAATTTCGATTGGTTCCGAAGTAACTAATTCGTAATTCTATAGAAACAAGTGAAAAAGGAAGCAAAGTATTCATTAAATATAAATCCAAATACAAAAAAAAAAAAAAAACTCTGCTATAAACTTTAATGTACATCTATCTATGTGTAATTACAATATATATATATATATATATGGGCTACTACACATCAAATTCTTCAATGGCAGTAGCTTCATATCTCTCTTAGCGATCTAAAGACGACATAGGAAATACAAAACATAGGGTGAAAATTCAAAAATTCTTAGTAGGACATCCCCAAAATATATACCAAAAATCCATGTCATTATCATCATCCCAGCCACTTCAGTTTATTAAGAAAAAATGTGGTCATGCAACATACATCAAGGTTCATTTCTAACGTTCAAAATCATTCTTCTGAAATGGGTTCCTTTTATTATTAAATCCCTTAATATGCATGCAACATCAAGTTTCAACTTAAACATATTTGTCTCAATATCGATGTTAAAAGCATTCACTTAGCATATAAGATAAAGGACTACTTAGGACAATTGCTACTTCGACTTGTCTTGGCCCTCGATCATTGTGGCCTTGACCACTTTAGGGTAATAGACTTCTTTTTAGGACTAGTTTATTCCTATACATGATTATTAGATTTACTTTCTTCAATTCTCACACATACCTATTCCTAACCGAGTTTACTTTCCCTGACTCAATTCAAGGGTAGTCAGGTTTACTTTCCTGAAGACTGGATTTACTTTCTCCAGCCCAACAAACATGTTCTCATGCTTTCTTTCACATGTAAGCAATTTTTATAAGTATTCATATTCATATGTGCTTAACATCATCAATAGAGTCACATATACAAGCATCACAATCATATATGCATCTTAATTATGAATGCATCTTAGTTACATGTGCATACATATTGCTCATAATCTCAGTTTTAGCTCATAGAGCATCTCAATACTTTGTATATTCATAACATGATCAATAGATTCACATAGTATCAATGAGATCAAATCATAGACATTTCATAATCTTTTCAGCCAATCTAGCATGCTACCAAAATTTCATTCTAAGGAAAACTATGGTTAAATTACTAAAAATGATTAAGATCGAGCAAAACTATTTTTTAGAGGTAATTAAATGTATTAATAAGGTCCTATAAAAATTTCAAAGCATAAAAAGGTCTCTAGCTATATTAATAAAATCCCACAATTTTGGAGGTCAGAAACACAGTCTTAGCCAAGCTAGAAGTCTCAATTTTTTTACTCTATCAAATGACAAATAAAATCATACAAAAATTCAGGTTGTACTTTAAGTTGTCCTCAATACCTTGTAAAAATTTCAGCTCAAAATTTGATCATTTGCCAAAGTAACAAAATTAGACAAATTCAGTGCTTTAGAATGGACTGTGCAAGTAGAAACCCTGACCTATTTGGTTCTTCAATTTTTAAAAATAGTAAAATCCTTAGAATGACTTAAGAAAATTACTGCAAACACTTCTATATGTTAGCTTCATCATATAAAATTTTTAGCTCAAGATCGAGCCTCTAAATCAATAAGAAAAATCAAAACATTTCACCTGCTTACTAAACTTGAATTTCCAGGAACATAGTTCATAACATGTTTTGAAAAAATTACTCTCTAATATCATCCAAACACTCCACCAAATTAAACACATCAATATCCATATACCATCAGCCAATAAAATAAAAAATTGCAAGCTAAATCATTCACAAAAATTTAGAACTAGTTTTGAGAAAAAGAGGTCAAATAAAACCCTATTTGGCTCTTGCAGCTTTAATTCTTGTTCTTGGCTTGCTTAGAAGTTTCTAGACCCAATCTTTGATTCAACCCACACAAATATTCTTCTTAGATAGCATGAACAATAGCCACAATTGTTGGTGAGGTGAGGGTTCTTTATTTGTGTTTGATTTAGGAATTGCAAGAGGTAAGTGATAGTTGATGCTTTGGTTATGCAGCTTTTGAGTGAAATTTGAGATTTTTAACTAGTGTTCTTGTGATTTTAGAGGAAGAAGATGAAGATGGCTGTAAAGGGAGGTTGTTGGCTGAAATTTTTGATGGAGGAAATGGTAAGATTTTGATTTTGGGTATTTTTTATAACATATACCATAATTTTCATTATAAAATGATTTTCCTTAAAGATAATTATATATGTGAACTTTGTAAGACTCCTAATATCTAGTGCAAAAGGCAATGGTGTGGCTTCTCCTAAGCCACACACTTGTCTAGTGAAGTGTCCAACTTGTCCTGCAAGTCTCATGCGATGTAAGAAACTACATCCAAAAATTTTCAACAGGTAAAATACCATACCTGGGAAAATAGATGCCCGAAATAAAATGCCAAGTCTAAAACCTTTATTTCTAACCATTCCTAACCTTAATCATATATTTTCTCAGTCTCAGGCATTTCGGTTGTAAGAATGGGCCTGCGACCTGCATGGTCACTATTCATGCCCGGTCCTCAATTGGACTCCTAATCAATGCTAAGTCTATCAAATTTTTAAAATTCTCATAAATAAAGTTCAAATTAATTTTTTTGAAATAAATTTCGGGTGTTACATGTACCAAATGACCTTACCCTACATTTGTCAAACCTCCTAATCTCTCATATATCAACTCAAAATACCATTCGGATCAAGGTCATGTGTTAGAACCTAAATCTATCCAGTTAAGGCATGACCTCACATTTCAAATACCTCTGATCAGATCATTGAAAGAGAAGTTAGCGCTTAGGAATAAATCCAGTTAGTAAAAGTGGCTTGGGACCAGGAACTAAAGAATACACTTGGGAACTAGAATTATATATGAAGAAGGATTACCTAGAAATATTTCCAGGTATGAAATTTTGAGGGCAAAATTTTCGTTTAAGGTGGGTGGCAATGTAACACCCCAAAGTTATTCCAAAATTTTATTTGGACTTTATTAATCAGAATTTCAAAATTTTGATAGATTTAGTCATAATGAGAATGACTTAGCGATAAAAAAAAAAACATGAGTAGTAACTTTTTGGGTGATAGGCGTAATAGTACCCTGGAACCAAGACTAGGAGGTGCTCGAGGTTGAGAAAAGATATGACAAAGGTCAAGAATGGAGTTCTAGACTCGGAATTAAATTTCAAATAGTATCTTGTTTCTTGAGTATAGTATTTTACCGTTCGATAAAATTTTGATGCGCAGTTTCTTACACTTATGAAACTTAGAGCAAGTTTCGCTAATACACCATACACTTGACAAGTGTATGGCAAAGGAATGGCCTAACCTCTCATTTTTCTTAAGATTTCATAATAGCCACATAAAAATCCTAATTTTTATTACAAAGTTATATTTTTTTTATGGCGAAAATTTTTACATATCTTCTCATATTAACATTACAACTCATATTTCTCATTTCCTTCCTTTGCAAATTTGGCCATCCTCCCTTTTAGCACTACAAAAAGGTCCAGTAGCACCTCCACGACCCGTGCCATCCATGGAATGTCCCAAGTGCGGGAAGAATCATGGGAGCATGCCATGTCGAGCGGAACAAACATGTGCTACCGGTGTGGAAAACCAGGTCATTACTCAGGAATGCAGGAAGGAACCCGCCAACCCCAATCCCAAGCCAGGAATACCAAGGAAGGGTATTCACCGTTAATGCTAAAGAAACGACAAAGTCACGAAATCTCGTGGAAGGTAAGTGTAATATGTATGGTAGAAACTTAATTGTCCTGTATGATTTGGCGCTTCCCATTCTTTTATCTCCCACTCGTGTGTTAAAACCCTTAACTTGCATATAACGAGCTTCCTTTTGACCTTATTGTTTCTACCCTTACTGGGAAAACCGTTAGGACTTGTAAATGTTGTTTAGATTGCCATTTTGTTATTGAGAATAGATCATTTGTTTTAGATCTCATTTTCTTACCCATGCAAGGTTTAGATGTGATTCTTGGCATGGATTGGCTTGAAGCCAACCGTGTCCTGTTAACTGCCATGAGAAAACCATTACTTTTCTTCCTGTTCCCATTAGACCTAAGAAACCCATAAGTCTTTACATAACATCTAGAAATGGGATGTGGTAAGGGTGAGAGTAAAGGTTATATTTTCCTAGCCGCTAGTGATGTAGACTTTGAGCAAAGTATCGATGAAATACCGATAGTAAGAAATTATCCCGAAGTATTTCAGATGAGATACCAAATTTCCCCCAAGAGAGATAGAGTTCTCCATAGAATTGCTTAGGATGCAGGTCCCATATCCATAGCCCCATCAGGATGTCCCCATTAGAGTTCCGAGTTGAAAGCTCAATTAGAGGATTTATTGGAGAAAAAGTTTGTTAGACCTAGTGTGTCACCTTGGGGAGCCCGGTGTTGTTTGTGAAGAAAGGATGGAAGTATGAGGATGTGTGTTGACTATAGGCAATTGAATAAAGTGACGGTGAAGAACAAATACCCTTTGCCTAGGATAGATGACTTGATGGACCAGCTTAGGTGCAGTAGTGTTTTCTAAGATTGATTTGAGGTAAGGTTACCACCAGATTAGGGTAAGAGATGAAGATATACCAAAACGGCCTTTCGCACTCGATACGGCCATTTTGAGTTTGTAGTAATATCCTTCGGATTAACCAATGCTCCAGCCATTTTTATGGATTACATGAATAGGATCTTTAGACCCTATTTAGATCAGTTTGTGGTTGTCTTCATAGATGATATTCTCATCTACTCTAAGACCCACGAGGAGCATGGATGCCACCTAACCATAGTACTAGAGATCTTGAAGGAAAAGAAACTATATGCCAAGCTTTCAAGTGTGAATTCTGGTTAGATGAGGTACAATTTTTAGGGCATGTAGTATCTAAGAAAGGAATTGCTATAGATCCTAGTAAGGTGGAAACGGTTGTGACTGGGAAAGACCAACCACGGTAACTGAAGTAAGGAGCTTTTTAGGTTTAGCTGGTTATTACCGTCGGTTTATCAAGGGATTTTCCAGATTTCCCTACCCTGACCAAGCTAACTAGGAAAAACACCCTTTTTCATGGACCCCAGAGTGTGAGAAGAGCTTTCAAGAGCTGAAACACAAGCTAACCTCAACCCCTGTTTTAGTATTACCCAACCCCAATGTGCTTTTTGAAGTGTACTGTGATGCTTCAGAAAGGTTTGGGTTGTGTACTGATGCAAAATAGGCAAGTGGTGGCCTACGCATCAAGACAACTCAAGTTGCATGAGGCAAATTACCCCACCCATGACCTTGAGTTAGCCGCGTCGTGTTTGCTCTAAAGATTTGGAGACATCATTTATACGGTGTGAGGTTTAAGGTGTTTTCGATCACAAGAGTTTGAAATATCTCTTTGATCAAAAAGAGCTAAACATGAGGCAAAGAAGGTGGATGGAGTTTTTAAAAGATTATGATTTCGGGTTAAACTATCATCAGGTAAAGCTAATGTTGTAGCTGATGCCCTAAGTAGGAAATCCTTACAAGTGTCCCATTTGATGGTGAAGGAGGTTGAGTTAATTGAGGTTAGAGACCTAAATTTAGGGATGACCTTGACCACTAAGGGCATAAGAGCTTGTCACCTTAGTGTGACGAGTGAATTCAAGGAAAGAATTGCTCAAGCCCAAAGGAAAGATACAGAATTTCAAGAGACCTTAGAGGCGGTAAGAGCTGATAAGTTGAAAGGTTTTACCTAAGGGAATGATAGTTTATGGAGGTTTGAAGGTCGTATATGTGTACCTGCTAGTGGTGACCTCCAAAGGATATTTTGGAGGAAGCCCATAAGAGCCATTTTACCCTTCATCCGGGTGCCACCAAGATGTATCAAGATTTGAAGAAGATGTTCTGGTGGCTAGGATTGAAGAAGCATGTGTGCACATGGATGAGTAAGTGCTTGGTGTGTCAAAAAGTGAAGATTGAACACCAAAAACCTTCTGGAATGTTGCAACCTCCTCGATCCCTGAATGGAAGTGGGATAGTATCTCCATGGATTTTGTAACTGACTCCGAGGACCCAAGCGAATCATGATGCCATATGGGTAATCGTGGATCGGTTGACTAAGTCAGCCCACTTTTTACCTATTAAAGTGACTTATTCCTTGGATAGGTTAGCACGTTATATATCAGGAGATAGTAAGATTACATGGAGTACCGTCAACAATAATCTCGGTCGAGATCCGCGATTCACGTCACGGTTTTGGGGAGCCTTTAGAAGGCGTTTGGTTCAAAGCTCTGTCTGAGCACGGCTTATCACCCCCAAACGGATGGTCAATCTGAAAGAACTATCCAAACTTTGGAGGACATGTTGAGGGCATGTGTTTTAGATCAAAGAGGAGTTGGGATAAGTACCTACCATTATTGAGTTTGCATATAACAACAGTTATCATGCAAGTATCGGTATGGCACCATATGAGGCCCTCTATGGACGGAAGTGTCAATCACCTCTATGTTGGTATGAGCCCAGAGAGCAAAGTCTACTGGAACTAATATTGTGAGGGAAACAACACAAATTAAGAAAAGGGATAAAATTCTCACCTGCTCAAAGTCGCAGAAAAACTATGCGGACAGCGCGAAACCGCTAGATTTTCAAGAAGGGGACCATGTGTTCCTAAGAATCACCCAACTCAGGCATAGGACGAGCAATGAAAGTAAAGAAATTGAGCCCCAAGATTTCTTGGCCCGTTTGAAATCCTTAACAAAGTAGGATCGTAGCCTCCGTATAGCCTTACCCAGGAGTCTCTCCAACCTTCATGATGTTTTCCATGTCTCCAGTTAAGGAAATATCATTCTGACCCAAGTCATGTACTAGAGCCAGAACATGTACAATTAAGAGATGACCTAACGTTTAACTTATCACCCACGGAATCGTTGACCAAGGAGTTAAGCGGTTAAGAAATAAGGCCGTACCTTTGATCAAAGTAGCATGGGGACGAGGTGAAACGAAGAAGTTACATGGAAGCTGGAATCAGATATGCAAGCACAATACCCAAGCTATCAGGTAACGATTTCGAGGGCGAAATTCTTTTTAAGGAGGAGAGTAATGTAACACCCCAATTTTTACTGTAATCTTCCTGTCATTAGAAATTACCAAATTACCGTAGGTAAATATTATATAAAATTTGAGACCAAACAATTCTCAATAAAGGAATATAACGTTAGAAGAGAAGTTAGGAGCAATTCGTACAAGCATTGCAAACCAATTTCTGTATGTGTAAAATGACCAAAATGCCCTGAGGTTATTTTACTAGAAAATGAGGATCGTGGGCCCCACCCATCCTCAAGGGGATGTTTTGAGGATAATAAAGGATTGTTTGTGCTATGTGTGTTAATAGAGCAGAAGAATCTCAATTTTGAGTTCCGACGCGAAATGACCAAAACGCCCATGCGGTTTTTTACCTCCAATTGCGTGCCGAATGAGTCCGAACCTCACTAAAATATTTTAAAAGGTGTTTTTAAGTTATGAATGACCCTTGGTTAAGTCCGATGGTCAGGCAATTTTGGGTTAAATTACCATTTTTGCCCCTTTTGTGCAAGTTTTGCAAATTTTGAGATTTTCGATTTGTCTAACGAAACCTAAAAAATATTAGGCTCAAATTAAAGCTTATTAAATTCTAATTACTAATCTAGAGTCAAAATTATTTATTTAGATTGATTAGAACCTAAAATTGCTTAAAACACCCAAATTGCTTAGTAATTCACTTAAGCCCTTAACCGTAAATTCTCTAAATTGCATGAATACCTTGCCTACACCTAAATAATACATGGAACACACAAAATCCTCTTCCACAAGGCTGTAATGGCTGAAATTATTGAGTAATAAGTTAGAAAATTATTACACAAAAATCCAAAGAATGAAAACAAAGAATCATGAAAACATGGAAACATGATTCCATGTTTTAAGCCACCAAACAAAATGATTTTTCTTCCTTATTTTTTTTCTCTAATTTTTGGTCAGATTTCCTTCCTTCCTTTGTCCATTTATGAGCTGCAAAATCTCTATAAATAGGCATGCTTGAAGATAGTTTAGATGCTTAGTTCATAACTTACACAAATTCTAGTCTTAGGAGCACCAAAAGCTTTCTTTCTTTCTTTCTCTTGGCCGAATTCTCCCTTCAGCTTTTCAAGGATATTTTGCTTCATTTCACTCAAGGAAACCAAGTTCTCTTCCTTTCTTTCAAATCAAATTAGGTAGGGAGGTGTTTCTAAGTTCATTTTATGCTAAGACAAGTTATGTTTCTAGCTCAAAAATGATGTTTTCATGAGCTTTCTTTTAAGTTTTCATTTTCAGTTTCTTCTTCCTTTCTTTTTAAAGTATTTCGGCCATATGGCCTAGCTTATGATGAGACCATGGTTTGATGATGAGATTCTTGAGTGTTGGTTGCAAAGCTTTCACAAGTTAGATCTCTAAAACTTGAAGGTTTCACTAGTTTCCAAAGCTTCTAAAATTTCAGTTTTTCTTTCCTTATTTTCCTTTCATGGTTTCAGCCAAATGGCCTAGGAAGGAATGAAATGATGGCTTGATGATGAGGACCTTGAATATGGGTTGTAAATCCATCACAAGTTAGGCCTCTAAAGCTTGAACATTCCATTTAATGCAAAACTTTAAAGAATAATGTTTTTATCTTGAGGTTTGAATATGAAATATGTATTTTTTACTTTGTCTTGCTAAGATACATATATTGGGTTGAAATCATAATTTTCTTAAAGTCTTGAAGGAGCTCTAGTAAAGAGATCAAATGAACTTGCATCCATGTTTAAGTTTATGTCTTGCACAGCCATATTTATTTTATGTCATAACTAAATTCTCAAGAATAAATAAATGAACTTGCATATCTCATGTTTAAATTTCAAGCTTGCATTTCATGTTTAAATTTCAAGTTGTCACTTAATCTCTAAAGATAATAAAGAAGTTGCATCTCATGTTTATTTTATGCTCTCACTTTATTTTATAATGGCTAAAAGAATCAATGCATGGCATGTTTATTTTATGTCATCACCTAAAAATCCTAGAGCTCAAAGACTTGCCTATGAATCATAAGCGAAGAAATGAGATAATTGGAGTTAAAGAATTTATTCTTTAAGAAGTCTTGAGAATTGGAGCTTAAAAAATGTAATTCTCTTCCTCCTCAGTCCCTGTGGACTACGGCGCTCCGGTTGCTTAAGATTCTCTCCTCTACTCGGTCCTATGCGATTCCGCGCTCAAGTTTCTTGCATCATGTTTATATTACAAGTTCTTGCATCATGTTTAATTTTCAAGTCATCACCTTAAATCTTAAAGATAAAGAAATGGAATTGCATATCATGTTTATAATTCCAAGCTATCACCTTATAAAGATAAGATTAAAATAAGGTTGCATAGCATGGTAATAATTCTAAGATGTCACCTAAATCTCTAAAGCTCAAGACTTGCTCCTTTTATCTTAAGTGAAAGATTTAACTATGAACATTCTTTCAAGTTATAAATCGGTCCCATGGTTAAGTTAGGCCTAAAGTCCTATGACTTCTTTCAAGTTTAACAAAAAGAATTAGTTCTAAAAGAGTTTTAAAACTTTGTAAGAATTTTATGGGAAGCTAGTAATTTTATGTGTACTTAAAATGTGATTTGATGCTTATCAAGAATTTGGTGTCATTGATTGATTCCCTGGTTTGTATGTTATAGTTGCTGTTGCAAACAATGAAAACTTATGCATGAAATAAGGACATATTTTGTTCCTGGAAGAAAGTGTATTCCTGTAAGAGTGCAATTTGGAAAGATTCTGGCTAAGGAAAGATTTGGTATTTAAGCGTGTCCATTGTGACCCACCTCTCTTTCCTGGGAATCTCCAGATGCATGATTATAGTTGATATATATTATTCCAGATAAGACTGTAAATAAGAAAATGTTAGAATTATTATGAATTGCGAGTTGTAACATGCAAAGACTTATTGGTGACTTAAAATTTATAAGAAAATGATCCTTTGGACCCATCAAACTATAGGTGGTGAAAAGGTGATTCTAGCCCCCTAACCTGTTCTCTCAAAAGGGTAGAGTTAGGACTTTAACTTATCAAAAAGGATAAGTATATGCTAGTGACGACTAGTAAGGTATGAGCTCATAACCTAGATTACTCCCAAAAGGGTGGAGTATAGGGTGGCCCAAGGAAAATAATGAGGATGATAAGATTTTAAAGTCACCTAAGGTACTAAAGAAATAAATTATGTGCACCATGTCCATGTGTAGCTATTATGATATTCTTCTGCATAACATACATGAGTTGATGATGAGAAATATGATGTTCTTCTATGCATGTTATATTAATGATGATGATGAGGAATATGATGTAATGATAAAAGAAAAGTTCATTATAAATATGACATGTTAAGATTATGATGCATTATAAGACGCATAATTAAAATTGGCCGAATCTCGGTAAAAGTATTTTCTGAACTTAAAATTTAATCTTCGTATGTTCACTATTTTATAATAACCCCGAGATTCCTGGAGACTTTGATGATGACACCGTAGAAGGAGATACCCTGAGAATTCTTTAGTAAGATTCTCACTCCCTTTCCTTTATTTCCGTCATTGTCTTCATTCAGATGGTCAGATTAATGGCGACATTCATCCTGTTCGTTGACACCCTACTTGGGAATTCCACTATGATCCGGTGCATCATTCGTATCACTTTGAAGGAAGGTGCTCGATTCGTGTTTTTATTTACGTAGGTCATCCATTTGCACATCCTATTCCTAGTTATCGTTTTTCTCCTACTTCTCCCTATGGCGATGAAATGGTTTTTGAACATGCACGTCCACTTGATGAAAGAATGTTACATTCTTATCGCCTCATCTGATGTCCATGGTTTTCCAGAGTATAATCCACGAACGAGATATTCTGAAACTGATCCTTCAGAGGACCCTCCTACTCATGCTTATTCTGAGAGCTCTCTCTCTACTTTCCCACGTGTAAGAGAGGGTAGTGAGAAATTGTTCAGAGGTTAGCAAGAAGATCATCCATGCGACCCCAGCCTGGTGCATCTCGTATGCCCCCTTCCGAGGTCGTCAGTGGATCGGGTTTCTTCCCGTTTCCAGACAGTGGCCCTAGAGAGTTCTTAAGTAGTCTTAAGAGTGTTATACATCCAGTTTGGAGTAGCCTTCCTCAGCTTTTAAGGTTATCTAGTTTAGGGGCATGAATTTCCTTATAAATAGTTTCCTATGGTGTGAAGGTGTAAGATATGATGTATGAACTTAACTCACCTTTTGAGTGAGGTTATTGTATATTTGTTGTGATGTGCATTATGGATGTTATTTGATGGAGCCAATATGATATATTTAGATTCTTAAATGTCTTATTTTACTACCGCTTAATCGTTTATGTTATGCGCGGCTCACGATTTCAATTATGTAAAAAAAAAAAATGGCTCGTAATTTCACTATGTATTTTCAAAATATGATGAAAGAACCAAAGCAAAGAGTAAAGTCTAGTCATTAATCAAATTCAACCTAGGTGTATTTGGTTAATTACTAGAGTGTTACATAAGTAATTGTAATAAGTATTCATATTCATATGTGCTTAACATCATCAATAGAGTCACATATACAAGCATCACAACCAGATATGCATTTTAATTATGTATGCATCTTAGTTTTAGCTCATAGAGCATTTCTCAATACTTTCAGCTCCAAACATTCACCATTGTATATGCATAACATGATCAATACATTCACATAGTATCAATGAGATCAAATCATAAACATTTCATCATCTTTTCAGCTAATCTAGCATGCTGCCAGAATTTCATTCTAAGAAAAATTATTGTTAAATTACTAAAATGATTAGACAGAGCAAAAATATTTTTCATAGATAATTTAATGTATTAATGAGGTCTTGTAAGAATTTCAAAGCATAAAAATGTCTCTAGCTATATTAATAAAATCTCACAATTTTGGAGGTCAAAAACTACACAGTTAAGCCAGCTAGAAGTCTGAATATTTCTACCCTATCAAATGGATGAAATCATACAAAAATTTAGGGTTGGGCATTAAGATGTCTTCAATATCCTATGAAAATTTTAGCTCAAAATTCGATCATTTGATAAGGTAACAAAATTAGACAAATTCAGTGCTTTAGAATGGATTCAGCAAAAACCCTGACCTTTCTTCTTCAATTTTTAAAAATAGTAAAAGTCTTTAGAATGACTCAAGAAAATTACTGGGAACACTTCCATATGTTAGCTTCATCATATTAAAAATTTAGCTCAAGATCATGTTAGCTCTAAAACCCTTCAGAAAGCTTGAAGGCAATATGTTTTGAATGACAACAAAACCAATTTAAAGAAAACATTTGAAAGAACGACTAATGTCTACCTTGAGTTTCTTGACATAGCATACAAGAATTTCCGGATTGCATAACATGGATTTGAAAAGAGAATAATTTCACTTTGCATGTGCAAACATGATTTATTTCATATAAAGAGACTGAACTTAATAGAAGTGAATATTATATCGTGAAAAGTACACATACATGCCTTACGGATGAATAGAAATCAAAACAAAGGCAAGAAACCTAGGCACGGACTTCAAAAAGTAGTACTAGACATCAGAAAGTATGCTGAAAATGAAGATATTAATCAAACTCTAATAACAACATGTTACACAATCTTCACTCATCCTGATCGCAAATCTTTCATCATCACAAAGCTTGGATTGAAGATCAGAAGACCAAAGATTCATCAAGGAACTATTACGCATGTCAGAAAGCTCACTTCTATGTGGAACACTGAATGTTACCTGGAAAGGAAGGAAAATTTGAATTTTCAAATTTAAAGTCAAACCCATTTTCAAACTAGCAAGTCATCTCTTCTACTATCTTGATCAACAACCTGAGCTTCTAAAGAAAGAGTTCAGAAACCACGTTAAGAAATTAAGGGTAATTTCTAAAGTAAATCAGAAACCTCAATCTTCCTTCTGCAAAAGTTCTGGAAAATCAGAGGCTACTCTTCTTTGCTTTTCCAAGACACAAATGGATGATCAACACGTGTCACTTGGAGATCTAATCAAAGACAATGGTCACAAGGAAGACTTTCTATAAATAGAGATGTTGTGCTTAAAGAACGAGATTTGACACTCACAAGAGTAGAAACTCTGAAAATCTCTCCTCACATCCTGTAAGGTTCATCACATCATGTAATCAAATTCCTTACTTGTAAAAAAAACTTCTTTCTACATTCTTGAATAGATATATGTTCTTCCTAGGAAGAAATGATAGAAAGAAGTCATTCAAGTTATCCCAAGTTATTCATGTATATTTTAAGGAAACTTGAGTGTAGGTTAGTTTGAGTGGCAAGCCAAACACAAACCTTTGTATCCTTGATCCAATAGTGATCAGTGTGAAATATCTTGGAAAGGCTAATGTAAAACTACTTGCAACATGATAATAAAGGTGTTTTACTAGTTCGATTTTAGCTTGGAGAAGCTAGTACAAGACTACTCAAGGTTCAGCTTAAGAGGTGGTGAATAACTACGTTCAACGAGACAGGGGGGTTGTCTACTTGACATGGGTTTAGCTTAGAGAGGCTAGTACAAGACTACTCAAGGTTCAGCTTGGAAAGACTAGTGAATACTAAGGTTTATGATAATAGAGATTGTCTGCTGCAAAGGTGTTAGATTGGAGAAGCTAGTACAAGACTACTCAAGGTTTAGCTTGAAGTGGTTGGTGAATAGCTACTTGGTTCAGCTTGGAGAGGCTGAAATAACTACTCAGGTTGTGTCAGAAGAGGTTGTTGGTCATGTAACATCCTCCTAAGTACAACATCATTCTTAAGTCATGACATCGTAATTGAGAGTTGTTACTTATTAATTATCGACCTTTCTTAAATATATATAGTAAGTTCAATTCATTCGTGTAATAACTAAGTCGTAATTCTATTAAAACATATAACAAAGAAACAAAACATTTATTTGATACATAATTAAGTACAAAAGGAAGTTCTTCTACGAGTTTGAATACACGTTTGTTCAATATATTTGCATACATATCCACTCCACTAAATACGACATAATAAAAGCATTAACTACTACACTATTGCAATTCTAGTTCTTTTGTGTAGTAGCCTCATAGTCCTCTAGCTCAACATGAAGACGACACGGAAACACAAACACATAGGGTTGAGAATTATACAATTCTCAGTAAGGCATTTCCCCAAATACACAAATTTGTGATGTCATCATCTTCGTCCCAAGTCACTTCGATTTATGTAGAAAATGTGAGCGTACAACATATATTAAAGGTTCATTTTAAGGTTCAAAAACCATTTTTTCAAGTGGGTCTCTTTTATTATTCAATCACTTAATATGCACATCATATAAAGCATAAACTGTTAAATTACAATTTAAACTTATTGGCCTCAATATCCATGCTAAAATTCTTCACCTAACACATAAGATAAAGGACTACTTAGAATAATTGCTACTTTGACTTGTCTTGGCCCTTGACTCTTGTCACGTTTGGCATCGTATCGTCGTCAGCGTGGCAATAATGGGTAATAGACTACTCTTCAGGACTAAGCTCATTCCTATACATGATTATTAGACTTACTTTCTCCAATTCTCACATAGACCTATTCCTAGAGTTTACTTTCCACAACTCAATTCAAGGGTAGTCAAGTTTTTCCCAAACAGGATTTACTTTCTCAAAGAAAACATAATCTTATGCTTTACTTTCTCATATAAGCAATTGTGATAAGTATTCATGTCTACATGTGCCTAACATCATCAATAAGTTTACATGCTCAATTATTCATATGCATTTTCTCATGTCATACTAGTATAAAATGTCATTATTTCATCAATTCAAGGCTTTGGTTCATTTCCAATACAATGGCAAATTTTACACTTATCTAGCAAAAATTTGATCACATAACAAACAACCAATTCAGAGGCTATAAAAATTCTCCATGACACCTAATGTGTCCACAAGGTCCTGTAAAAATTTCAGAGCAAGAATCATTCTCTAACTATGTTAACAAACTTAGGCAAATTTGGTGGTCAAGAGACAACTTAGTCTCAACTCAAAACTGGAAATTCATAATTTTTAACCCTAGTAAATGGCTGAATTAATTTTTAAAAAAATCATGGTTGAATTCAAGATGTTTTCAACACTCTGTAAAAATTTCAAAGGAAAAATCAATCATTTACTATAGTAACAAAAATAGCAAAATTCAGCTTCAGCTTCAATAATTCATGCAACACAGGCAGAGCTTTAGTTTAAGATTTTTTTAAAGCAGTAAAGGTTCAAGCCAAGGCTCAAGAAAATTCATGAGACTAGCTTAGGATGTTAGCTTCAACATATACTTTTTATAGCTCATAAAATACCTACAATTATACCAGAAAATTCGTGAACAATCACTACCTATCATAGAACCGAAATTCCAGCAATGTGTTCTAAAACTCCCTTTGATGAAAATTATTTTTCCATAACACCAAACTACTCCATCTATGCAAATACATGTATATCTATGTGAAATCATACACTAGGACCAGAAAATTTGGAATTTCAACAATTGAAAATCTGGAAAAATAGAAATGAACAAATAAGAACACAAAGCCCTACTTTGCAAACTTTAGAGCTTTATAACTCCAAAGGTGTTCCAAGTGATTTCTCTTCACTTCAAGGCTACCAAATCAAGCCCAAACCTTCCTTAGGTAGTGATAAAGTGAGGTATCAAAGTGAGGATTGTTGAGGAATTCATATTTCAATCGGTTAGATTTGTGGGTATTGATATGTGGAATAAGTTTGGTGAAGGAAGTTTATGGTTTTATCAACTTTAGACAAGAGTTTTGATTATTTGAAATGGAAAATTGAGCTGTTGGAGAAGATAACAATACTGGTTGTATTTTCTTGGTCTTGGCTGAAATGTTGGGTAGCTTAATGGAAAAGTTTTGGGTTGTATTTATCTTGTAAAAGAAGTTTGGATATTATATGATATAAATGGATAATTCTTAAAGAAAGAAAGTAAAATGGGTGGCTAGGATTTAATTTTGGAATTCAAGATTAAATATTAGCCTTACACTTGTATTGAAAGGATATGCATTATCTATCTATCATGATTAAACTATCTTTTGGTGTTAGAAATTGCAACGGAAATCTCATCAAATGGGTGAAACACCGTACAGGGTAATAAGATATTGCCAGAAATTTAATTCCAAGTATAAAATCTCTATTTCTAACTATTTCTAACCTTAACCCTATATTTCCTCAGTTTCAAGCATCTCTAGGTCCCAATTCTAGGATTTCGACGTCCGGCCCTTGGGGCCCACAAAATCACTATTCACCCTAGCCCGGAAAATTTTTTTTCACATCCATTGAGTCATCCTCATCATTGCTAAAACTATCATATTTTTTAAATTATAACTAATAAGACTCAAATTAATTTTAAAATAATTTTTAGGGTGTTAGGTTATACACGAGAGTTTGGGAAGGCTAATGTAAAGATTATCCTTTTTCTTTTTCAGGTTGAGAAAGATGTTTAGTGGAATCTCAACGTGTGTTGAGTATTGGATGTAGGTAGTTTATGCCGAACTAGTATAAAAATATTTGTGTCATATCTTCTTCTCCCTGACCTTTTTTATTTTCTCTATTACATTGTATAACCTAAAATACCGTCTTAGCTCTGTTACATATCCTATGCTTCAGATCTACTTTGTGAAATAAATAATCTTATTTTCCACTGCACTTTGAGCTTAATGCTTGATAGTTTTTGTTAAATGTTTCAGATGCCAAAAAGAGGTAAAACACAATTTAACACCCACTTCTCGTGCACTTTTATACCTATATGTGGTATCATAGCAAGGCTTCTAAGGGGTGAGCAATCCAACTATTGCAAAGGATAAAGATCAAAGGGACAGAATGACATGAATCCACATTGCAGCAATCACTCTATCAATTGACCATCTCTATCTAATGAGGCTCCAGGATCTCTCAAGGCACACTCAATATCAAGAGGAGTCCTAAGGAGGTGGACAAGAATAACAAAAAGAAATATTTCAGTTGAAATCCTAAGCCAAGCTCTTGCTCATATGTACACTAAGCTGAGATAAATATGACATATTTGTTGCTTGTGACATAAGAAAGGAAATATGGATAGACAATGCATGCTACTTGAAGATCTTAACTTCTCAAAAGTCTTTGGCCCTAAAGTTTTCATGTCAAAAAAAGTGTAAAGCTAAAGCAATGAAAGTTGCTAAAACCTCAAATGAAGAAGAAAGATCTGATGAAGTATTTGAGATTGAAAATAGAGATGAGATCTCTATGTTTGTGAAAAATGTCAAAAACCTGAGAAGGCTAAGTAAAGAAAGGAGGAAACATCATTCTCAGGAAAGACAAAAAGGGCAAGGAAAATCTTGAAAAAGAAACCTGCTCTATTGGTAAGAAGAGTCATTGTGAACCATATTGCTCCAAGCTCATGGTATCACAGAAAGGCTCTTGTTCAAGAAGAAAGGCATGCTAGCTACCTGGAGCAACTCTGAAGAAGAAAAGATGGGTCAGAAAGTCATGGTGAGCTAGAAGATGCTGCATATTTTTGTTTCATGGCTGAGTACACTTAAAAGAAGAATGTAAGGTAAGTTTATCTGAACTTAGCATTTCATATTACTTAGTATTTGCATTGTATGATGAGTTGCTAGAACATTCTCAGGCTTACTCATCTAAATATCTCAACCAGGTAAAGAAAACACAGAAGGTTGCTTTGAAACTTGAGAAGATCAAACCTGAAGTTTAAATGCTTAAGCTTAAGAAAGAAAAATTACAAATTTTTTTTTTCTCTCAAATTCTTTGCCTTAAAAACTGAAGCCTCCAAAAGAATTGAGAAAGATGTCAAAAAGTTATTTCTATATTTGAGAAGGCTTTATGATTTCTGAATCTGACCTGGAACAAATGATAAATGGTTCAAAAACCTTGTTCTTATGTTAAAGGTCAGAGGTATGTTTTCAAAAAGGTTTGAGATATGAAGAGGAAATAGAAAAGAAAAAGTAATGCAACCTCATCTAAGATCTATAAACTTTTCTCATGGACTCTTTCTCACAAGAAGGGACACCCACTTACAAATGGTTCTTGAGAAAGAAATCCGTTAAGGTTAGGAAATCTCTTCCACAAAAACTAACCAAAAGGGCCTAAGATAGTCTGGGTACCAAAACCAAAAACTATTCCTATTGGGGGATCCTAAAGGTCCACGGGCTGAAGTATTAAGGAACAAATGGACAATGACTTTTCCAGACACATGTCCTGAACCTAAGAGTAAATGAAGAGCTTGAAGAATAAGAACTCAAAATATCTCAAGTACGATGATGAAAGAGCTTCAAAAAGATCTTGCGGATAATCACGAAGAACTAGTAGAAAATCCTTAGAAATGAGTCTCAAGGATGTTTCAGAAAGTAGGTAGATGAAAGCAAAGTCTTCAGAAAATGAGCTCCAGAACATCAACTCTTCAAAAAGCATGCTCAAAGCTCCAAAGTACTCAGAAAGTAACATTTCTAGACACAAAGATGAGCAAACTGAAGATGAGAGAAGCTGAGGAATCTAAATGATATAGAAACTACAAGGGAGCTTCTATTTTAATGACAATTTCTCAAGACAAAGTTTATGGAGACATTTCCAAGGGTATGAGAACTAGGTCATCCCTTAGAAATATGTCAAAATTGAACCTGAATGCATTAAAGAAGCTTTGAGTGATCAAAGTTAGGTGAATGCTATGCAAAAGAGCTGACCAATTCGAGAAGGTAAAGCCTGGATATCTAATTGAAAAATCATCATCATAAAAGAGATATTCAAGAACAAGCTGAATGAAGCTGACTCTATCACATTGAACAGAGAAGTTTGGTTGCACAAGGTTATAATCAAGAGAAGGAATTGATTATGATGAAACCTTTGCACCAGTGGCTAGGCTTGAAGCCATTAGAATGTTACTTGCTTTTGCTACCTTTAAGGGATTCACTCTCTACTAAATGGATGTTAAGTCTACATTTCTAAATGGATTCCTTTCTGAGGAAGTATATGTGAAGCAGTATCCTGGTTTTGAGATTGAAGACCTTCCCAACCATGTCTTCAAGCTAATGAAGGCTCTCTATGGTCTAAAACAAGCTCCTAAAGCTTGGTATGATAAACTGAGTACCTTGTTGCTGAAGAATGGGTTCGAGAAAGTACTTATTGTGATATTGTAGGTCTTTGTGATGCTGACTTTTTGAGATAAAGTTGAGAGAGAAAAAACAAGAGTTGTTGAATTTTCTTTTGAAGAAGGCTGATCACAAAATTATTCAAGAAAGACAAAATAAAATTGTTCTCTCTTGCTGAAGCTGAATATGTAACCTTGCAAATGTGTTGCACCCAATGGGAATAAGAACCAGCTGAAAGATTATCACTTGAGGTACTTCAATATCCCTATCTCTATAGTAATACAAATGCTATCTATCTTGTTAACAATCCTGTTCAGCACTCTTAATTCAAGCTCTTATTGTTAAAACATCTTTTTATCCATAATCTTATTCAAAAAGGGATGTTGAGATATTGTTTGTGAATGTTGAAGACTAAGTGTCAAATACATTCACAAAACCATTAACTGAAGATCTTTCTTGTGTTTTGAAAAAATCTTTTAAACTTAAAGTCTGCATAAGTATTCATACACAAACATCTGGGCATCCTCCCTTTATAGTTCTAAACTAAAGTTCTGGAAAAATCATTAGTCTTTGCGTTTAGAAGATATCAGTCTAAGATCAGCTAATTGGTTGGTATATCAAGATATTAGTTTGCAAGACCATGTATCAAATTGAAGATCAAAATTCTTGTTTACAAGTTTAGAAGACATTAGTTTGCAAGAACAATCAATCAGTTGGTAGATTAGAAGGCTGGCTTGCAAGATCAGGAAATCTTTTGGCATATCAGAAAGTCAGGTTGCAAGATCACATATGAAATATGGCTATCAGAAAGTTGTGAAAAGGGTCAGAATATAGGAGATTCAGTCACATGAAGTCCAGTTTTTGAAGATGAATGGCGAAAATATGGTGAGACTCCAATGGGTCAGAAAATGAAAGGTGAAGCTTAGAAAGTGAAATCTTCAGAAAGTGATCCCAAGAATCAAAAATCACCCTTTCTGAACAAGATGACAAAGGCAGGATAATTTCTACTCTTTTGGGATTTCTCTCTCCACATTGCCTCAAATAACCCCCTCTCCTCACACCCCACCTTTTTACCTTCATCTTCAACCTCAAACACACTATCTCAACTGTTTCATCTTCTTATATCTCTTTATAACCATAACCTCCTTCTCTCAAACACTTATCCCTACAACCAAAACCTCAAATATTCTCACATTCTCAATATTCCATCTTTTACCTCATCCCTTTATGTCCTCTTCGTACACATATCCTCTATTTCATCAATGGCTAAAGGGAAAAGTCTAGATCAATCTACTGAGAAAGCTTCTTTTCACATGTACGATGATCCTAGCATGCAGGATCATTATGAAAGATTTTTCGCATCAAGGAAGATGGCTCCTAGAAAATCTCTGAGGAAAGATCTTTGTGAAGAAATAGCTATTCTTAATGAAGTCTTTATCTTTCAGAAATGGGAGGAATATTTGGAGATCAACGAACTACACGTTTAGTTACCACTTTCTACTCTCATTTGGAGAGACTCTCAACTTCGTCTATCAAAACAATGATTAGAGATTGTGCTATTAAGATCATCAAGTAGGCTTACTCTCTAAGAATAAATAAAGGAGATATGCCCAAGTATTTAACAGATTCCATCCTTCACAAGTCTAATGAAATCACTACTACCATGTTAAGTGCTAGGATTAGGAAGGTATACATGGTGGTCCAATTCTCTATTCTACCTCGTATAGGAAGCACAGATGCACTTTTTGGCATGGACTGCATGTTTCTCTATTGCCTTATGGCAAAGAGAAGAGTGAACCTTCCAATGCTCATTTTGGATTGTATGATGAGTGCAACAACAAAAGAAAAATGAAGAACTGCTAGTGTTCCATATGGAATGTTGTTGACTAGGCTTCTCTAACATATGCACTTCCCACTTCTCACTGAGAGTTATGAGCTCTTGGAAAGAACTATATTCACACCTTCTTCTTCAGAACTTCAAGTAAAAGGTCCATCATCCCAGGTTCTAAACCAACAAGGTAAAGTCCTGGATAAAAGGTGATCAAGCTAGAGAAGCCTCCAGAAGGCCGAGTCTCAACGAGAAAATGCTAAAGGAAAGAGAAAGCTAATGCTCATAGAAAGTGAGCCTGAGAACTCAGGAGGAAGAGGAGGAATCCGCTCTGCTTTATCGCTTTGAAGAAAGAAGGAAAAAAAAAATAGGAGTCTACTTCTCAAGAAACTCAAATAGCGGCCAAACCATGAAAGTCATTAGTAGAAAAGATGTTTGGCTCAAATGCAAGGAGATGCCTATGTATGAGTCCAGAATCTCCATACTAAAAAAGGAAGGTGCAAAACATGAAGAGGCCAGTTACCTAGTCATTGTTGGTGACTTTGAAGATGATAAAGAAGATGCAGAGGAAGAAGTTCTAGCAAAAGAATCCTCATTTGAAGAAGAAGAAAGCCTGCTCAATAGTGAGAAAGGTAGGCTAAGTGCTACTATCAAATCGGGTTCAATGGCTAATAAGTCTCAAATGGAACCCATTATTGAAGAGTCAGCCAAAGAGGATCATGATCAAGATACTGCAATCATGGTGCTTCAACCTCCTCCTTCCATCTCATCACTCAGATAGAAGAAGAAGACGATAAAGCATCAGAAGCTAGTGCTCCTCTTGGTAAAGAAGCTATTGTTTCTACAACTCGGATGGTTAAACTGTCCTGCTCCTTTCCTAAGCCTACTTCTCTTACCGCCTCTTATTTTGTCATGTTATCCTCTTCATCTCCTGCTCCTATATGCTGAAATATAGGCTAAATCACCTAAGTCTGGGGAGACTGTACCCTAGACATTCCTGAGCCATCTCCTAGAGCTACTCTAGCACCTATCAACTTATCACCTCCATCTTCAATCGAGACTCCAACAAGCTCTTAGCTCCATCAGATTATCCTGCGGCATCTAAAAGAGATAACCTCCAGGGGATAGGCCTGAGGCAACTATTATAGAGCATGGCACCCAGCTAAGACAAAATGAAGAACTAGCTTTAGGTTTTTCAGACCAATCAAGGAATTTTACAAGAGCTAAGGCATTGAGGTTGATGATAGTGTTCCTAGATTCCAGAACACCTCCTTTTTGCTGATGACAAAAGGGGAGAAGAAAAGAAATGAAGAAAATCAAGTGCTATGGAATTCAGGGGGAGCACATGATGAGGGGGAGGCCCAGAGATTTTTTTTATTTTCTTTTCAGCATGCATACAAATTCTTTTGTTATTTTGTTTCTACTTGCTTTTGACAACATCTTATCTTGTTTTATATAATTGGCTTTTATCTGTTCAATTATTATGCCATCCTTTTAGCTTTGATACATATATGTCTTAAGCTCTATTTTTTTAAGCTCTGATACATATCGATGCTTGCTTATCATGCTTGTTGATTTTTTTTTTTTATCTCCTAAACTGTATGATTTTTACTCATTGGCATGCTGAGATATTTAACTTACATGTGTATTTGTGATTAGCACTAAGAAGTATCTATTAAAGCACAAAATCTTTCTTTTGTTGCTCTAATACTTGCATCTCTGATGTGCTTCGATATGCATGAATTGCTTAAAATGTTGCTTTTATAAAACACATTCTCTCTACACATATATGAGAAGTTCTCTAAAGTTTTGTATAATTTGATCAAAATATAGTTGTGTATAGTTTATGACGGTCTTAGAAACTTGTTCCTATATACTTTGATACAACTAAGATCAGTTTGTGAGCCTCAGAACCCTCTTATGTGTGCTGCGCTTTATGGCATATAATGTGTTATGTCATGTTTCATATGGATCGGTGAATGTGTTTTCATAAAAATCATGAGCATTTTTAGTTTTGCTTCATAAAAATTGATTTCCTTTCATAATCTAATACTTATGGGAAAAGTTTCATAGCTTATAACAACAAGTTCTTTTATGCTTTGCTCTGATATATTTGGGATTTATCCTAATGAGCTTCAAAACCTCACATAGTAATATGATGGTATATCTATATCAAGGTTTCTTTGAGCATCAAAAACTACATAAGTATCAGTATGTTTTCTCTCTATCATACATGCTATATCACGTTTTGTCTTAAGCTTTTGTCTTTTTTTTTTTTTTGGCTTAGACAAAGCTTTGCTGAATAAGGAAATAAATTAAGAGAAAATATCACAAGTATTACTTGTTGGCTATTTAAGCAAGTGAATCTTCAGAAAGTTGCTTTGTGACTAAAAATCAAGCTGGTTGTGTAAAAAGGATGTAAACGATGAAATCCATTTCAATATCACTTGATACATCCCAAACAAAATTATAAGTTTAGAAGGTGCCTTTGCATCTAAAATAGCTCTGATTTGAGTCACTTAAGGCTAAAATATTTTTGAACCTATCCATATCATGCCTTAAGAAAAGAACTTCCTAATAGTTACTGCCTATGACGTTCTAAAAGAATAGCTATCATCTTATCATATTCAATTCTATTTCTTTTAACATCTCTTCAAAAGATTTTCTTCAAATAAGTTTGTCATCATCAAAAATGGGGAGATTGTTAGCTCTAGAACTCTTCAAAAAGCTTCAAGGCAATATGTTTTAAATGACAACAAAACCAATTTAAAGAAAACACTTGGAAGAACGACTAATGTCTACCTTGAGTTTCTTGACATAACATACAAGCATTTTCGATTGTATAACATGGACTTGAAGCGAGAATAATTTCACTTTGCATGTGCAAATATGATTTATCTGATATAAAGAGATTGAACTTAATAGAAGTGAATATTATATCGTGCAAAGTACACATACATGCCTTACGATGAACGAAAATCAAAACAAGGGCAAGAAACCTAGGCCAGGACTTCAGAAGTAGCACTGGACATTAGAAAGTATGCTCAAAATGAAGATATCAATCAAACTCTAATAACAATGTGTTACACAATCTTTAATCATCCTGATCACAAATCTTTCATCACCACAAAGGCTGGATTAAAGATCAGAAGACCAAAGATTCATCAAGGAATTGTTACTAAACGTCAAAAAGCTCACTTTTATGTGGAGCATCTAACGTTACCTGGAAATATTAAATTTTGAATTTTTAAAACTCCAATTTAAAGTCAACCCCAATTTCAAACTAGTGAATCATCTCTTCTACTAACTTGGTCAACAACCTTAGCTTCTAGAAGAAAGAGTTCAGAACCACGTTTAGAAAGTAAGAGTATTTCTAAAGTAACATTAGAAACCTCAATCTTACAAGCTTCTGCAAAAGCTTTACAAACAAACATGCTAATCTTCTAGATTTTTTCCAAGACACAAATGGATGATCAACACGTGTCACTTGGAGATCTGATCAAAGACAACGATCATAAGGAAAACCATCTATAAATAGAATGTTGTACTTTCAAACAACCAGATTTTGGCTCTACACAAGAGTGAAAACTCTGTGAAATCTCTCCTCACATGTAAGGTTCATCACATCATGTAATCAGATTCCTTACCTGTAAAAAATATTCTTTTTATGTTCTTGAATATATATATGTTCTTCCTAGGAAGAAATGATAGAAAGAAGTCATTCAAGTTATCCCAGGTTAATCATGTATATTTTAAGGAAACTTGAATGTAGGTTAGTTTGAGTGGCAAGCCAAACACAAACCTTTGTATCCTTGATCCAGGAGTGATCAGTGTGAAATAGCTTGGAGAGGCTAATATAAAACTACTTGTAACGTGAAGGTAAAGGTGTTTTACTAGTATCATTTTAGCTTGGAGAGGGTAGTACAAGACTATTCAAGGTTCAGCTAGGAAAGCTGGTGAATAACTACTTTCAACAAGACAGGTGTTGTACTTTTCACGGGCTTAGTTTGGAGAGGCTAGTACAAGACTACTTAAGGTTCAGCTTAGAGAAGCTGGTAAATAACTACTTAGGTTTGTGACAGGGGGTTGTCTGGTGGTCAGTGTTTTATTGGAGAGGCTAGTACAAGACTACTCAAGATTCAGCTTGAAGAGGATAGTGAATAACTACTTGGTTTAGTTTGGAGGGGTTGGTGAATAACTACTTAGGTTGTGTCAGTAGAGGTTGTCTCCTGGTCACAAGCGAGAGCTTGGAAAGGCTAATGTAAAGATTATCCCTTTTTTCTTTCTCAGGTTGAGAAAGATGTTTAGTGGAACCTTAACGTGTGTAAGTACCTGATGTAGGAAGTTTTGGTCGAACCAGGATAAAAATATTTGTGTCATATCATCTTCTCCCTGATCTCTTTTATTTTTCTCTACACTGTATAAACCTTAAAATACCATCTTAGCTACTCTATTACATATCCTATGCTTCAGAGATCTACTTTTTGAAACAACTAATCTTATTTTCCGCTGCACTTCAAGCTTGATGCTTGATAGTTTTTGTTAAATGTTTCAGTTGCTAAAAAGAGGCAAAGCACAATTCTACCCTCCCCCCTTCTCGTGCACTGTTATTATACCTACAGATCAAGCCTCTAAATCAGGAAGAAAAATCAAAACTTTTCACCTGCTGACTCAAAACTGGGATTTCCAGCAATATAGTTCATACACATGTTTTGTAAAAATGATTCTCTAACACCATCAAAACACTCCACCAAATTAAACACATCCATATCCATATATCATCAGCTAATAAAACTAAAAATTGCAAGCTAAATAATTCACAAAAATTTCAAAATTAGTTTTGAGAAAAAAAGGTTAAAGAAAACCCTATTCGGCTCTTGCAAACTTTAATTCTTGTTCTTGGCACGCTTCAAGAGTTCTTACACCCAATCTTTGATTTAACCCACTCAAATATTCTTCTTACATAGCAAGAACAATAGCCACAATTGTTGGTGAGGTGAGGTGAGGGTTCTTTATTTTTGTTTGATTTAGGAATTATAAGAGGTAAGTGATAATTGATGCTTTAGTTATGGGGTTTTTGAGTGAAATTTGAGATTTCTAACTAGAGTTCTTGTGTTTTAGAGGAAGAAGATGAAAATGGCTATAAAGGGAGGTTGCTGGCCGAAATTGTTGATGGAGGAAATGGTAAGATTTTGATTTTGGGTATTTTTTTATAACGTATACCTTAATTTTCATTTTAAAATGATTTTCCTTAAAGATAATTATGTGAAACTTTATAAGACTCCTATTGGCTAGTGTAAAAGGTTATGGTGTGGCTTCTCCTAAGCCACACACTTGTCTAGTGAAGTGTCCAACTTGTTGCAAGTCCCATATGGTGTAAGAAACGTATACCGAAATTTTATCGAATAGGTAAAATACCGTATTCTGGAAAATAGATATTGCCTAAAATAAAATTCTGAGTCTAAAACCTTTATTTCTAACCATTCCTAACCTTAATCCTATATTTTCTCAGTCTGGTCGTCTCCGAGTCTCTATTTTAGGGTTTTGGTTGTCTCGATGGTTGCGGGGCTCGCATGGTTACTATTCATGCTTAATTCGATTTTTTTTCAACTCATCCATTAGGTTGTTCTCATCATTGCTAAGTCTATCAAATTTTTAAAATTCTCATTAATAAAGTTTGAATTAAGGTTTTTGAAATAAATTTTGGGTGTTACATCACCACTCCTAAATAAATTAAAATTTATTTAATGCTAAGTTGCACAAAAATTGCTTAGAGCTATAAGGAAAAATGGTGCATGAATATAATCCCATCAATGATAATTATGGAGGAGCCTTCTTATGCACTTTGCTTGTTTTTCTCAAAAGTCATTTTCAAATATTGGTTTGTTATTATCAAAAGGGGAAGATTGTAAGCTCAAAACCTTGTAAAATATTCTAGAAGCTTCATTTTGAATGCTAATAAGTCAATCTACGCAAAATTGTTTCAAGAAGGAATCTAATATATGCAAAAACATCTTTAAGCTTTATGTTGACTAGAAACTTGATGAGATTGATTACACAACTCAATACCCATGTTCTTAAAAACATCTCTCTTATTCAAGAGATTTGGATAAGTTCAAATTATATCAGTGTTTAGAAAGTTCCCTAAAGCCTTGAGAAAGTTGTAGGATTCACCAAAAATGTTTGGTATTTAGCTCTTCAGAAAGATGTTTCTCAAGTTGAAATTGATTAAAGAAGATGAGAGGAGTCTCAAGAAGGTTTTTAAGCTATCAAGAAACAAGATTGTCCCCTAGTTTCTTTGAGAATTTGAGAATGATGAAACAAAGAGTCACAACATCCTACAAAAAGGATAATAGTACAAGCTATAACCATTATTGGTACTATGCTAGCTGGAAAGGATATTGCTCAACAAACCTTCTAGAAGTATCATCTTTAGACGCCATTTGATTGAAAGACACGTGTATGGTGATCCTACTATCTCAGACAACATTCAAATTTGAAGATCAAGTATTAAAGGACCATCATTCAAAGCTGGAAATGTTGCTGCCACTCAAAATAGAGAAATCCTTTAAAACACATCCTTCTAAAGCACCAGAAACATTGTTATGTTACCATTTCATTAAGAAAATCTTCTTAACAATCTTAGCTTAGCTAATATCCTCCTTATGAGTATTTTTGGAAGAAGTCATTCAACTAACATTCAAAATATAATTTCATATCCTTACACCTTGAGTGTTCCTTAATGTGTTGAAACCAAAACTTCTTCTTATATGTATTTGTATCCTTGACCTAATAGTGGTCATTGAGTGTTAGCTTGAAAGGGCTGGATAAGACCACTCTTTGGTTAGCTTAGGAAGGCTAGGACAAGACTATCTAGCTGTAAGCTTAAAGAAGTTCGTATAAGGCTACTTATAGTGGAAAATCTCAATAGTGGTGTTAGGGATTGGATATGGGCAAGTGGTTGTTGAACTTAGAATAATTCTCATGTTTATCTTTCTATCCTTACTTGTTTACTTTTAGCAATTTTATTTTGTGCTTATTTGTCCATTTTTGTTATTTTTATCTTTTAGAAAGTTTATCTTTTCAAACTCTAGCACTTACTTCACTCACTTTAAGTTCTTGCAAATTTAGAGAATTTGTTTTAAGTTTTAGAAAGTAAAAAGCTTTATCTTTGCATGATTTAACCCCGCTTTTTGTGCATTGCTTTCATCTACAATGTGCATTCTTCATTGCTGATGAAGTTGATCTACTATCCTCTAAGGATGAAGTGTTAGAATTAGGTGGTGTTTGTTGACCATTACCACCTAGCCCTTACTATGCCTATGTAGGATCTTCCAAAGCGGCAACATGGTTACCAACATTCTTAGCATTTCCTTACTTTGTAATCGTTTGTGGACTAGGCATAATTTACTTTATTGAACGTAGGTATTATCTTGGTTTTGGAAACTTCTTAGAATGACTTATGGTAGTCTCACTAGGTGTGCCAAAAATATGTTTGGACTAATTTTTGGCTAAATGGGTGTGTGAGTGTGCTGTGTGCTAGATATTGTAAATAGATTGGCCTTAGAATAAATGCACTTTGTCGATTCCAAGGATCAAATAGTTACTTCAAAGAGGGAAATCTACTCTTTGAATATGGGTGCCCAAAGTGCCTAATGGTAAGCCTTTGGAAGGTCACTCTATGGCAGGAAGTAAGCCAAAACAGAAGAAAAGCAAATGAGTGTAACCAGATAAGTCTATTGATACGCGAAAAAGGTTTACAAGAGACATTCCCAAACTACACAGACAGTTAACAAGTGTTGCTAAGGAGCATCCTCAAGTTGTAAAGAAACTATGTCTGAGGCTAAGCTAAAAACTACAGCTAAGTGATTTCTTTTTTGTTTTAAAAAAAAAACAAGGTTAAAGGGAAAGGTTGCCCCAATAGGGTTAAGGGCAATGCCTCTGGGTTCATTGAGCGATTATAGATGTGCTTACATATCACCCACCAAAGATAAAGTCTAGAATCAAACCCATGTCCTAGCAATGCATGAGCAGAAAGCTGTTGATGATACAAGGAAATAAGTATATTGTTGATTTGGTTAAGCCCTTCTACAAATTGTGAGTCTTGAGTTATTTATAGAGTTTTCCCAAGTGCATTCCTTGAGTAATCATTTCAGTTCAAATAAACTCCCACTTCAAGAATTATCACATAGCCTTGCCAATTTGTTAGTCCTTGTTCTCAGCTAAACACTTGAGTATGTGGTTGATTTTTCATTGACTTCTTTTCCATTAGCTAAGTTTTCTTTTGTTATTGGAGACGTAAATCACCTGGAATCAATAATTGAGCTTCAATTAACTCATATGATAAGTTTAGTGGTAACAGGATGATCATGAAATTTCCTTTATACTTTTAGTCCATCAAAATTAAATTCTCTTTTCTATTTTTTAATTTGGTTTGTTTCTCTATGGGGGTTACTATTTGTAGCATGCCATCATTTAAGTTGAACACAAACAAAAGGATCGAAGAGAAGGTTATTAATGGATTAGTGAAAAAATGTGAGGAGTATACTAGATGATGAGATGTCACTTTATTGAAGAATGGAAATGTATATAAATTTTATTTTCCACCTTCACCATTTATTCTTTAACTATAGATTTAAGATAAACAAAAAAAAAAAAACCAAAACAGGAAAATTGGAGCAAGGATAGATGCGCTCCTTGACCCCTGATTCGGGGTCCCCGTCACTGTGTATGATGGCTTAAAGGGCCCTCCCTCACCTGCAGTGTCCCGCCCATTTGACTACAAATGTTCACTCTCAAGCACACATTGCATGAAACTATTTTGGCCATTCCCTGCCTCACCCTTGATTTTCAGACTCTCAAACAGACCCTAAGAGGCATTCATCTTCTTCGTTCTCTCCAACGGTACGATTCAAACAAAAAGGGATCTTGGCGGCGACATAGATAACATCGTTCCTCTCTCTTTCTCCTTGTAAGTTTCCTTTATCATATGTTTCCTCTTATCTTAGGGTTCCAATTTTTTTCTACTTTTCCATTCATGTTCTCCTTTTTCAGTTAATTGTTAGGATTTTGAAGGAAGATTTGTTTTTTTTTTAATTATTATTATTATTTTAAAAGAACACAGACAAAGCTCGATCCTGACACTAATTTGGCGAATCACCCGAAAACTCTTCGTGGAAAACAGGCAGATTCGTATGTTAACTTTGTTTCTGTCTGTTCTCACTTAAACCGGTAATTCCTGTAATTTTGTTTCATGGGGTACGGGTTGGACTCTTCTGTGCGAAAATTATTCTGTAATTTCCGTATTTCAAGTCTGGCACAACAATATGAAGGGGTTGATAGGCGAACTATAACGAGGGAATCAATTGTGGATTTTGTTTTTGATTCACTTGAAGTTTGCTTTTCGTTATAATTGAATCATGCAGTGCCATCGTTTTTTCCCCTCTTAATTGTTCAAGTACAGGGTGAGCCTTGGCATAACAGTAAGTTTGCTGTCTTGTGACCTGAAGACACAGATCAAATCTTGGAAATAGCCTTTTGCAAAACGGGAGTAAGACTGTGTAAATCTACTCTCCACAAACCACACTAGGTGGGAGCTTCATGCATTGTGCTGCCTTTTTTTCTTTTTAATTGTTCAAGCATAGTTGTCAAATGGCGGCCATGGTGGCACCATGGCATGGCAGATTCTGGGCCCCCTGCTATCAGAAGATTTGTTCATTATGGCGGCGCTATGGCGGTCTTATGGTGGACTTAAATGGAGAGTTTTGGTCTAGCACCATGAGCCGCCATCCGCTATTGACAACTATGTGTTCAAGGCCGTTGCTGTAGTTGAAAATCTTAGTTAAGTTGTAAGTTGACAGATGGTCGAAGTTAAACTCTTTAAATTAATACAAGAATTTATGTGGAATTAGTTGTACACAAGGTTATCAAATTCGAGAGTGTAGTAGGTAAACTCATTTTTGTGTGGTAGGATCGTAAACTCGTAAGCGTTTAGGAGTTAATTGAGAGTTTAATAACCATGTAGTCTTACAAGGTTATAAAACTCGAGAGTTTAGTGTTGGAGGATATAATTGTTAGATATTAGTTAGTAGTTTGTTATGATCCTTAATCTATATAAGGATGAATTCCACCGTATTGCCTCACCTTTTCAATCATTATTAAAAACTTTCAATTCACTCATCTCTCAATTATTACTCTCTCTTCTCTGATTAACATGAAATTCAACATGGTATCAAAGTCTTTCTATCCACCATGAATCTTCTGCTGCTCTAGTTTGGAGTTCTCATTGAACTCATTTCTTTCATTTTTCTTAACTTTCCCTTATTTTCTCGCCTACCAAACACTATTTCTTTCTACGTTTCTCACCGTTTCCACTACTTCCATTTCTTTAGGGTATGCTTGGATTGATGGAGTTGGATGAATGGAATGGAATGGAGCGGAAAACTCTTAAGCTCCATTGTTTGGATAACTCAAAATTGGATGGAATGGAGTGGAGATGGATGGAGTTCATTCCACTCAATTCCACCTTTCTCTCTATTTCTCTTCCTTCCAAGTTGGGTGGAATGGGATGGAATGGAATGGAATGGAATGAGTTGCTAGATTTAATAAAATTAGTACTTTATCGCTATTACTAACATTACTCTATTATAGCTAAAGGGTATTTTAGGAATAAAAAATTTATAACTTACAATTCAGTTCTATTCTATTGCCATATCCAAACAATGAGGGGTAATTATTCCACTCCGCTTTGCTCTATTCCATTCTATTCTATTCTGCTTCACTCCACTGCATCATGCATTATTCTCCATGAACTCATTTTCCTTTTCAGTTTCGCGTATTTCTCTCTCTCAAACACACAATTTCTTTATCTCTGAAAATTTTCTGTGTTTTGTTTCCTTTCCTGTGGCATTTCATTTCCCCCATTAATTTTCATTCATAAGAATAGCCAAGATCTCATTTCTTGCACTGTTCATTGCCTTCATCAAATCAGTTCATCAAACTCTCAAATCGATTCGGTTAGTGTTTTCAGAACTGGTTTCAACTTCATCAGACCTGTTCATCTCCGTTCGTGTTCATGTTTCAGCAAGCTTTGCTGATATGCTATGGCTCGTGACCGATCTGTTTTCCGGCACGGTGGTTTGTGGCGGATCTGTTTCTTTTCTGGCGGTCCTCTGTTTTGGTTTGTCTCTATTCTTCGTCTGATCTCATTTTCTTCTCCGCCACTGTTGTTCCTCGATGAGCGACCACCGTCTCCTGCATCTAGTTTGATAATCTCTGTTCAGATCCAGTTCTGCTTTGTTGCCGCGGCGGCTCGTCTGTTTTCAGCTTTGATCTGCTTCCTTGTTCACTGGCTGTTTTCCAGTGAGGTTTTCTTCCGATCAGTTCAGTTTTGATGCGGTCCGCGTTTCAGATCTCGTCTTTGGCTATGTGGATGGATCTGCGTTTTGGTATTCAAGATTTGGTAATCTTTGAATTTTCACTTCTCTCTAGCAATTTTGTTTCTTGATTTGGTTCTTCAAAGTTTGATGATTTGATATTTTCTGGGTTGGAAGTCTTGATCTGTTGCTTGGATTGTGCAAGTTTGAAGATTTTGATTCAATGTTTGGTGTGTTCAAGCTTGTTCTTTCATAATTTTCATTTCAGATCAAAAAATAGATTTCAGATTGATATTGGTGCTTCAAGTTTTTGTTATTGGTTAGTTGAAGATTGTTCCAGACCTGGTGGATCAGAACTTGGTATTACTAGACCAGTTCTTGGAGTTTATTTGTGGCTCAGATTTCAATTGTTTTAGCTTTAAATAGGCTTTGATTTACTTCTGTCTTGAGTGGTTAAGCATTAGATATAGCATCTGCTCTTGATGGTTAAGCTTTTGATTAAGTAGTTAAGCATTGGTTTACCTTCTGCTGTTAAGAGGTGGTTGAGCATTGGTTCAGTCTAATGGCTTTGATACTTGCTTCTACCAAGTGGTTAGTTTGAAGATTGGTTAACTTCAGCTTGGTGTAATTGTAATTAGAAATTAGTTAGAGTTGGTTTAGTTTGTTTAATATTAGTTAGTAGTTTATTATGCTTCTTAGTCTATATAAGGATGCATTCCGTTGTATTATTTCACCTTTTCAATCGTTAGTAAAAATTTTCAATTCACTCATCTCTCAATTATGACTTTTCTGATCACTATGAATTCAACATTTAGATAAACTCATTTTTGTGCGATAATATCATAAACCCATAAGATTTTAAAAACCTTGGTTGCAATAAGATAAATACTTCATTTGAACCAGTATTGCCTTTAATATAGCTGTTGAATATTGAGCCAATTGGTAAATTTCATTTCCACCGCTCACCTATTGACCTTGAAACTTTCACATCTCTCTGTGATATTAGTATTCTGTTGTTGCATGACTTAGTAAATTTGAGTGCTAGATTTCTCACTGATATCCAGAGTTTATCATGTTTAGATGTTGTAATTGACAAGGTTATGTTTGGCCCTTTAGCAGTCTGTGTTCCATATGTTTGCCTGATGTATTTGTCACTTCTGAATCTTTGTTTTATTCATGTTTGGTCAGTTCAGTAGAAACGTGGATTTACTTGATCATATAAAGGGTTGCAATACCGTTGATCAAATGATGGAGATTGAAGCTGTTGGCCAGCCTGAACAAATTGAAGCTATTGGCCAGCCTGAACCACAGAAACCGACGTGGTGTGAAAAAAGCAGGCTGCAGTTCATGAAGAAAGAAGGAGAATGAGCCAACTTCCTGCAAACAGTACCTATGTTGCTCATCGTCTTAAGGTTCTTAATAAAATACTGCAACTCATGTCAATCCAGGTAAGGGCTGTTCAGATTCTCTGTTTATCAGCTATAGGTTGTGTTGTCTTATATCTTACTATTACTTATTAGAGTTTCATAATATATTTGATTTAACAAGTGATTAATTGTATTATTCTTTTACCCTGTTATGTCAGAGAACTGTATCACAGGAGGAGGAGTTGGAGTCACTTTTTGGTGGTTTGTCTTTGTGAAATATTTTTACTGGCGATGGTAAGTTCTGGTAGAGTCAGTTGTACTATCGATGTGATTTGTGCAAATGAGCCCCACAAGCATATTAATTTGGCTTGAGATATTGCACCCAAGTCATTGAAGCTTTTTCTTGCAGGAAAAAAAAAATATATTTTGACTATTTATAAAGCCAGCTGACCCTGGTGTCCTTTTTCTATCTATTTTCAAAATCAGTAGCGCTCAGTTCTTAATTTGGCATCGACCTGGTTGTGGTGGTGACCAGCAGTGGTGTAGGATCTTTAAGGCCAAGAGATAAAGAAAAGTCTTGTTTCTAGTTTGTGCATATTGGCGTTTAGTCATGCAGCAATACATGGTCACTGATCATTGACTCTGGTTGGTTAAGGTTTGCCTTTTAAGTGATGTAACCTTGGCCCTGGATCGGCACTGTCTACTCTTCTTTAGTTACTTCATGATGCTTCAAGTTGCAACCTTGCCGCCTCTTGGTTTGTGTCATTCGTGGCTCATGCATTAGAGAACGTTTCTTTAACAATAGGGTCATGGAATTTTTTTTTTTTTGGATTTAATTATTCTGGTCTCTCAAGTTTTACTCAATTTTTAATTCCATCCTTATATTTCAAAAATCTGGTAATTAAATTTTTATATTGTAAAAAAAATTTCAATTAAATTTCTAAAAATAACAGCTAAAAACAATAGAATATTCCATCAATATTTCCCTTAAGTATCCATTCTTACTATGCATCATATTGCATAACAAATTATCAATCTCAAGGACACTAGCCTTTACGTCTAAAGGACAATGAAGAGCATGTTAACATCATTGTGCCAAAATTAAAACCCTAATTCTTGTTCTGAAATGAAGAATGTTGAAATACTGAGCAATTTCTTTTCGGTCTCACTCTAACAGACTTAACAAATATGCATTAACTTTCTGCCTCACCCTAACAATTGTTTACATGGTTCATAATATCAAGAGAGAAAAGGGGAAACGTGTATCAATTAACTGAGAAAAAATACACAGGTTACACTACATCAAAGTATCCAACTGTCTCTTAGGTCAAAGTGAATTGAATTTTTTTCTCTGTTTGTTTTCCACAAAACCTAACAAGCGAGTTGATTTTTAAACTTTAGGATGTAACATTTTTTCAAGTATAACATTATTTTTAAGTTATGACATTGTAATTGAGAGTTATTACTTATTAATTATTGGACCTTTCTTAAATATCTATAGTAAAGTCAATTCATTCGTATAATAATTAAGTTGTAATTCTATAAAAATATATAACAAATAAACAAAACATTTATTTGATACAAAGTTAAGTACAAAAGGAAGCTCTTCTGTGAGCTTAAATACACCTTTGTTCTCTAATATATTCACGTACATATTCATTCCACTAACTACAACATCATAAAAATATTAATTACTACACTATTGCGATTCCAAGTTCTTTTGCATAGTAGCCTCATAGTCCTATGGTTTAAACTGAAGACGACAAAACACAAACACATAGGAGTAAAATTATACAATTCTCAATAGGGCATTTGCCCAACTACACAAATTCGTGATGTTATCGTCATTATCCCAGCCGTTTCAATTTATTTAGAAAATGTGAGCATGCAACATATATCAAAGGTTTATTTTAAAGTTCAAAAATCATTTTTTCGAAGTGGGTCTCTTTTATTATTCAATCACTAAATATGCACATCATATAAAGCATATATTATTAAATTACAACTTAAACTTATTGGCCTTAATATCCATGCTAAAATTCTTCACCTAACACATAAGATAAAGAGCTACTTAAAACAATTTCTACTTCGACTTGTCTTGGCCCTTGACTAATCTTGTCACGTCTGCGTTACATATCGCTCTCCCAACGTGGTAATAATGGGTAATAAACTATTTTTCAAGCTCATTCTTATACATGATTATTAGATTTACTTTCTTCAATTCTCGCAGCCTATTCCTCCTGGGTTTACTTTCCCCAACACAATTCAAGGGTAGTCAAGTTTACTTTCCCCACCGATTTACTTTCTCTACCCAAGAAACATAATCTTATGTTTTACTTTCATATAAGCAATTGTAATAAGTATTCATCTTTATGTGTGCCTAACATCATCAATAAGTTCACATGCTCAATTATTCATATTCATGTACTCATGTCATACTAGTACAAAATGCCATTATTTCATCAATTCAAGGCTTTGGTTCATTTCTAGCACAATGGTAGATTTTACACTTATCTAGCAAAATTTGATCACATAACAAACAATCAATTCAGATGCTATAAAAATTCTCCATGACAACTCAATGTGTCCACAAGGTCCTGTAAAAATTTCAGAGCAATAATCATTCTCTAACTATGTTAACAAAATTAGACAAATTTGGTGGTCAGAGATCATTTAGTCTCAACTCAAAACCAAAAATTCGTAAATTTTAACCCTAGCAAGTGGCTGAATCAATTCAAAACAAAAATCATGGTTGAACTTCAAGATGTTTCCAATACTCTGTAAAATTTCAAAGGAAAAATCAATCATTTGCTTGGTAACAAAATTAGCAAAATTCACAACTTCAACTTCAACAATTCAGGAGCATAGGAGAGCTTTAGTCCATGATTTTTTTGAAGCAGTAAGGGTTCAAACCAAGGCTCAAGAAAATTCGTGGACTAGCTTAGGATGTTAGCTTCAACATATAATTTTTATAACTCATAAAATGCCTACAATTATACCAGAACATTTGTGAACAATCACTGCCTATCATAGAACCAAATTCCAGCAATGAGTTCTAAAACTCCCTTTTGATGAAAATGATTTTTCCACAACACCAAACTACTCCACCTATACAAATACATGTATATCTATGTGAAATAATACACTAGGACCAGAAAATTTGAAATTTCAACAATTGAAAATCTAAAAAACATATATGAACAAATAAGAACACAAAACCCTAATTTGCAAACTTCAGAGCTTTATAACTCCAAAGGTGTCCTAAGTGATTTCTCTTCACTTCAAGGCTACCAAATCAAGCCCAAACCTTCCTTAGGCAATGAGAAAGTGAGGTATCAAGGTGAGGATTGATGAGAAATTCATGTTTCAATCGGTTAGATTTGTAGATATTGATGTGTGGAATAAGTTTGATGAAGGAAGTTTGTGATTTTATCAACTTTAGACAAGAGTTTTGATGATTTGAAATGGAAATTTGAGCTGTTGGAGAAGATAACAATGGTGGCTGTATTTTCTTGGTCTCCGAAATGTTGGGTGGCTTAATGGAGAAGTTTTGGATTGTATTTATCTTGTAAAAGAAGTTTGGATATTATATGATATAAATGGATAATTCTTAAAGAAAGAAAGTAATAGGTGGCTAGGATTTAATCTTGGAATTTAAGATTAAATCTTAGCCTTGCACTTGTATTGAAAGGATATGCATTATCTATCTATCATGATTAAACTATCTTTTGTTAAAAACCGCATATCGAAATCTAGACAGGTGAAACAATTGGGAATCAACACGCCAAATTTAATTCTAGGTAAAAATCTCTATTTCTAGCTATTTCTAACCTTAACCCTTTGTTTCCTTAGTTTCGGATCTCATCCCAATTATAGGATTTCAACTTCCCATTGGCTCGTGGCATGAGGTCACTATTCATCCCAAAATTTTTTTTTTCACATCCATTGAGTTGTCCTCATTGCTAAACTATCAGAATTTTGAAATTATGACTAATAAAACTCATTAATTTTTAAATAATTTTTAGGATATTACATAGGAAAGATAGATTCATTGGCACATAATCATAAGACCTAATAATATGTTAACAAACAATTAGTGATGCAATTTATCAGAAGGAAAAGTAATTTCTAAAAGTACCCCACTGTCAATTTAACAATTAAGATTTGAGAAATGATTGGATGCATTGTTGTGATAATGACCTTTTAAGAACCAATTATGTTGTTACATACTAAAATGAAGCATACACATTTTTCGAGAGGAAAATTTACTCATGCGGCGGAGAAAAGGCACATCAATCATAGATTCCTTCTCTCTGTCATAATCTTTTTTGGCTGAAGTTACAAACGGAGAAACAGTTATCCAGGCCCACAGGACACTATTACAGTTACGAATGTTGAACTACTAATCATTACACAAACAAAATTGAGAAAATTCATGTGTGAACTTCCCTAATTCTTGACAATATTGAAATCGATTGGACAAAAGTATAAAGAATCAAACTCTGATTCGGGCATGCTTCGAACAGGAGATGATGTAACTGAGTCTCTGATAATTAGTTAAACAATAGCTACAAAATGCAATTAACCTAACAGAAGGCTTTAAAAAACACAATCTCTGTCTTTCAATTTCCCTAAAACAATATCGGAACCTGAACAGCACTGGACCAGCACTCCAAGAATGAGTTTCAGTTGGTGTTCCCTTCCATGATAGAGTCCAGTGGTCTTGTTATGCACAAATAATTCTTTTAGCGTATCATTGTAGCAATCTTGATCATGTCATCCTCTGAAGATCACAGCAATATTTTGTATAAACTTAATTGCTGAAAATTATACTCCATCATACAAATTTCAGAACTTCTCCTAGGACTAGTCCCCATTGAGTCCAATGGGTGCCACCCTGCATTTGGAAAGTAAAATTAAGATCATAAGTAGCGTCAATAAGATCAGCCTCAATCTATAATAGAAAATCAAGGCAGTATTGCATGATTCAAATGAACATACTTGGCAGAATACAGCAAATGGCTCTCTAAGAGGTCCATCACATGAAAGCTCACTAGTACTCCCATCAATAAAGGTTCCATCAGCAAATATTACCTGAGATTGATATGAAGGAGTAACTACTATCTATAGGGAGAAACAAAGTAACACAAATACGGCAAGGTCCTAAACATTATATAAATTTGTGTGCAAAATGGAGATAAATCTAAGCAGACCTCTGATGCATATCCAGGAGTGTTACCCGCAACTGGTTTGGAATATGAACCTACAGGAGAGCTTCTCTGAACTGCCTCACAGAAAGAAAGGAGAAGCTCACGGCTTCCAAGTTGTACGGCCTATTAACAATGAAGATTAATTTTACTTTAAACAATTATCAACTTTTCTGTTGAAAGAGATGCCTATGTGACTAGTCTAATTGTCTACAGCAACATAATCTTTTCCTTAAATATATATAAAACAGAATAGAATCAGTAAGAAGACCTGAACCGTATCGGAGCGGGTACTCGAGGGAGTGGCTGCACTTTATAGCCTTTAGATGCCAAAACTTCAGCAATCAAGAACGAACCCTTGCATATGAAACTTGTCTTACTATCAGATAGAAGCTAGAAAAAGCACCAGCTATTCAATTAAAATAAAGAATCCAATACCTTGATTGCTTCCCCAACCATTTGGGGTGAAAGAAATAATCCCTGGAAAAAGGTTCTCATGATATCACCAGGGGTTGAACCACAATCCACACCAAGCCCAGGCGCAGAAAGACGGGCTGCAGCTGCTTCAACCCATTTTTTTCTCCCAGCAACATATCCACCACATGGTGCAATTGTGCCACCGGGATTCTTTATCAAACTGCCAGCGATCAAATCTGCACCCTGCTTAGCAATGTACAATGTGATGCTGCTACAGATACTGGGAATGAAGCATTACAAAGTGTTTCACATTATCACATACCACCATGGGAGGTTCAATGCTTTCAACAAATTCTCCATAGCAATTGTCCACCATGACTGAGCAGTTAGGATTTTGCATCTGTACAAAAATCCTTGAGGGCATGTCATGAGGCCAAAACACAATGGGGAAAAAGGCTACATGAGAATATCAGGCTAATTACTTCTAAGGGGATGTCTTTTACTTTTATATTTTTTACTCCATAAACTAGTAATGTAACTTTGGTCCCTTTCTTTCCACCTTAGCTGAGAAGATGATAGAAACCACAATATGACAAAAAAACAAAGGAGGAAATCTGAGTATTATTCACCCTCCTTGCACTGATATAAGTGGGAGATCAGTCAAGGGAGAAGAAAACAAGAGAATAATGCAGAAAATGTGAGAAAGGTCTATTGACACTATACCTGTCCAGCTTCTCCCAAGTCGAAGCCAATAATCAGCTGATAAAGATCAAGTACCCAAGGGAAATTGGAGTGTATAAAAGAAAAAGAATACAAGGGTATTATGGTAATACGGTTCAAGGTCAGGGGGTGAATCATGTGGAGCCCCCTTGGTCCTAACTAACTTGCATATTAGCACCTGCTATGCGTGTGCTAGCAGGAATGTGCAGAGTGTGCGTGTGAGGAATTCTGTTAGAGAGAAGGATACAATTGTTGGGTAAAAGTAGAATGAGGTAGGCGAGGATTAGGACCTAGGCTTGGAGAGCAGCCTTAGTGCTTAGAACCCTTCTCTCTCTATTACTTGCTCATTGTTATTCCGGTTTTTTCCCTTCTTCCCTAAGCTAGGATCTCACTGGTTCTAGTTTAGGAGTGTTAATAATACGCATACCTCTATACTTCCTGTCATTTTTAATGTGGTTTCTTACAATGGCATCAGAGCTCCTATCCTGGGAGCTATGTGAGCCGATCACGGACTGATGGATGGCATGATGCGACTTCTAACTTCTGAGGGAATACAATTGGGACCGATAGAGGAGATGCTCTCCGCCACCATGGAGAAAGGCTTTTCCGATGGTTATGGAGACCGAAAGAATGGGGGTCCAAGGAGGCGTGAGGGTGTGCAACACTCGCAACACTCTCCCATTGGTAAAGAGAGGAATGATTCCAGTCTCAGATCGAGAGTCGTACCACTCCCCTCATTTGCAAGATGGTTCTTCGCGTCACTGGAATGTAAGCCCGTGGGGAAGTCGACCTCTGATTTGCGAGGGACGGAAAAGCATCACGACGATCATCAATGTAGCCAACGCTATGAGTAGCGCAATGAATGACAACATGAACGATGAGAGGAGGAGGAACAGTGTCAGCGAACGAAGTCATGGATTGAAAGGGAATTAGAAGAGGATGAAAGTCAAAGGCGTAGGAGGACGAGCGGGAGGACAACGGCAAGAGTATTATACTTGCAATGAGAGAGGAAATGTGGCCTCGAATTCACCTTAGAAGAGACAAAGCAACAGAGAATCAAGGGGAAGATGAGACGTCTCAAGAGGGTAGTGCGAAAGCGGAAGTTGCCGAGCATACTCACGCCAGTGGCTACATGAAACTTGATTGGGCACCATCGAACTCAGGGCCTTGTGCGACGAGCGGCAAACCACCTTCGGAGGAGGTCAAAGCCGAAACGCAGGAGTCGCATGACATCGAGGTTCACGTCAAATGGGAGAAGCAGAAGGGAGGAGAGCTCACGGTTGCAAAAGAGCTCTAACCATCGAGAAGGATGACCAATGACACACTCGTAGAGGAGAACAAGGTCAAGACACAGACGTCGGAAACGTTTAGGTTCGCGTGAACCTCACTCCACCCACACCGCCAAAGCTGCCGACCCGACCAGGTACGGTGGCTAACCGAAGGATGCGTGGAAGATGGAAGCGGAAGCACCATCTACGTTCCTTGGAAGTTTCGCGAATGTGTTGGGAACGGAGGTAGGGCAAAGCCTAGGGCAACAAATAGTTTGCGTCACTTCTTTGACCCAATGGGCCCGACACAAATGAAAGGGAGACTAGTAAGAATTATGATGAAGGGTATTTTGGTGTGAAGCTATTCGGTCAGGCCCATAATTATGGAGAGAAGAATGGCAAGCCTGATGAACGAAGGTCAATTGTAAAGCTAACAATTCAAGAAGGTCAGCATGTTTTAGAATTGTTGGGGCAAGCCCAAAATGATGACAACTTACAATTCAATTCTTCACAAGTGGAGCTAAAGAGACATGGCTGAGTTTTTGTTACTCATTGGGCTAGATCTAGTTAAATAGGAGGCAAGACCATGGGGGAGTAATTGGGTTAATTATGACATTATGGGTGAAGATAATGGCCCGATTAATTCCTCACCCTCTTAGTATTGGGCGAGTGCTGCCAACAACACCTCTTTCGGGTATATTTTTCATTGATTGTCGATCTGTCTATGTTCAATTTCCTAGCAATTTGGGAGATAATTCTAAGTTTAAATGGTGGCATAGCAACCTAAATGAGGCTTTGCTAACAATTTTCCCTGGGAGTTGCGCCACCTTGATAACAAACTTTTCCATGTTATTTTTGTGCTTGATGACTCAACAACTAGTTGCATTGAGACCATTGATATTATCAATTCCTTGTATGTGAATAATTCTCCTAAAGGATTCATGGGTGTATGGTCCTCTTCAAAGTACATTAGGCAGCTATGACTTTGGAGATTATAGAGAAGACTTTGAAGTTGCAGGGCATAAAGAACAGAGAAGCAAAAATGGGCAAAGATGGCATTTCAAGAACTGTTTTTTATTGAACCTAATGAGCCATCCGAAATGGTTGTTGCAAAAATGGGGATCTCAAAAACTATCAAAAAGCATAAGGATTTGGGCTAAACTCATGCAATTTGGGCTAGACTTTTGGTGGATAAAGAAATTCGAGGGACTAGGAATGTGCTAGGGACCCCTTATATGGGGAAGTATATGTTAGGAGGAATAGGGTAGCTAGTGGGCCACATGTAGGGCCCACTAATGGTGTCCAGGTTGGACGAATGATAGCTGTAAGGTAGGTAAGTTTGGAGGGAAAGACAGTTAGGGAGTTAGTTAGACAATAAGAATGGAAAAAGGGTTGATTAGAGAATGTCTAATCATTCATTCAGTTGTTGTAATAGAGTTTGAGGGCTCTATTCTCCTCTATCCCCTGTATCCATTTCTAGGGTTCTTGAGTATTTGCCAAGATCCTAAAATTCAATCAAGATCATTCATTTCTTCAGGAGCAGGCCTAACATTTGGTATCAGTCACTCTGTTTTCCTAGGCAATCGCTTCAATGGCTGCCAAAGTTGAGAAGAAGTTGGAAGCAATGGAAGCTTCGATGAGTGTGATGCAAGAGCAAAGGGAAGAACACCGTGAAAAAAATGTGTCCTTGATGGTGGCGCTCACGAACCTCACGGAATCCATGAAGAAACTCGGTGATCAGTTCGATTCCATGGAGAAGGTTCCGCATCACAAACCTTCACCACACCAAAACCAGAGGCATGACACCTTCCAAGATATTGCAATCGCGTCGAGATGTCGCGTGACGATTCCTGAGCACGAGATCACACTGCGAATGGCGGTGCGATGAAAACCACGGTAGCGCCAACAGCGAGGGTTTTTCAGCAAGGAACCAACATGACGTAACACGGAGCAGTGGCAAAAGCTTGATATACCACTGTTTCATGGTGAGGACGGATATGCTTGGGTTGATAGCTTCGGAAGGTATTTTCAGATATGAGAAGTTACTTCATCGCAATAGCTTCAGGTTGCAAAAATCGTGAAGGAAAGCAAGGCATTGATTTGGTTTCGTTGGTGGGAGGACACAACACTAGATTCAATATGGGAGGCATTCACTAAGGCGGTGGTGAAGCATTTTCAGCCCAAATTGGCTCAAAATCCCTTTGAGGTGCTGTTGAGGCTCAAACAAGAGAACTCCATCATGGAATATCGGGAGCAATTCGAACTGTTTTCCAGTCCTCTGAAGATTCCAGACAAGAGGTATCTGTTTGGTTTGTTTCTCAATGGCCTAAGGGTGAGGTAAGAGCTGAACTCAAACTTCATTGTTATTCTACTTTAGACGAGTTAATGAATTTGTCAAAACTAATAGAAAGTAGAAATAAATTGCTCCAATGGTATGTTGGTAAACCTTTTTCAAAATCGAGTGCTAGTTGGGGACACTCCATTAGAAAGGCTATTAAGGGAGCATCACAGAATAATTCAGGGGTAGGGATGGATGAAAAAGGGGGTTTGTTGCGGGAAAGAAAGGCTTATGGCAGCTGACTGATAAGGAGTATAGGGAGAAAAGAACCAAAGGTTTATGTTTCTCTTGCGATGAAAGATTTACCCCTGATCACAATTGTAAGAGCAGAAGCTTTAGATTTATGCTGCTGGAAGAGGAATTAGAGGGGCATGGGGAAACAGTATGGCATGATGCTGTTGAGGAGATAGGTGACGTTACCCCTAAATTGTCCCTAGACTGTAGGAGTATGTTAGGGAGCAAAAATCACAGATCTATTAGGGCAAAGGGAACGGTTGCTGCCTGTCGAGTAAGGGTGTTAATAGACCCAGGTGCCTTTCATAATTTTATTTGCCTTGCCTTGGTACACAAGGCCAATTTACTAGTGAATTATGATGCTGATTTTGTAGTAATTGTAACTAATGGACAATAGTCTCCAGGAAAAGGAAAGTGTACAGATCTAACTATCACCTTCCCAAATTTGGAGGTAGTGGAAACCTTCTGTGTTTCCCTTAGATAATTCAGAACTAGTTCTAGGGCTAGCATAGCTAGACACTCTAGGGAGACCCGAACCAACTTTGGGAAATTAAGACTTACCACTGAGATGGGGGGTAAATGGGTGGAGTTGCAATCCTGAATTGTGTTAGGAAACACTGCATTGGGGACAGCCATAAGGGAAATAAAAGGCGAGGTTGAAGGATATGTGGTATAGTTGTGGCTTATTTTTCAGAACATGGCAGCAGATACGGTGATCCCAGCATAGATTCAACAGGTCCTGGAATCTCATGAAGCCGTGTTTGAACCTTTACCAGGGCTTCCCCCTTCCCACAGTCATGATCATGCCATCACTCTAAGGGATGGGGCCGAAATTCCTAATCTTCGACCCTACCGTTACCCACATTATCAAAAAAATGATTGAAAAGTTGGTAAATGAAATGCTCACAACTGGAATCATTCGCCCTAGTATTAGCCCATTTGCTAATCCCATTATTTTGGTCGAGAAGAAAGATGGGAGCTAGAGATTTTGTGTGGATTATTAGGCCCTTAATAGAATCACTATTCCCGATAAATTTCCCATCCCCATCATTGATGAGTTGCTAGATGAGTTAGCTGGAGCCACGGTTTTCTCTATATTGGACCTTAAATCGGGACCCTATTAAATATGTATGGTAGAGGGTGATATTGGCAAGACGGTTTTTAGAACTCATGAAGGCCACTATGAATTCTTTGTCATGCCATTTGGCCTCACAAACGCTCCTTCCACCTTCCAAGCCCTCATGAATGACATTCTTCGACTGCACCTTCGCAAGTTTGCCTTGGTATTTTTTGATGATATATTAGTTTACAGCAGGGATGTCGACTCACATGCTATCCATTTATCCACAATATTCGATCTGCTAATTCAGAACAGGCTGGTTCTTAACCAAAATAAGTGTGATTTTGGGGTAAACAAGGTCCAGTATTGGGCCACATTGTACTCCAAGGAGTGGCTCCAGACCCTCGTAAAACAGAAGTGATAAGGGACTGGCCTGTTCCTAAGGACAAGAAAGCTTTAAGAGGATTCTTGGGATTGACGAGGTATTACCGAAGATTTGTGAAAGGGTATGGAGTAATTACTAAACCCCTGAATGAGTTGACTAAGAAAGACGACTTTCAATGGTCAGAGCAAGCCTAAGCAGCCTTCAACTCCCTTAAGAAAGCAATGGCAGCCCTCCCCATTTTAGTAGTCCTGAATTTCAATCAACCTTTTGTGTTGGAAACAAATGCTTCCAACCAAGGGTTGGGCGCAGTTTGTCCCAACAAGGTCGTCCAATTGCTTTCTTAAGCCAGGTACTATCACCCCGTGCACAACTCAAGTCCACTTATGAACGCGAATTGATGGCCATTGTTTTGGCTATGCAAAAGTAGTGTCATTAATTTCTAGGTAGACATTTTGTCATCCTCAGACCACTCCAACCTCAACTTTTTGATAGACCAACGGTTATGGGGGAAGATCAATTGAAATGGACGTCCAAACTATTGGGATTTGATTTCAAAATCCAGTTAGGCCAGGGTTATATAACAAGGATGCAGACGCTTTCTCTCGCCAAATGCTTTATCAATCTAATTTTGTGGTGCTAGCAAATTTATGGGACACAATTGCTGAGGTAAAAGTAGATCAACAACTTGCTGACTATTCAAGACCTGGAGCAAAAGGGAAACACCTTTCCAAGATACACCCTAAACCATGGCAGATTATTCTATCAAGGGGGAGTGGTTATTCCTAAAAACTCCAGATTCCCTCACTTTTGGCAGAATTTCATGACTCCCAAGTGGGAGGACACTCAGGTTTTTTTTGGCACATATAAACAGCTTTCAGCAGCTGTTTATTGGAGGGGTATGAAGCAAAAAGTCAAGGATTATGTGGCTGAATGCCAAGTCTGTCAGACTAGCAAATATGAGGCCTTATCCCAGCGGGACTACTACAACCGCTCAACTTCCCAGAACAAGTATGGTCTGAAATATCAATGGACTTTATTTCTGGACTTCCCAAATCTAAGGGCAAAGATACTATTATGGTGGTGGTGGTCGCCTCACCAAATATACACATTTCCTCACCTTAGCTCACCCATTTTCAGCCAAGGATGTTGCACAGCTGTTTGTCGAAAGATCGTGAGGCTCCATGGGTTTCCTAATGTCATTATTTCTGAGAGAGACTCACTGTTCCTCAGCCATTTTTGGTCTAAGCTATTTCATGTTGCAGGACAACTGAAATACTCCACATCCTATCATCCACAAACGGATGGGCAACAGAAGTCACCAACTATTGCTTGGAAACCTACCTCCATTGCTTTGTTAGTACCAAGCTTGAGGCAGTGGGATGAGTGGGTTTCCTTGGGCTGAATATTGGTTCAACACATCCTTCAATGGGTCAACCAATACTTTGCCTTTTCAAGCATCTATGGCCGGCCACCCTATTTTATTCAAAGGGTCAACATACCCTTCTAAACTGCAGAAGTTCAATCACTAGTGGCAGCAAGAGACGAAGTCTTAGGTGAGCTGAAGTTTCAGCTACAACTAGCTCAGCAACGAATGAAACACTATCCAGACAAGCATCATAGGGAGGTGAATTATGAGGTAGGCAATTGGGTCTTCCTAAAGTTTCAGCCCTTTAGGATGAAATCCTTAGCTCGAATGCCTAATAAGAAACTATGTCCCCTTTTATGGCCCATACCAAGTGCTAGAAAAGATAGGCCCCATGGCCTATAAGTTAGCCCTCCCACCCACATGCCGCTTACATTCGGTTTTCCATGTAAGCAAACTCAAAAAGGGTGTACCTCCTCAAGTCCAGCCATATGAGTTACCTTCAGGGCTGACTGAAGAAGGAGTTTTGCAGGCAACTCTAGAAGACATTCTACAAGTCGGGTATACAGAAGAAGGGCCAGAGGTTCTGGTTAAATGGCAAGGCCTCCCAAACCATGACACATCTTGGGAGAACTTTCAATGTTTGCAAGAGCAATTTCAGCAGCTCACCTTGAGGACAAAGTGGTTCTCCAGAGAGGGGGTGGTGTTAGTGGGCAAATGACAGTTGTAAGGCAGGTAATTTTAGAGGGAAGACAGTTACGGAGTTAGTTAGACAATAAGAAGGGAAAAGGGGTTGATTAGAGTGTCTAATCATTCATTCAACTGGTGTAAGAGAGTTTGAGGGCTCTATTCTCCCTATCCCCTATATCCATTTCTAGGGTTCTTGAGTATTTGCCAAGATCCCCAAATTCAACAAAGTCCATTCATTTCTTCAGGAGCAAGCCTAAATAATGCTTTTATAGTCCCAGAGGCAGTGAAGAAAGAGACAAATATAGATGGGAACTTCAATGTAAGAGAAAAATTTGCTGAACCAATAAAATTTTAAGAAGAAGGAAGCATAAAGGTAGTTTAGGAATTGGAATGCTTGCTGACTCAACTATTGGGGAAGAATCATGTGGGCCCTTTATTGAATTTGAGGCCTAACGGTTTTAGCAGGTGGGGTGTGAGGCGAGAGACGTGTGTCTGTAGAGGAGGAGTATAATTCTCCTTGGGTTCAGAATATTGGGTAGAAAATTCTATTAGAATAGGCTAGGAGCATGAGCCTATAGTGCTCAAGGCCTCTCTCTTTTGTATTTGCTTCTATTTCATCTTTCCATCTTTCTCAGTTAATATATATACAATCTTCATATAGTTTTCTGCTTCTGTTATGTGTTTGCTTCTATTAATTGTTATCAATCCTCTCATTACTAGGTGTAGGGGTGCTTATTTCCCTGAAGTTGCTACATGGAGAAACAGGTTGTCTGAACTGAGGAGGAGGATTGATCAAGTAGTGCATCTCCTGGAGAGGAAGGATGGCCACAGACATCGTTCACGTGGTCGATCACCGCCACCACGACAATTGCCGTTCCGAGTTGGCTGGATGAGCTGCTGAAATGGGGGTTCTAGAGGGATTCCCTCCTCCCTCGCCAAGAGCATCGTGAATCGAGGTTGCGCACCGAGACGATCAGAGCTCCCTTACTCCCTCGATGGTCATCGCTATTGGAATGTCAACCGTGGCCCGATCGACCACATCATTGTTTCTCAGATAGTCCTCCTCCTGACAGGCGAGCTTGACGGAAAATGGAGCTCCCTATATCTCCAGCGACGCCGTGGGTTGGCTGGTGAAGATTGAGCGTTATTTCCATATTAATGGAATCGAAGGGACGAGAAGTTTGAGGTGGTAGTCCTAGCATTAGAAGGGAAAGCCTTGTCCAAGTACCAGGTATGGGAAGGCAGACCCAATTTCCATCATGGAGGTCTTTGGGATGGCATTGCTAGCCGTTTCGAACCAGGGTTGGTAAAGGACCCGTATGGGCCTCTCTTCCACCCAAGGCAAGTGGACTCAGGATTGGATTATATTGATGAGTTCGAGTGCACATCAGGCCCAATGCACAACTTGGATTGTGAGGTTCTTCGAGGCATCTTTTAAATAGGCTGAAAGGAAATCTGAGGGTAGAGCTGAAGAGTCTAGATTTGGGCTCTTTGGCAGAAATTAAAGAAAGGGCCCTGTTATTGGAGGAATGTAACAAAGAATGGAAGTGGTGGGGGTATGGGCCTCCTAAACGCACATGGGGGCAGTATTGGTACGATTGCAGGGGTTTCCCTCATCTATTGTGACTTATAGAGATAGAATTTTCATGAGCAATTTATGGTCAGAACTATTTAAGCAAGTAGGGACAAAATTGAAGTTCAGTTCACGTACCATCCTCAAACGACCATTCTCAAACGGATGGGCAACAGAGGTGGTGAACCGGTGTTTAGAGACATATCTCAGATGCTTCCTGGAGCCAAACCGAAACAGAGTATATGGCTATCTTAGGTTGAATTATGGTTCAATACTACCTATCATTCTGTTGCTCACTTCTCCCCATTAAGATCCTCTATGGAAGGGAACCCACACTTATTAAGGGAGATTCACTCCCTCAACAGTGGAGGATGTAAACCAATTACTGGCAGAAGGAACTCCATGATTGAGGAGTTGAAATGGTACTTAAATAAAGCTCAAGCAAGAATGAAAGTCCAGGCTGACCAAGAAGAGAGGTTAAGTTTGAAGTAGGAGAAAAGGTGTTGAAGATCCAACCATAACGGATGAAGATCAGAATATTGGGTAGAAAATTCTTAGAATTGGCTGGGAGCGTGAGCTGCTATAGTGCTTAAGGCCTCTCTCTTTTGTGTTCGCTTCTATTTCATCTTTTTATCTTTCTCAATTAATATATATACAGTCTTCGTATAGTTTTCTGCTTCTGCCATCTGTGTTTGCTTCTATTATTCAAAAGTTTGGCCTACAAGAACTGCATGCATCAATACCATCATATGCCACTTCAATTTGGGATATTAAATAGAGAGGGAGAACTTTTAGGAGTAGGTATGACAAACCCACTTGAATGCATTATTGTCTATTCCACTTCAGCTACATTTCTTGTTTTGTATATGATGGTTCAAACTTCCTATTTTGATGCATTTCACATTGAATGGGATAAGTTTAATGCACCAACGGCCATTCCATTTACTATTAATTAAGTAGAAATAAAATCACAATGGGGTGGGCTTGACTGCTCAGCTTGGTTTATACTCACCCTTTGGATTTTCTACGGCCTTGGCTTTTGAAAGCAACTAGAAGATTCAAATTCCAGGGAAAGGTGTTAGAAACTAGCAGCCTCAATGTTAACAGAATTTTGACTAGAACAAGCAAGTTGTGCAAGCCTCAGAGCAATCCAGCAATTTACAAGTTAAAAGGTTTATTGGGTACAAGGAACTGGTTAAAGATGCTACTATCATGGTTATGAGAGTTGAGCACAAAACTGGTACCAGGTATAAGCTGGGAGGTCTCTCTATGACAGTTCATGGTCAATGATGTCAAAGATTCCAAATACTGAGGATTTTACAACTTTTGGCATCAAGGGTGCTAAGACAGATGGTGATGCTTTTAGTAACAATTACTTAAAGGACACAACAAGGGAACCTAAAACAGGGTCATGGGACTCAGGAGGACATTGCTACCATGCAAGTTTACTACACTCCATCTTTTTCAAGATATTTGACCCAGGAGGAAGTCTTTGTTTTCCAAACCTTCATCTTGAGGACAAGGTGATTGTTCAAGGGGAGGGTATTGATAGAGACCAAGTACCCAAGAGAATTAGAGTGTATAAAACAAAAAGAATAGAAGGGTATTATGGTAATACGGATCAAGGTTTGGGGTGAATCATGTGGAGCCCCCTTGGTCCTAACTAACTTGCATATTGGCACCTAGTGTGCATGTGTATGTTGGAAGGGAATGTGCAGAGTGTGCGTGTAAGGAATTCTGTTAGAGAGAAGGGTATAATTGTTGGGTAAGAGTAGAATGAGGTAGGCAAGGATTAGGACCTAGGCTTGAAGAGATTCAGCTTCTTAGTGCTAAGAACCCTTTTCTCTCTCTATTTGCTCATTGTTATTTCAATTTTTTCTCTTCTTCCCTAAGCTAGGATCTCACTGGTTCTAGTTTAGGAGTGTTAATAATACACATAACTATATACTTTCTATCACTTCTATTGTCGTTTCTTACATCAGCCTCCTCACTCCCCTACAAATATTCCCTTTTTCCTTAATAGATTCACACCCTCCCCACTCTCACCAGCACGCACTCACACACCTGATACCTCAACAAGTAGTTAGGCAATACCATATTCACACAACTGCCTATATTTCTTTATTTTATACAATGTTCTAGGGTATGTTTGTGAGTTTGAATTTTGGAGGGGAAGGGAGGGATGGGAGGCTTGAGTGTAAAATTATATTACAAGTTCTTCCCTCCCCTCCCTTCTCCTCCAAAATCCAAACTCACAATATATCCTTAGGGACCGGTCACTGACAGAAGATAGGTTCTACACATGTACCTGTTAGGAGACCATTCATTGGATAGGTGTATGTGAGAAGCAAATAGGTAGGAAGAAGTTGGGCTCTAAATTGGGGCTGAATGAAAATATTAAAGGATTAGCCATTTAGCTGAGGATTCAGCTAGAGTAGGTGGAGAAAAGTGATTACAAGGTAGTTGTAGGCATATATAAGGGATGGGATCAACTATTAGGAAGATCCTCAAAGGGTGATACCCCGACTTTGAAAAAAACTGGCTACCCCAACTCATCAATAACCGCTATAGGGAATTTACTAAGAATGGCAATTTTGTTCAAGGCACTATATAGTCTATGCAAAATCGCCATGCACCATCTTTCTTCTTCAGCAAGATTACAAAACAAATAAGAACTAGTGCTAGGCCTAATGATTCCAGCCCTTAGCATCTCATCAATAATTTTCTCTATTTCATTCTTTTGAGTTTTGAGAATAGGTGTACCTATATGGTCTGGAATGGCAGCTTAGGGTTGTTCAAAACCAAACCAAAACAATCTCTACTGCAAAAATCAAACCAAAAAACCAAAAACCAAATGAAAAACCGAAAAAGTCTTTTTTTTTTCTCTTTTTTTTTTGACAAAATCCGATCAGTTGAATTTCTGGTTCCCAAAATGAAAACGAATTAAACCAAACTAATTCACTCGAATTCCTTTTATACCCTTAATCATTTTTACATATTTCCAAATATACCTCCTTACACTTAAGTTCTCCGAAACCCTACTCTTCACTTTTTTCTCTTGCGCCACTAACTTAGTAACACCACTCACTTTCTCTTATCATTGCCTTTGACTCTCTTACTCTTATTCCCAACTTCTCGGCATCTCCAACAATCCCACGTCTCTCAAGATTCACAAAGTCACAATCTCTCATCCTTCACATGAAGCCAGCCTTCAGCCAGCCACCACAATTGTCCTCCGCCTTCACACTACCGACCTGTTAAAATCAGAGCCTCATCTTTTGTCATGCAAGCACTTACAGCGAACCCTTCCCACCTCATCCTCTTTTGTCCCATACTCAACTCATTCCTATGCACATCCAGCCCTCATCTCCATCGGCCACCCCAGTGTCCGCTTCCACCATGCCATCGCTTAACCCCACAATATCCCATTTGTAGTTTCCAATACTTTTATCAAGGGAAGAAAAACTGCTATTCAAATCCAAAACTACTATAGGATAACTATAGGTGTTTATAGCTTGTTTGGTTTTGCTTATTTTGGGAGGGAAAAATCTCTCTTCAAATGCATTCACACTTAGCTTTATAAGTTAATTTGAATGTAAAATAAGCAAAATCTAAACATAGTCAATTAACCAAAACAAGGATGGGATAAGATGTATTTATTATTTTAAAGCAGCCAATAGAAATAAAATATAGTTATTATTGTTCTGGAACTTGTGATAGATTACATGAAAAAAGTAATTCGAAAAAATGTCAGCATTTCAAGTTTTAACACATACAAGTCAAGAATTGATGGTTGCACAGATTGAATGATGCCATCGTACTCTACTATAACCAACTAAAAAAATAACGCTTAAATATGTTTTTGGTCCTTGAAAAATGTGTATTTTGGTTTTGGTTCCAAAAAGTTTTTTGTTTGGTTTCCTTCAAAACATTTCTGAAACAGCTTGGTTTAGTCCTTGTAGTCAAACTGTCTATTTTAAATGCTAAACTATCCAATGGAGGGTCAGATCATTCAATCCTACATAAAAGTCGACAATCATGTTATATGAACTAAAACCAAACGGTTTCAAGAATGTTTGGATTGAAACTGAATGAACAATTTTACAGGGACCAAAACCAAAATTCACTTGTTTTATAACAATCAAAAACATATTTAAACCAAAACATAATGTTAAAATTTAAACTAAGGAAAGAGAAAATCAATAAAGTTGAAAACACTTTACGTGTAATTCAAGATTTTAGTTCCATTGAAGAGGTTGAAGAAGAACTTTTTTTGTAGGAACTGAGGTGGTTGGGTTTTTATGTGATAAATATGATCTTTATTCCTTTTATGTAGATGATGAAGGTCTGCATCTGGATGTACTCAGGCTGAACATGAGCTGTGATTCCTATGGGAGGTTGTCTTTGTTGTTTTCCTTTAGCATTATGGTTTCTTCTGGAGGATACCCAATCCTCCCATGTAATTTCCCCTTTTTATCTAATATCTTTATATTTCTCTTTCTTAACCCTTCCCCCCCCAAAAAAAAAAAAAAAGAAGCAAAGAGCACAAATGCACAATTAAGAACCTCACTTTGATTATTTTTATTGTGCTCCCTATTTCATTAACACTCAAACTCCGACGCCATGAATAACCACATGACCTCTGTATGAGTGCACATTTTGTTTCGGGTTTGACAGCAACCACCAGTGCATTCCAATCAAGTCCACCATCCTCAGCGAGCTGATTGAATAATGTCAGCCAAGAGTCAGAAAGAAGACTTGAGTCAAAGCCAGAACAAATAATGTAATTGTACTAGCGTACCGGAACTTCTCGGTACTTCACCCCAAAATCTTGGAGGGAACCAAGTCCACCAGAGCCTCTTTTCCCAATTACTTCCTCCAATGTGTCATAGGGAGCACCAGCAACTGCCAAGAGCTGACAGCTATATCAGTTTAAATCACATTCCAGTCACATTCCATGTTCTATAACTATAGAGGTAAAATGCTAGCAAATAATTAAGAGAAGATAATGTCAATAAAATAATGTATTACCTCATCCCCTGGCCTCAGCAGGGCAAATAAAGCGCATGTGATAGCATGAGTACCTGAGAAGAACTGTTCACAGATGAGAATACTGTAACCTCTACTCTATTAACTTCGTAAGAACTACGAAGTAAATGTACTAACACGGGGAAAAATCAAAACCTGTGAACGAACAATAGCTGATTCAGCCCCAACAATTTCTGCAAAAGCCTGGTCAAGAGCCTCTCGCCCCCAGCTTCATCATGACCATAACCAGTGCAACCACCAAAGTGCTGATATCAGTATGCATGTTAACAACCAATTAGATCCCAGAAAGACAGAAATAAGGGTACGTTTGGTTTCAATTTTCAGTTTTCCAATTTTCAAAATTTTGTTAAGGAAATAATGAAAACTGAAAATGAAAACTAAAAATTGGATTTTATAGTTTTCACAGTATTCATTATTTTCTTCACAAAATCCTAAAAGCTGAAAATTAAAACCAAATGCACCCTAACTATCCCTGCATAAATTTTAATAAAAGGTTTGACAGCCTGATTGTAACAACGATCAAGGGTTTTAAACGGAATAGATCCACAAAAAAGATATTGGTGACTAAGCAAAGAAAACACACATTAAAGCTCCTGACTACTGAAATTTGGACAGAATAGCAAAAAAAAAAAAAATCTATCTTTACAGGATATCAGTGAACAAACATAAAAGAATGATGAATTTGCAGATGAATCCCACTTTCAAAAAAGTTAATACTTGTTGGGTGGGAGGGGATGGCAGTGTTTTTCTCTCCTATTTCTTTGCCACAGATCACTATAAATAATTTTACTCTTTCTGTGTCCAAGGGATTTGCAGATTGTTAGACAATGATGCACATTGTAGAAATATCTAGCTAAGCACGCAAGTGATGGTGCATTATAGAGATTTCTATATAAATCTTGTAAGATAAAAGTAACAATTTAATAACATTATTATAGCTGTAAAATGAGAAAATTCTGGATCAATGTAGAGGCTGCAGCACCGCCTCAAGTTTGGTGGCAACATTGGCCTATAAATAGGTTACATACCTCACCATTTTGGGTGTGCCTTACAAGAACCAATATCCATCACCTAGAGCAACACTTTCATATCTCCTTGTATCTTTTCCTTCATTTAAATAAAACTATCATTTTCTACTCAACTAATTAATCTCAAATACTCATCTCAATCTTTTTCTACTCAACTAATTAATATCAAATACTCATCTCATCTTCTTTAATCATATAAAAACCAACACAGATAAACCCCACATTCAAAGAATTTTTCTTCTTTTTGTGGGGAAAAGGATGCATAGATAAACCAACACTTTTTCTGTATCTCAGGGATTACAATTCAATAACTACGATTGTCTGAAGAATCTATCCCAGAAAAAGCATCAATTCTAGTTTATTGAGTATCCTACCTACTGTTAGCTATTGGATGTTCATGCATACTCTCAACTCATGTTCAAATAGGAAGCTTCAGGTTCTCACCTCTAAGTCAAATTCAAAGTTGCAGGGTTTCCTTCTTTTGCAATGCTTTTGTTCAAAATTCCAAAAAAGGAAAAAAAAATTACAATGGCACCAAAATCATCCAAATGGCATAAACAAAAAAAATCTACCAGTTCCAATAAAAACAGTGAATATTTTATTAGTCCTTAAACCATGGGGATTGTATCAGATGATCATGAATAAGAGAATATCATAGAATAACATTTACGTTCAAACTTATGGAAATGTAACCGTGTGCTTACATGAGATCCAACTCTAGAATTCTGGAAAGCTTTAAGGACACGGGTGGTATTGAATGCAACCAAATTATCCACAGCCCTGAACTCTGAATGCAAGGCATCCACTGCTTCCACCACCTGCACTGCAACAAAAGGAAACCATTACTGTACTTGCTCAATCCATAAGATTTTTTAGCATTTAAAACAGACACCACCCTCCACAGTAGATTCTTAAAAGAAAAAGAAAAAGAAAAAGAAAACACTATAACTAAAACTGCCTAACACTCTGACTTGCTCAGAGCTGATAGCAAACCAGAAGATAACCCGTGAATTTTGACCAAGAAATACAAAATCTTTTAAGGAATGGAAAGAAAGTAAAGTCATACGCTATGCTCTTTTCAAATAAAACCAATTCAAACATGACTCTTTCAACTGACGCTATCAGTTTGGCACCATTATTGGATGATTTTACATTCATAATAAAAACCAGCAAATATCACATTATATTCATGTAGAATCAGATTTCTAATAATTCATTCCACTTCTTCATCACATACTAACCCCCAAAAAATAACTTCTAAGATGAAGTATAATAAAGGTGTTCAACCGAAAACAGACCCCTCATTTGAAGTTCATTTCAAACATTTTCATGATTGCCAGAAAGACCAAAAAGATAGCAAATCCCATCCCATATTATATTATTATACAATCTCCATTCTCCAATTCTTTCCGAGATACCAAATGGTACAACACAGGTGCAGTGACAAAATACGGTTCCGGCTTCTGGGTTTCGGAAGGTAATATTCTTCTGCAATGTCTCAATGCTTTCGAAGCAGCCAATGGGTGCTGTGGTAAAACAGGTGAAAGAAGTGGTCTTATAAATAAGGTCAACTGTAGGAGCAGTACCTCTGGGACGAAGGGGTTGACAATGGAATGATGAATGTTGTTAGCAGTGGCAGGAACTGAGACCCTAGAGACCGAGCGAACGGTGGCCAATGGAGCGAAAGTACGAGTAAGAAGCGCAGGATAAGCAGATGTGGCGCAGGATATGACGCACATTGCTGTTCCTTGCTTGGTGTACAGGAAGGAGCTATATGACCAATTGGATACAGGATTGAGCATTACCCGTCTGAGCACGTATTTATCCGCGTAAGTTTATAAGAAATATGGGCGGTTCCACCGAATTAAAATACAAGAACCAATTCCTAGCTGGTCTAAGGGACCCAACGCTATGTTCCTCAAGCAATGCTAGAATTTGTATTCTGAAATTGTGAAGGGAGCAAACTGAGTCGGAAGAATTGTTCCCGTAATAAGCTTTTACAGTATCTGAATTTATATTAGTCAGTTAATAGGTTAGATATTGTATGGTTTCATATACATACATATATATATAAACTTAATTCTAAAATTGTATATATATACAAGAAGCAGAAATAATGGTATGATATAAACATTCTTAAAATATTTTTGAGGAAAAAAAATACACAAACACACAAAAACATGTATCTCTCTCTCCCGCGTAACAACACCACTATTCTCTCTTCTCTCTCCCATGCAAGAACACCCTTTTTCTCTTCTCCTTCTCAAATCAAGACAGCCACCGCCATGTCCACTGTCGTCATCTACTACCTATTTGCTCATCTCATAGCAAAGATAATAACCTTTGGGGAGTGTAGATCGTTAGCTTAACCCTTACCCATAGAAATGTAGGTTGAAAAGTACACGAGAGGTTGATTCCTATATCACTTTTCTTTCTTTTCGTTTCTGAAAAACTAAAACAAAAAAAATCAAGTGTGAACCTGAAAAATAGTGGAAATAGTTAGTGAGTATTGAAAGTTAACTTTCTAAACTAAAACAAAGAAACAAAACTGATTTAAAGTTGTTTTTCAGAATAGTGTTGATAATAGGCACAAAACATAATATAAAAGAGATTCAAGGAAAAGAGATACTGCACAGAGATTTTACTAGTCGACCAATCTACCTACATCCAATTTCAACAATCTTTAAGTTCCACTGAGAAAGTCATATAGTCTTTCTATAGCCTTCTCAAGCTATCTCACGTGACTAGTAGCACACTCTTATCACTTCTAAGTAGTCTTTGATTAGCTTCTCCAAGCTAACTTACACCGTCAGGGTACAAAGATATTTTTTGGTTGGTTCAATCCAACTAGCAAACACTCAAGTTTTTTTAGAATAAAATAGTGTATGAACTAAAAACTTGAATGACTTCTTCTAGGTTGAAAAGTGCACGAGGAGGGTTGAATCGTGCTTGGACTTTTCTTTCCTTTTTCGTTTCTAAAAAAGTCAACAGGTACTATCAAGTATGAACTTGAAATGCGGAAATAATGTCAGGATACATCAAAAAGTAACTGTAACATCCTTTCAAGTATAACATTATCCTTAAGTCATGACATTAGACTGAGGATTTGTTACTTATACATTAGCAGACATTTCTTAAATATCTATAGCAAATTTGATTGATCCGTAATAACTAATTCATAATTTTATAATAACATATGAGAAGGAAGCAAGGTATTTATTTAATACAAATCTAAATACAAGAAAAGGCTCTTCTATGAGCTTTAATATACATTTGTCTCCTTATATAATTACAAAACATATATACATAACAAAATAAAATTTGATCAGGGACTTCTAGTATTGAGTTTCCATAGTAGTCGCCTCATTGCTTCTTGAGAAATTTGGAGACAACATGGGAACACAAATAATATAGGGGTGAGAATTCTAAAATTCACCATATGGCATCCCCAAAATGCATAATAAAAATGTAATACCCTAATTTTAAATAAAAAGGTTAGAATTTTTTTTTTTACTAGGAAGGGTGCCAGTTACCCTTGTCTGCATTAATCCTAATTTTCACCAAGTCTGATTCTACGTCCTTGGAAGGCTATGTGATTGAACCACATTCTATGGATCAAAAGTGCCGGTAATTGTTTCCAAAAGGAAAATAAATTAAAGAACGATTTTTAATGAATTTTATGAAACATTTAAACATTTTGTTGCTAACCCACAAGTTTATAAAATCTTAAAAATTCCCGAATTTGAAATAAAACCCAAAATTTGGATTCTAATTTTTTGGGATTTTAACTTTTATGATATTTTATTTGAATCAAATGGGGGGTACTTCCTTAGTTACATTAACTTAAAATTAATAAATGTAAATGTAAATAAGTGAATATTGAGATAACTCAGATACCAAAATGACCCAAGGTGCTGAACTAGATTTTACTGTCACTTCTATAGCGGTCATAGAAAGGTGTTTAGGGCATTTGGCATCTTGCATAACGCTATAGCAATCCCCTTGTTGTGTGGTCACCCCGCTGAAGCTCCTGGAAAACGACACAATTTCACTTAACAGACCCCTTCCCCTTTTAAACCCTCAACTCGAATTCCTCCCCCATTTTCTCGAAAACCTAGCTTTTTAAACACCCTTCCCCAACATTTTCTCTCAACTCCACTTAAATCCAACTTCCCCAATCATCAAGGTATGTGTTTGTTAATAGATTTTATCTCCGTTCTTCCCATTCGTCCATGCTCTTAGTATGAGTTATTATTTTCTCTCATTGTTGTCAAATGGGGTGCTCCCCTAATTTTGTTAGAGTTGTTTTAAGGTAATCTAGAAGTACCCATAGATCATTGATAAGTGTTATGATTGTCATGGTAGACATTGGTGTCATCCCTCCTCCCAGAACTCCAGGAGTTGTTCCTTCACATTCTATCCCTCCATGTGAATGGATTTGATCTCATGGCCTTGTTTTGGCCATTATACCATTATTTTCTAACATCAGAGTAATTAGAGAGATGGAAAAATTAATTTTCACATGATATGGAATTATATGAAAAGTGTGCTTTGGTTAGAAATGTTCCACTTGAACCTATACGTGAAAATTTATATTTTAGAAAATGCATGGGACTATAATTGCTCTATAGGATTTATATGATTTGATTTGATTATGACAAATTGAAATTTTCTATGATTGATGAAATGAAACTCAAGGCTTTATGTTTGTTATAATAGTTTAGAAATGTTGATTTAGAAATGTAGAATTCCCCTTTTATGACTTCACTGATTTTATATTAGAGAGTTCCTGAGAGGAGTTTCCTACAGCTTTTTGCGGAGGTTTCTTTTAGAGCCGACGAGCTCAGATGCTTAAGGAGTTTTTAAGGCTCCGAATGACTCCTGGTATGTCCGTGGCCAAGTATGATGAGCGGTTCACCTATCTTCAGGCGGCATCAGGCCTACTTCCAGAAGACAGAGAGGTGAGGTAGCTTGTCCATGGGCTGCCCAAGGATATGTTATTGAGCCTAAGCTGCATGTGGGGACTATGGACTATGCCCAAGTGGTAGATACGGCCATTGGGCTAAAGGGTGGTTTGGCAAAAGGAAAGCATTAGCCAGGCCAAGAGGGCCAAGACCCATGGCTCTTTTTCTGGAGGAGCAAGGTCTAGCAAAGGGCAGGGCAATAGATGGCACGCCAGGGCAGAGAGTTTTCTCAAAGTCCACGCCGACTCAGCCTAATGCCTCTTCCAAGTTGAGAGAAGAGGCGGTGAGCCTAGTTGGCAGGGTGGGCATTCTATCTCGGAGTGTCCAACTTGCGAGAAGAGGCATTCGGGGTAGTACAGGAGGATCGTCTGGGTACTAGTGTGGCCGCAGGGCCATATCAGGAGAGATTGCCTCCTGTTGGGGAGAGCATCTAGTCAAGCATCGCGAACCCTACCACTCTAGCACCATCATACCAGTTAATGACCCGTAAGGGCTCTATGGCTTGGAGCCGAGGAGATGGGCAGAGACCCTGGGGACAAAGGCCATGGAGGCAGAGTAAAGTGGCAAAGGTCAAAGCAGTGGGGGTAGGCTCGTCTTTCGACATGACGTGCCAAGATGTTGCGGCATCCAACACAATTATAGAGGTACAATAGCAGTTGCTTCTTGCGAGGCTGTGTTTGATTGACCAGGGGTCCACATATTCTTATGTGTCTCCATTCTTGCCGTGCAGATTTAGGAGGTCCCCTACCAGGTTAGAGGAGCTTTTCTATATTAGGGTACCTTCTAGAGATCCTCTCTATGTCCAATCTGTATATAAGGAGTATGTGTAACATCCCATGTTGCTTTATGGATTGAACTGTTCCTACAAACCAACATAGGTCTTCTCAACATGCTTTGTTCTCACTCACACACTTCTTGGGAAAACTTCACAAGAAGTCAATCATCCAAAATTTCTCCAAGTCAAACATGTTTAACCATAGAGTTCTTTAGTGATGGGTTACTACAAAGAAGATGCATCTTATTAGTATGGGTAGTATCAATCAATTCATATAAGCCATCCTCAATTGTATAGTCCACACCTACACGGTCTTAGGATGCCTTTCATTCTGGTATGTAATCGGTTCATTCATGTACCTTTCCGCTATAAGCCTTAGGAGCTGCTCCTTGTTCGTGCCTTCTTGCATTGGCGATCACTCCCCACCCTTGTCCCTCGGCATTACGTGTGAGGTCAAGGTTGGAGACATGGACACACTAGTAGATCTTCACGTGTTGGACATGTCCAACTTTGACGTCATCTTAGGCATGGATTAGCTAGCTTTATGCCACGCTATGGTAGATTGTTATAGCAAGTTAGTGAAGTTTGGGGTTCCTGGAAGAGAGCTCCAAGAATTCAATGGTTCTAGTTGTTTGGTTCTCGCCAGTTTGATCTTAGCCATGAGCGCTATGCGGCTTATGGATAAGGGCAATTATGGGTTTCTAGCCTTAGTCAAAGACGTGGATCCAAGGTGCCAAGCTTGGAGTTGGTTCCCGTTGTGTGAGTTCCTGGACTTCCAGGAAGTTAATAGGGATGCAGGATAAAGAAGTAGAGTTTGGGATAGAACTTGAGCCCAGAGTTAGGCCTATCTCTATTTCCCCTATATGAGATGGCTCCTCAGAGTTGAAAAGGTTGAAAAATCAATTGTAAGAGTTGTTTAACAAGGGGTTCATCTAACTGGTACGTCACCTTAAGGTGCTCCGATGTTGTTTGTTAAGAAGAAGGATGGGTCTATGCGTATGTGCATAAATTCCTGGCAGTTGAACAAGGTTACCATCAAGAATCAGGACCCTTTGCCATGCATTAATGACTTTTTGATCAGCTCCAAAGGGCTAGGTGTTTTCTAAGATCACTGCTTTCATAACCATCAGTTGAAGATTAAAAGCGAGGACGTGCCCAAGACGGCCTTTAAGACTCAGTATGGACATTATAAGTTCCTAGTGATGTCCTTTGAGTTGACCAATGCCTCTGGAGCTTTCATGGACTTGATGAACAGGGTTTCAGACCGTTCCTAGATCACTTTATGATTGTCTTCATTGATGACATTTTGGTGTACTCTAGGAGTGAAGAAGAGCATGAGCACCATCTTAGGATCGTCTTTAGACCCTAAGGGAGAACCAGTTGTATGTCAAATTCTCTAACTGAGTTTTGGCTTGATCAAGTGGCGTTCCTTGGGCATATAGTGACCAAGGATGGCATCTTAGTTGACTTGAAGAAAGTTGAGATGGTTCAACGTGGCCAAAGCCTTCTCCAGTGTTAGAGATCTGTAGTTTCTGCGTTTTACGGGTTACTATTGGAGGTTTGTCAAGGATTTCTCAAGGATAGGCACCGTTGACTAAGCTAACTCATAAGAATGTTAAGTTTCAGTGGTCAAATGCATGTGAAGAGAGTTTTCAGAAGCTAAGATCTATTGACCACGGCTCAGGTTTGGTGTTGCCCTCGGGACAGGAGGCTTTTCGATGTTCTGTAATGCCTCGAGAGTCGAACTTGCCTATGTCATTATGCAAGTCCAGTGAGTCATGGCGTATGCATCTGGCAGCTCAAGAGGCATGAGAACTACCCTACACATGATCTTGAGATGGCAGTTGTGGTCTTCGCCTTGAAGATTTGGAGGCATTGCTTGTACGTAGAGACTTATTAGATCTTCACGGATCACAAAAGCTTGAAGTACATCTTCCAACAAAAGGATTTGAATCTTAGACAACGCAGATGGCTAGAATTGCTTAAGGACTACGATTGCACAATTTCCTATCATCTAAGTAAGGCTAATGTATTCGCGGATGTGTTGAGTAAAAAGTCTATGGGGTTTGGCCCACATGCACCCTTGGACAACTGATTGAAGAAATCCACAAGTTGGAGGCCAAGGAAGTCCAGTTTGGACTTGATGAATTAGGAGTTTTTCTTGCTCACATTAGGGCCCAAGTCAATCCTGAGTGGAGCGGTTAAGGCACATATGGGGAAGATCCCAAGTTAGTGAAGCTTATGGAGGATGTACATGAGAAGAGAATCATGAGTTTTCAGTTGATGTTAAAGGTGTGTTGCACTTTGGGAACCGATTATGTGTACTCGATGTGGGTGAGTTGAAGAAGAAAGTTGTAACACCATCCTAACTATCATGTATTACTCAAGTGTCAACATAATAATTAGATGAGTATCATTTCCTTTCTATAATACATACTAGTCGAGACAAAATAGAATAAGGTAAATTAAACTCATAGGTTACAAAAAAAAATAAAATGTATATATAAAAGTACTTCATACACAACTTGTACTTATACACATCACACTGTAAGTTAAGTCATTTTACTTCCAATCCTACTAAGGACCAAGTATCAAAAGACATATCCATCACCTAAAACCTAGCCAGCTCAAACATCGAGGTCCAACAAAATCACATATATATGCAAATGAACCTAAAAACATCTAACAATAAATCAGTCTAGGGCTGGGAAAGTCCTACCTACACTGCTACTATATACAAGTCAAAAGTCCTGAAGATCTTATGTCCTCCTAAGGAAAACCGTTGGCCATTGGTATGGTGGCCTCGCCTCCGCCAAGGGCATCAGGACCCTCAGTGGATCAGAGTCTGAGGGCAATGATGAGGAGGGTGCATCTCCTGGAGGAAGTGTTGGTGGTGTGATCGGGATATCAAATATAACTGGGTGTGCCATATGGAGGGCACACCATCATAGGGGAAAGCAAGGTCAAACTTAGCAGGTAAATAGACGTCCTGAAGGAACAACCGAAGAACACATATGCACGAACTTGTGAATAAGCTCCAGCATAAGAGATTCGAGTCCTGGGTCATAGTGCCACACCTATTGTGGCGAGTCAAGGAAGAACACTGGGACGACATTAGCTAAATCTGAGTAATACAAAATAAATACAACCGTAGGATGAGAATATTATATAATTCTGAGTAGGGTATCCCTCAGATATGATGCAGAACATAAACAATAAGCTCATTCATGTAGGAACCTTCATGCAAAATTATATGTACCAATACCAATGTATATACATCATGTAAAGTCAAATGCAACCATAGTAATAATTTGTGTATTGTTCTTTTGTAGCCATAAAATTCAATTCCATGCATTTTTCTCTTTCTGTTAACATAGGGAAGACTTAAATCCATACCAAATGGTATTTCTAGTGGACAACTCCACATTGGGCAATACATGCTTATTAGGACATGAGCTCATTCCTATATGTGCTCATCAGACTTCATTTTTTCCTTTTCCGAATCTCTTTCATTTTTTTCCTTTTCCGAATCTAACAGTTCTATTCCTAACCAATACGTCTCCGACTCATAATACCTCTAGGAAAGTCCTTATTTTTGCCTTCCCTTTGTAACCAACATAAGTCTTGTCTCTATTTTCCCCATATGTTAGGATATACACAATTGAATTTCTTACTTGCTCTTTTGTTACATATACTTAATCATCATCATTTAGTTTTTCTCAAGGCATGACCAAGTCACATATAAATGTTCATTCACAATGATTTTTTCATCCATTCCTCATAAATGAATCTCTAAATAATATAGCATGCATTGAGACTTCTCATACTTGTGGCAAAAGTCATTTTATTTCCATTCCAAGAATTTAGTTCATTTTTTGCACATTAACAAAATTTTAAATGAAGTAGCAAGATTTATTTCATACCTCAAACAATTGATTACATGTCCATAAAAATTCTCCATAACACCTCAATGTGTCCACAAGGCTCCATAAAAATTCAGAGCAAAAAGAGTTCTCTAACTATGTTAACAAAATTAGACAAATTGGGTGCTCAAAAACCACTTAACCTCAGCTAGAATTCAAAATTCATAATTTTTAACCCTAAAATGATTGAATCAATTCAAAATAAAAATTACAGTTATACTTCAAGATATTTTCAACACTCTATAAAAATTTCAAAGGAAAATTCAATCATTTGCTATGGTAACAAAATTAGACAAATTCGTAGCTTCAGTTTTAATAATCTAGGCAGCATGGATACCATTTCGGTTCTTATTTTTTTAAAGCATTAGGAGCCAAAAACAGAGTTCAAGAAAATTTGTGGGACTAGTTTAGAATGTTAGCTTCAACATATAATTTTTCTAGATGATAAAAATACCTACAATTATACCAGAAAATTTGTGAACAATCATTCCACAAAAAATTGAAAATCCAGCAACATAGACCAAAACTCCTTTTGACAAAAATGATTTTTCCACAACGTCAAACCACTCCACCCATGCAAATACATCAATATCTAGGTGTAACCTCACATTAGAATAATAATTTATCAATTTAAAACAACCCAAAACCTGCAAGAACAGAAAAACATAAAACAAGACACAAGAAACCCTACTCTTGGAAACTAGTGTATCCTTGGCTCTAAGATGTTTCAAGATGGATTGCTTTTACTTCAAAGCTCCCAAATCACACCCAAACCCTTCTGAAATCAGTAAGGTATAAGGTAGCAAGATTAAGATTGGTGATGAATTGAGATTTCAATCGGTTAGATTTGTAGGTATTTATGTGTAGATTAAGTTTAGTAAAGGAAGTTGGTAGTTTTAATAACTCCAGGCTAGTGTTTTGGCATTTGAATGAAAGCTTGAGCTCATGAGATGAAAATGGTGGCTGCTACCTTTCTCCTTGGTGTTGGCCGAATTTGTGTTGGCTTCTTGAAGAAGATTGGCCTTGTGTTGATCTTATAATAAATGCATGAATACTATATAATAAAATTGGATAATTCCTACTCTAAGAAAGTAAAATGGATGGCTATGATTTAATCTTGTAATTCAATATTAAATCTTAGCCTTCCATATGTCTTGAATGGATATATATATTATCCATTTGTGATGATTAAATCATCTTTCGGTGTTAGAAATCATACATCAAAATTTCATAAAACGGGTAAACACCGTTATCCAATTAGACAGATATTACCTAAAATTTAATTCTAGGTATAAAATTTTTATTTCTAACTATTTCTAGCCTTATCCCTATGTTTTCTCAGTTTTGGACATTTCGGGTCTTAAATCCATGGTTTAACTTCTTGATAAGCCTGCAAGGCCCATAAAATACTATTTACTTTTTTTTTGTTCATTCATGAAGTCATTTTCATCATTACTACGTCTCCCAGAAAAAGTTGAGAATGACTTATATGAATTGATTGGTACTACCTATGCCAACAAAGATGTATCTTCTTTTCGATAGCTCATCACTAAAGAACTCCACGGTTAAGCGTGCCTGAATTTGGAGCAATTTTGGGATAGATGACCTCCTGGGAAGTTTTCAGGAAGCATGTGAGTGAGGACAAAGCACACTAAAAAGACCCGTGTTGGTTTATAGGGATAAGTTGTCAATCCATAAAGTAGTAAGGGATGTTACAAAAGTCATGGAAGAGTCTCATAGCGCAACATACTCTATTCACCCTGTTCAGCTAGATGTCTTAAGATCTCAAACAACTATATTAGTGGGAAGGCATGAAGAGAGACATAAGTGGCTTTGTGGCATAGTATTTGGTGTGTCAACAAGTCAAGGCCTAGGCAAAGACTTGGGGGTTTGCTACAATAGATAAAGATCCCAGAGTGGAAGTGGGAGAGGATAATTATGGACTTTGTAGTCAAGTTGCCGTGGACTACTAAGGGCTTTGATTCCATTTGGGTGATCATGGATAGAATAACCAAGTCAGCCCACTTCCTACCAGTGAAGACAACTTTCAGTGCAACTCAATATGCCTAGCTCTACATTGATGAGATTGTTAAACTTCATGGCGTGACAGTCTCGATCATATGGACAGAGGGTCCCAATTCACTTCTCGGGTTCTGAGAGTATTCCAAGAAGCTCTTGGACTCAATGTGGACTTAACCACAGCCTTTCATCTCCAAGTAGATGGCAAGTCCAAGAGGACAATTCAGACTTTAGAGGACATGCTCTGAGCTTGTGTCTTAGACTTTGACATGAGTTGGTGTAACCACTTACGATTGATAGAGTTCTCATACAACAACAACTACCAACAAGCATCTAGATGACACCATTTGAGACTTTGTATGGGAGAAGTAGGTCTCAATTAGGTTGGTTTGAGCTTGGGAAAGCTAAGGCCCTAGGCCCAAACTTGGTGTAAGAGACTTTAGAGAAGGTCCAAGCTGATCAAAGAATGGTTATTGAGGCTACTAGATAGAAATCTTATGCTAATAACTGATGTCTAGAGTTTGAGTTTACTATAGATGACCACGTGTTTCGGAGGATATCTCCTATGAAAGGGATGCTATGATTTGGTAAGCATGGAAAGCTAAGTCCTCGTTATATGGACCATTTGAGATCTTAGAGAGAGTTAGAGCGTGGCCTCTAAATTGGCACTGCCTCTTAGTTATCAGCTATTGACTAGTCTTTCACGTCAGTATACTCAAAAAGTACATACAGATCAATCTCACATGCTAATACCGCAAATAGTTAGCGTATGAAGAAGAGGTAGCCATTATGTACAGACGGATCAAGAAGCTTCGCTCAAAGGAAGTGGCCTCAGTTAAGGTTATTTGGAAGGACCGTTCAGCGGCAAGCCACTGGGGAAGCTGAAGAAGCCATGAGGATCAAGTATCCATATCTTTTTCCTCTTCAAGGTATGTTTTAGATTTGGGACCAAAGCTCATTTAAGGAGGAAGAATGTAGTACCCTAGTTTTAAATAAAAATGTTATAATTTTTTTTACTAGGAAGGGTGCCAATTACCTTTAGGGCTTTTGATTTTAGTTTTCATTTTCATTTTTAGTTTTTGTTTTTAGGATTTTGTGAAGGAAATCCTGAAAATTGAAACTGGAATTTGTAGTTTTTAGAATTTTTAGTATTTCCTTCATAAAATCTGAAAACTAGAAACTCAAACCAAACAAGCCCTTATCTGTCACTCTAGGTCCTGAATTTCACTAAGTCTGATCCTACATGTCTTGGAAGGGCTATGTGATTGAACCATATTCTAGGGATCAAAAGGCCCAGTAATTATTCCCAAAAGGAAAATAAGTTAAAGAATGATTTTTAATAAATTTTATGAAACCTTTAAACATTTTGTTGTTAGCCCACAAGTTTATTAAATCCTAAAAATTCTTGAATTTGAACTAAAACCCAAAATTTGGATTTTGATTTGTTGGGATTTTAATTTTTATGATATTTTATTTGAATCCAAATGGGGGGTACTTCCTTATTTACATTTATGTTTTAAAGTTAATGGAGAGTAAAATAAATAAGGACGTGTAAATAAGTGAGTATTAAGACAACCCAAATGCCAAAATGACCCAAAGTTGTTGAACCAAGATTTTATTGTCACCGCTATAGCGGTCCAGGATCGCTATAGCATTCAGAAGGGTGTTTGGAGTGTTTGGTGTCCTATATACCACTATCGCTATAGTAGTCCCTTTGTTGTAGGTCACCCAGCTGAAGCTCCTTGACTGGACCGCTATAGCGATGTCCTTGGAGTTGTGAACGATGTAAAACAATGCAATTTCACTAGAGACTTTTCCCTATTTAAACCCCCAAACTCGGATTCCTCCCCATTTCTCGAAAACCTAGCTTCTAAACACTTTCCCCCACATTTTCTCTTAACTCTACTTAAATCCAACTTTCCCAATCATCAAGGTATATGTTTGTTAATAGATTTTGTCTCCGTTCTTTGCATTCTTCCATGTTCTTAGTGTGGGTTATTATTTCTCTGATTATTGTCAAGTGGGGGTACTCCCCCAATTTTGTTGGAGTTGTTTTAGGGTAAGCTAGGAGTACCCATTAATCATTGATGAGTGTTATGGTTGTCATACAGACATTGGTGCCGTCCCCTTCTCCCTGGAGCTCTCCAAGAGTTGTTCCTTCACATTCTACCTCTCTAGGTGAGTGAGTTTGATCTCATGGCCTTATTTTGGTCATTATAACATTATTTTCTAGCATCATGAAGTATGTAGAGAGTTGGAAAAATTAGTTTTTACATGATATGGAATTATATGAAAGGTGTGCTTTCATTAGAAATGTTCCATTTGAACCTATACATGAAAATTTATATTTTAGAAAATGCATGGGACCATAATTGCTCTATGAGGATTTTATATGATTTGATTTGATTATGACAAATTGAAATTTTCTATGATTGATGAAATGAAACTCAAGGCTTTATGTTTGTTATAATTGTTGAGAAATGTTGATCTTAGAAACGTAGAATTCCCCTTTTATGACTTCAGCTTATTTTAGATTAGAGAATTAATAAGAGGCATAGACTCTTAGTTAATGGTAGTTACTTATTAACCTTGGTATACCAAGGCCGCCAGGGGCAAGTCATCCTTGATTTATATGAGTTCTAGGGGCAAGGTCGCTAGGGACGAAGATTTCATTTAGTCAGGACTCTTGTTTGCCAGGACTAGCACCCATCTTACAGTTGAGGGATAGTATATTCTCTTTTGTAACTCTTGAGAAGATAAAGATGATAATTAGTATGGAAAGTAAGTAGAAATGTTTTGTGAATGTTGCATTATTGTTGTTTTTGTATTAATCATTCTTGTCCCATGAGTGGGGTCCACTCACTGATTTTATAACAAAACTTACCCCTATTTTCTTCCTTTCCTCACAATATAGGTGTAGCTTCGGTTCCTCCACTCCTTCCCCTCAATAGTAGATATCTCCATAGCGGGTGAGCTTCACATTGGCGTAAAGCCATAGTGTTTTACTTTTTGGCTTAGAGTGCTCTATTAACACTAGGAGGGTCCTGGACCATGCATTTATTACATTTTGTTTACCATGATTCTTTTGTATTAAAATGATTTAACATTCATGGTTTATTTTGTAAATGAGCAACTCAATATGATTTATATTACAACTACAGTTTTAGATTTTATTTATGGAAAAAAGGTTTTCAAAATTATTATAAGTTGAATGTAGAATTTGAATTATGATTTAATTTGGATTTTATGAATAAAATATGCATATAGTACAGTGCAGCGATCCAGAGGCTTATGTGAGGATGGGATTCCTTACATGCCGTCACGATCCAAGTTGACGTGACAAAATGGTATCAGAGTCATAGGTTTTCCTAAATGTCACTAGAGCAAGTGTCCACAAGTAGCATGGCGTTTATGTAAATGGAAGTAGGCCCATTTGCATTAATGAAGTGTTACTTGAGGCCTTTAGGATGGTCAGTCATGTCTAGGATCAGAGGAAGAGTCTTGTCCTTTTTTCATGATTGGTGCCTTATCCCAAGTGTTCATGTTTCTTAGGATTTAGGATGCCTCCCTTACGTCATCATTCTTCACGTCCGGCATAGCAACGGCTCTTCAGCTCAGATGCCTTCGAGTCCTGGACTATGCTTTGGCTATCCTCACAGGAGTCCTGGCCAGGCATGCTAGGTAGGATTGCAGCTAGCCCAGCATGGTCCATCCACCTATCCGAGATCTAGATGATTAAGCATTAGAACAGTTCAGGGATGGACTCGCCCATTTTTCATAGGCGTTTAATGACGGAAGATCCGTAGGAGTTCTTTCGAGAGGTTAAGAGATCACCAGTTATCCACTATTCATCTGAAAGGGCGGCAAGTTGGCCGGCTTCCAATTGGGAGGCCAGGTATATTGTATGAGGAGTTCCTCTAGGGACATGGCGACTCAAAGCCACCCACTTGGGAAAAGTTTCAGCGAGCTTTTGCGGAGGTTTCTTTCAGAAGTCGATGAGCTCAATGCTTAAGGAGTTTTGAGGCTCTAGATGACTCCCAGGATGTTCGTGGCCGAGTATGATGAGCGTCACCTCTATCTTAGGTGGCATCTGGCCTACTTCAATCGGAGATCGAGAGGGTGAGGCGGTTTATCCATGGGCTACCCAAGGATATGTTCTTGAGCCTCCAGGACATGTAGGAACCATGGACTATGCTTAAGTGGTAGATATGGCCATTGGGCTAGAGGATGGTTTGGCGGGAAAGGAGAGCATTAGTCGAGGCCAAGAAGGCTAAGACCTATGGCTATTTTTTTGGTAAAGCGGGTCTAGCAGAGGGCAGGGCCAATGAGGGCACGGCAGGGCAGAGCAATTTCTCAAAGTCCATGCAGAACTCAGCCTATTGCCTTTCAAGGTCAGAGCAAGGGAGGCGGTCGGCCTAGTTGGTCAGGTGCTGGCATTTTATCTCAAAGTGTAGACTTGCAGGAAGAGGCACTTGGGGCAGTGCAGAGATTGCCCAGAGCCTGGCCAATAGAACCATATCAAAAGAGATTGTCCATTGTTGGGGAGAGTGTCCACTCAAGGGTCGACGAACCCCACCACTCCAACACCATCATACTAGTCATGACCTAAGAGCTCTTTGGCTTCATAGGTAGAGGAGCTAGAGGTTTTGTAGAGGCCAAGGAGGCAGAGTCTCAGGTGGTAAAGTAGTGAGGGGCAACCTCATCTTTTCACAATGACACTCCACGATACGGCGACATCCAACACAGTTATAGCAAGTACTATGGTAGTTGTTTCCTTCAAGGCTTTGTGTTTGATTTACCGAGGTCCACATATTCTTATGTGTCCCCATTCTTTGCCGTCCATTCTGGAAGGTCCCCTACCAGTTTAGAGGAACCTTTCTATGTTGGGGTACTTTCTAGAGATCCCATCAATATCTAGTTAGTATATAAGAAGTGTGAGGTTAAGGCTGGAGACATGGAAAAACTCAGATATTTACGTGGTTGACATGTCCGAACTTTGATGTCATCTTAGGTATGGATTGGCTAGCTTCATGCCACGCTATGGTAGATTGTTATAGCAAGTTAGTGAAGTTTGGGGTTCCTGGAAGAAAGCTCTAAGAGTTTAAGGGTTCTAGCTGTTTGGTTCCCACAGTTTGATATCGGCCATGAGCGCCATCTGGTTTATGGATAAGGGCAATTATGGGTTTCTAGCCTCGATCAGAGACGTGGATGCAGAGGTGCTAAGCTTGGAGTTGGTTCTCGTTGTGTGTGAGTTCCTAACGTGTTCTTGGAGGAGTAATGGGGGTACTCCTGGATAGAGAAGTAGAGTTTGGGATAGAGCTTGAGCCCGAGTTAGGCCCATCTCTTCCCCATATCGGATGGCTCCTGTAAAGTTGAAAGAGTTGAAAGATCAATTGCAAAAGCTGCTTGACAAGGGGTTTATTGAACCGTGTACAATGCCTTGTGGGTGCTTCGGTGTTGTTTGTTAAGAAGAATGATGGGTCTATGTTTATATGCATAGATTACCGATAGTTGAACAAGGTTAGCATTAAGAACGGTACCCCTTGCCACGCATTGATGACTTGTTTGTTCAACTCCAAAGGGCTAGGTGCTTTTCTAAGATCGACTTATGTTCCAATTGAAGATTAAGGGCAAGGATGTGCCCAAGATGGCCTTTAGGACTCGCTACGGACATTATGAGTTCCTAGTGATGTCCTTTGGGTTAACCAATGCCCATGCAGCTTTCATGGACCTAATGAATAGGGTTTTCAGACTGTTCCTAGATCACTTTGTGATTATCTTCATTGATGACATCCTGGTGTACTCTAGGAGTGAAGAGGAGCATGAGCACCACTTTAGGATCGTCTTGTAGACCTTAGGGAGAACTAGTTGTATGCCAAATTCTCTAACTATGAGTTTTGGCTTAATCAAGTGGCATTCCTTCGGCATATAGTGTCCAAGGATGGCATCTTAGTTGATCTAAAGAAAGTTGAGGGGTGGACAGTGGTCGAGGCCTTCTACAATGTCAGAGATCCATAGTTTCTTGGGTTTAGCAGGTTACTATTGCGGGTTTGTCAAGGGCTTCTCAAGGATAATAATGTTGTTGACCAAGCTAACTCAAAGGAATATTAAATTTCGTGATTAGATGCATGTGAAGAGAGTTTTTAGAAGCTCAAGACCTTTTTGACCATGGCTCTAGTTTTGGTGTTGCCCTCGGGCACATGAGGCTTTTCTGTGTCTGTGATGCCTCGAGAGTTGAACTTGGCTGTGTCCATATGCAGCATGGTCAAGTCGTGGCATATGCATCTTAGCGCTTGAGAGGCATGAGTAGAACTACCCTACACATGATCTTGAGATGGTAGTTATGGTCTTCGCCTTGAAGATTTGGCGGTATTACCTATACGAAGAGACTTGTTAGATCTTCACGGATCACAAGAGCTTGAAGTACATCTTCCAACAGAAGGATTTGAATCTTAGACGCGCAGATGACTAGAATTGCTTAAGGAGAATGACTACACAATTTCCTTTCATCCAGGTAAAGCTAATGTAATGGCGGATACGTTGACCAGAAAGTGTATGGGAAGTTTGGCCCACATAGCACCCTTGCGGCAATTGTTGATTGAAGAAATCCACAAGTTAGAGGCCGAGGAGTCCAGTTGGACTTGATGATTCAGGAGCTTTTCTTGCTCACATTAGGGGTCAGTCAACCCTAGTGGAGTAGATTAAGGCACAGGGGGAAGATCCTAAGTTAGTGAAGCTTATAGAGAGGACGAGAGAAAATCATGGGTTTTAATTGATGTAAAGAGTGTGTTGTACTTAGGAACGCTTATGTGTACCCGATGTAGGTGAGTTGAAGAAGAAAGTCATGGAAGAGTCTCATAGCGCATCATACTCTATTCACCGGTTTAGCTAAGATGTATTAAGATCTTAGACAGCTATCCTGGTGGGAAAGCATGAGAGAGACATAGGTGACTTCGTGGCACGGTGTTTAGCGTGTTAGCAAGTCAAGGTTGAGCACCAAAGACCTTGGTTTGCTACAACGATAGAGATCCCAGAGTAGAAGTGGGAGAGGATAACTATGGACTTTGTAGTCGTTTCCTGGACTACTAAGGGCTTTGATTCCATTTGAGTGATCATGGATAGAATGACCAAGTCAGCTCACTTCTTACCAGTGAAGACGACTTTTAGCTCAGTATGCCTAGCTCTACATTGATGAGATTGTCAAACTTCATAGTGTGCTAGTGTTGATCATATTGAACAGAGAGTCCAAGTTCACTTCTCGGATTTGGAGAGCATTCTAAGAAGCTCTTGGGACTCATGTGGACTTGATCACAGCCTTTCATCCAGACAAATGGCCAGTCTGAGAAGACAATTCAGACTTTAGAGGACATGCTCTGAGCTTGTGTCTTAGACTTCGGTAGGAGTTGGTGTTACCACTTACCTTGAGGAGTTATCATACAACAACAGCTACCAAGCAAGCATCTAGATGACACCATTTGAGGCTTTGTATGGGAGACGGTGCAGGTCTCCCATAGGTTGGTTTGAGCTTGGGGAAGTTAAGGCCCTAGGCCCAGACTAGGTGCAAGATACTCAGAGAAGGTCTAGCTGATCAGAGAATGGTTGTTGAAAGCTCAGTCTAGCAGAAATCTTATGTTAACAACCGACGTCGAGAGTTTGAGTTCGCTGTGGGTGATCACGTGTTCCTAAGGGTATTTTCTATGAAGGGGCTGGTGTGGTTCGGTAAGCGAGGAAAACTAAGTCCTCTTTATCGGACCATTTAAGATCTTAGAGAGAGTTGGAGCAATGGCCTATAGATTGGCACTGCCTCCATTATCAACTATCCATCCAATCTTTCACGTCAATATGCTCAGAAAGTACATGCTAAATCAGTCTCACATGCTCACGCCGTAAGTGGTCCAAGTTGATGAAAGCTTAGCGTATGAAGAAGAACGATAGCCATCGTGGATAGGCAAATCAAGAAGCTTCACTCAAAGGAAATGACCTCAATTAAGGTTATTTGGAGGGACCGCTCTGCGAGGAAGCCACTTGGGAAGCTGAAGAAGCCATGAGGATTAAGTATCCACATCTTTTCTCTCTTCAAGGTATGTTTTAGATTTGGGGACCAAATCTCGTTTAGGAGGGGGGAATGTAATACCCTAGTTTTAAATAAAAAGGTTAGAAATTTTTTTTTACTAGGAAGGGTGCCAGTTACCCTTATTCTCACTTGGGTCTAACATTTCACTAAGTCTGATCCTACACATCCTTGGAGGGCTATGTGATTGAACCACATTCTAGGATCCAAAGTCCAGGTAATTGTTCCCAAAAGGAAAATAAGTTAAAGAACGATTTTCAGTGACTTTTATAAAACCTTTAAATAATTTGTTGTTAGCCCACAAGTTTATAAAATCTTAAAAATTCCTGAATTTGAACTAAAACCCAAAATTTGGATTCTGATTTGTTTGGATTTTAATTTTTATGATATTTTACTTGAATCCAAATGGGGGTGCTTTCTTATTTACATTTATGTTTTAAAGTTAAACTTAAAATTAAGAATTGTAAATAAGTGAGTATTGAGATAACCCAGATGCCAAAATGACCCAAAGGTGCTGAACTTGATTTCCTGCCATAGAAGGGTGTTTGGGGCATTTAGAGTCCTGCATACCACTCAGCGGCTTTTTGTTGTGCAGTCACCCAAGCTGAAGCTCCTTGATTGCTCTAGTGTCCCGGCCTAATGGTGCCCCTGGAGTTGTGAACAATGTAAAACGACATAGTTTCAGTTAACAAACCCTCCCTATAAACCCCTCAATTCGGATTCCTCCCCATTTTCTTGAAAACCTAGCTTCTAAACACCCTTTCCCTACATTTTTTTTCAACTCCACTCAAATCCAACTTCCCTAATCATCAAGGTATGTGTTTGTTAATAGATTCTATCTCTATTCTTCCCATTCTTCCATGTTCTTAGTATGGGTTATTATTTTCTCTCATTGTTGTCAAGTGGGGCTCTCCCTAATTTTGTTAGAGTTGTTTTAGGGTAATCTAGGAGTACCCATTAATCATTGATGAGTGTTATGGTTGTCATGGCAGATATTGGTGCCGATTCTCCCAGAGCTCTCAGGAGTTGTTCCTTCACATTGTACCCCTCAGGTGAGTGGGTTTGATCTCATGGCCTTATTTTGGTCAGTATATCATTATTTTCTAGCATCAGAGTATTTAGAGAGTTGGAAAAATTATTTTTTACATGATATGGAATTATATGAAAAGTATGCTTTCATTAGAAATGTTCCATTTAAATCTATACATGAAAATTTATATTTTAGAAAGTGCATGGGATCATAATTGCTCTATGAGGATTTTATATGATTTGATTTTTTATGACAAATTGAAATTTTCTATGATTGATGAAATGAAACTTTAGGCTTTATGTTTGTTATAATAGTTGAGAAATGTTGATATTAGAAACGTAGAATTCCCTTTTATGACTTCAGCTTATTTTAGATTAGAGAGTTACCAAGGAACAAAAACTGTTAATGGCAATTACTCTGTTAACCTTGGTATACCAAGGCCTACCAAGGGCAAGTCATCCTTGATTTAGATTATTCGCCTCAGGACGCAAGGTTCGTAAGGGACCGTTAAGATCTCATTTAGTTAGGGGCTCTTATTCACCAGGGACTGAGCATCCACCTTACAGTTGAAGAATAGTCTCGTTCTTTTGTAACTCTTGAGAAGATAAAGATGATAATTAGTATGGAAAGTAAGTAGAATTGTTTTGTGAATGTTGCATTATTATTATTATTATTATTATTATTATTATTTATGTATCATTCCTTCTTGTCCCATGTATGGTTATGAGTGAGGATTCACTCAGTTTTATAACAAAACTCACCCGTCTTTTCTTCCTTTCCTCACAAATACAAGTGTAGCTTCAGATCCTCAACTCCCTCCCTCGGAGATATCTCCATAGCGAGTGAGCTTCACATTGGCGTGAAGCCACAGTGTTTTGCTTTTTGGCTTAGAGTCCATTGACATTGCGAGCTAGGTCCCAGGCCATACATTTATTACATTTTGTATACCATGATTCTTTTGTATTAAAATGATTTAGCATTCATGATTTATTTTGTAAATGAGCAACTCAATATGATTTATATTATAGCTACAAGTTTCAGATTTTATTTATGGAAAAAGGTTATTTAGAATTATTATAAGTTGAATGTAGAATTTGAATAATGATTTAATTTGGATTTTATGAATAAAGTATGCATATAGTACCAGTGATTCCAAGGCTTACGTAGGATGAGATTTCTACCATGGTCACAATCCAAGTCGAGTCGTGACAAAAAATCCATGTCATCATCATCGTCCAAGCCACTTTGGTTTGTTAAGAAAATGTGATCATACAACACATATTAAAGGTTTATTTTAAAGTTCTAGAATCTTCCTTCTGAAGTTAGTATTTTTTATCATTCAATCACTCAATATAAATACATCATAATGATCAAGTTCATAATAAATCATCTTAGACAATAATTCAATGTAATATGAGTATGCATATGGTAAATGCAATGATCTTTAGTAAAATTATCTTTACATGCCTTTGATATGTCGAAGGAGATCTTTAATTTTACTTAGCACATAATATGAAGGACTACTTAGGACAATTGCTACTTTAACTATCTTGGCCTTCGACTATGGTGGCTTATTCCACTTTCTGGGTAATAGATTACTTTTTAGACTGAGCTTGTTCCTATATATGATCATTGGATTTACTTTCTCTAACTCTCACACATATCTATTCCTAGTTAGGTTTACTTTCCTCGACTCAATTCAAAGGTAGTTAGGTTTACTTTCCTGACATACCGGATTTACTTTCTTCGGCCCAAGAAAACATAATCTCATTCTTTTTCTCATGTAGAGGCAATTGTCAAATGTAACGCCTCAATTTATAGCCGTTTATAAATTACCAAATTATCCTAGGTAATTTTTACATATAATTTGAGACCGAACAATCCTCAATAAAGGAATAAGACATTATAGAGGTTAGGAGCAGTTCGTACTAGAATGCAAACCCGATTTTCTATACGTGTAAAATGACCAAAATGCCCTTGAGGTCATTTTGCCCTAAAATGAGGATCGTGGGCCCGGCCATCCTCAAGGGGATGTTTTGACAATAATAAGGGATTGTTTGTGTTATGTGTGTTAATAGAGGAGAAGAATCTTAATTTTGAGCTTGGACGCGCGAAATGACCAAAATGCCCTGCGATTGTTTAACCCTGAATTGCGTGCCGCTAAGCCGAACCTCACTAAAATGTTTTAAAAGATGTTTTTAAGTTATGATTGGTCAATGGTTAAGCTTGGTGGCTCGGGCAGTTTTTGAGTAAAATTACTATTTTGCCCCTGTCTTTGTGCATTTTGCGAATTTTGAGATTTTTGATTTGTCTACGAAACCTAAGCAATATTAGGCTCTAATTAAAGGTTATTAAATTCTAATTACTAATCTAGAGTCAAAATTATTTATTTAGAATGATTAGAACCCAAAATTGCTTAAAAACACCCAAATTGCTTACTAATTCACCTAAGCCCTTAATTGCAAATTCTCTAAATTGCAAAGATACCTACCTACACCTACATAATACATGAAACACACAAATTTTCTCCTTCTTAGGCTGTAATGGCCAAATATTGGTGCCTCCATGCATCAGAATATTTGTCAAATTTGGCACAAAACTCAAGGTATGAAAACAAGGAATCATGAAACATAATTCCATGTTTTAAGCCATGAAACAAGAACATGTTCTTCCTCCCTTTGTCCTCCCTAAAATCAGCCACCTATGCCTCCTCCATTGTCCATTCTGAGCTTCAAAATCTCTATAAATAGGCATGCTTAAGGAGTCTTAGAAGCCTTGCTCATAATTGTACACTTTAAAGTTTTTCCAAAACTCAAAAACTTTCTTTCTTCCTCCCCTTGGCCGAATTCTCTTCAACTTTTCAAGGAGATTTTCTTTCATTTCACTCAAAGAAACCAAGTTCTCTTCCTTTCCTTCAAACCAAATTAGGTAGGGTGTAGTTTCTAAACTTATTTCTATGCTTTGAGGAGTTGTGTTCTTAGTTCAAAATGTTGATTTCATGAACCTCCACATGCTTTTTCAATTCAGTTCTTCCTTTTCCTTTTCCTCTTGGTATTCGGCCAAATGGCCTAAATGGGACTAGGATGATGGCTTGATGATGAGGACCTTGATGGTGGGTTGTGAATCCATCACAAGTTAGGCCTCTAAAGCTTGAAAGTTCCACTTGAAGCAAAACTTTAAGGAATGATGTTGTTATGCTAACCTTGAACTTAGAACTCTATGTTAAATTAGTTTTCATTATAATTGATTTCAAAAAGTGTTGATGTTCATCTTTTAATCCATTTCTTTGAGCTTGATGATGAGATTCAAGCCATAAGGTTCTCTTTGAAACCTTGGCATAAAGAACTCTAAAGCTCACTTTGTGTTGCTAAGATATATATTGGGTTAAATTTATATTTCTCTAAAGTCTTGGTGGAGCTCTAGTAAAGAAATAAAATGAACTTGCATCCATGTTTAAGTTTATGCCTTGCACATCATGTTTACTTTTAATGTCATCACTAAATTCTCAAGAATAAATAAATGAATTTGCATTTCTCATGTTTAAATTCCAAGCTTGCATTTCATGTTTATGTTTCAAGTTGTCACTTAATCTCCAAAGATAATAAAGAGAATGCATCTCATATTTATTTTATGCTCTCACTTTATTTTATAATGGCTAAAAGAATCAATGCATGACATGTTTATTATTATGTCATCACCTAAGAATCCTAGAGCTCAAAGACTTGCCCAAGTATCACAAGCAAAGTTGGAAAATGGTAGCATCCTAAGGATGCAATTTCGGTCAAGTGATGATGATAGGTTTGCCTAAGCCTCATCTAGTCACAAAGACCAACAAGTTATGTTTCAAGATTTTTCTTAAGCAAAGAAATAAGGTTCTTGGAACCATGGTAATAAAACTCTAAAGCTCACTTTCAATTTCCTTAAGATTATTGGAGTCAAAGAATTCATTTTTTAAGAAGTCTTGAGTTTTGGAGCTTAATAAGATGTAATAAGGATTCTTCTCTCTTAACTGGTCCAATGTGGACTTCACTCAGTTTCTTATTTATTTCAAGCTCTTGCATCATGTTTAAATTTTCAAGTCTGCATAATCATATTTATATTTCAAGCAAATCACCTTAATTCTTGAATATAATAATATGAACTGCACATCATGTTTAAATTTCAAATCTTGCATATCATGTTTATATTTCCAATTTATCACCTTATAAAGACAAGATTAAAATGAGGTTGCATAGCATGTTTATGATTCTAATTATCACCTAAATCTCTAAAGCTCAAGACTTGCTCCTTTTATCTTAAGTGAAAATTTTAATTGTGAAGATTCTTTCAATGTATAAATCGGCCTCATGATTAAGGTAGGCCTAAAGTGATTTTAAATAAGCTACTGATTTAGTTCTAAAGTTTCTTTCAAGAGTAACAAAAGAATTAGTTTTTAAAAGAGTTTTAAGGTTTTGTAAAGATTTTACGGGATACTAGTATCTTACTTGTACTTAAAAATGTGATTTTAAGCAATTATGTGAGGTTCATGATTCAGCCACTGATATGAGTTTATACTCCTATGATGATGATTTGATATGTTTATTGTTGAGGAACAATTCTATGCATGTTAGAAGAGAAACTAGCTACATAAACAAGTAAAGCTAGAATTTAGCTAGTTTTTGATTCCTTTAAATTTAGTCACTGCCAAATCTGTTTTAGTATGTTATAATTCTGTCTAAGATTGGTTTGCCACGAAAAATTTGGTAACAATTAGTATAGGATTAATACGAACACTAAAAAAATGAAACTAGCAACTAGAAACTAAAAACAAGATTTCTAGAACTCTAAAGAATGAAATTTATACATTCTGTCAGAACCCTTAGAAGTTATAAAAATCTGGTTTTAATATGTTTAGATAAGTGAGAATGATTCATAATTGGTTTAGTAATTAATTTTAGCTTCATAGGGAAAAGGATTAAAGAAAGGGTTAAAAACGCAACTCACGTAAAACCTTGAGAGGATTTCCTCCCTATAGTCTAACGCCCAATTTCCTGTAATTTCCTGTCATTAGAAATTACCAAATTACCATAGGTAAATATTATATAAAATTTGAGACCAAACAATTCAATAAAGGAATATAACGTTAGAAGAGAAGTTAGGAGCAATTCGTGCAAGTATTGCAAACCCAAATTTCTGTATGTAAAATGACCAAAATGCCCTAAGGTTATTTTACTAGAAAATGAGGATCGTGGGCCCCACCCATCCTCAAGGGGATGTTTTGATGTAATAAAGGATTGTTTGTGTTATGTGTGTTAATAGAGGAGAAGAATCTCAATTTTGAGTTCGACGCGCAAAATGACCAAAACGCCCCTAGCTTTTAACTCCGATTGCATGCCGGCTGAGATCCGAACCTCACTAAAATATTTTAAAAGGTGTTTTTAAGTTATGAATGACCATTGGTTAAGTCCGAATGGTCCAAGATTTTGGTTAAATTAGGGTTTTGCCCCTGTCGTTATTGCAAGTTTTGCAAATTTTGAGATTTGGATTCACGAAACCTAAGCAATATTAGGCTCAAATTAAAGCTTATTAAATTCTAATTACTAATCTAGAGTCAAAATTATTTATTTAGATTGATTAGAACCTAAAATTGCTTAAAACACCCAAATTGCTTAGTAATTCACTTAAGCCCTTAACCGTAAATTCTCTAAATTGCATGAATACCTTGCCTACACCTAAATAATACATGGAACACACAAAATCCTCTTCCACAAGGCTGTAATGGCCGAAATTATTGAGTAATAAGTCAGAAAATTATTACACAAAAATCCAAAGAATGAAAACAAAGAATCATGAAAACATGGAAACATGATTCCATGTTTTAAGCCACCAAACAAAATGATTTTTCTTCCTTATTTTTTTTCTCTAATTTTTGGTCAGATTTCCTTCCTTCCTTTGTCCATTTATGAGCTGCAAAATCTCTATAAATAGGCATGCTTGAAGATAGTTTAGATGCTTAGTTCATAACTTACACAAATTCTAGTCTTAGGAACACCAAAAGCTTTCTTTCTTTCTTTCTCTTGGCAGAATTCTCCTTCAGTTTTCAAGGATATTTTTCATTTCACTCAAGGAAACCAAGTTCTCTTCCTTTCTTTCAAATCAAATTAGGTAGGGAGGTGTTTTCTAAGTTCATTTTATGCTAACAAGTTATGTTTCTAGCTCAAAAATGATGTTTTCATGAGCTTTCTTTTAATTTCAGTTTCTTCTTCCTTTCTTTTAAAGTATTTCGGCCATATGGCCTAGCTTATGATGAGACCATGGTTTGATGATGAGATTCTTGAGTGTTGGTTGCAACTTTCACAAGTTAGATCTCTAAAACTTGAAGGTTTCACTAGTTTCCAAAGCTTCTAAAATTTCAATTTTTTCTTTCCTTATTTTCCTTTCATGGTTTCGGCCAAATGGCCTAGGAAGGAATGAAATGATGGCTTGATGATGAGGACCTTGAATATGGGTTGTAAATTCATCACAAGTTAGGCCTCTAAAGCTTGAACATTCCATTTAATGCAAAACTTTAAAGAATAATGTTTTTATCTTGAGGTTTGAATATGAAATATGTGTTTTTTTACTTGTCTTGCTAAGATACATATATTGGGTTGAAATCATAATTTTCTTAAAGTCTTGAAGGAGCTCTAGTAAAGAGATCAAGTGAACTTGCATCCATGTTTAAGTTTATGTCTTGCACAGCCATATTTATTTTATGTCATAACTAAATTCTCAAGAATAAATAAATGAACTTGCATATCTCATGTTTAAATTTCAAGCTTGCATCTCATGTTTATTTTATGCTATCACTTTATTTTATAATGGCTAAAAGAATCAATGCATGGCATGTTTATTTTATGTCATCACCTAAAAATCCTAGAGCTCAAAGACTTGCCTATGAATCATAAGCGAAGAAATGAGATAATTGGAGTTAAAGAATTTATTCTTTAAGAAGTCTGAGAATTGGAGCTTAAAAAAAAATTGTAATTCTCTTCTCCCTCTATTGGTCCTGTGCGGTTCCCCAAGCCTCTAGTTTCTTGCATCATGTTTATATTACAAGTTCTTGCATCATGTTTAATTTTCAAGTCATCACCTTAAATCTTAAAGATAAAGAAATGGAATTGCATATCATGTTTATAATTCCAAGCTATCACCTTATAAAGATAAGATTAAAATAAGGTTGCATAGCATGGTAATAATTCTAAGATGTCACCTAAATCTCTAAAGCTCAAGACTTGCTCCTTTTATCTTAAGTGAAAGATTTAACTATGAACATTCTTTCAAGTTATAAATCGGTCCCATGGTTAAGTTAGGCCTAAAGTCCTATGACTTCTTTCAAGTTTAACAAAAAGAATTAGTTCTAAAGAGTTTTAAAACTTTGTAAGAATTTTATGGGAAGCTAGTAATTTTATGTGTACTTAAAATGTGATTTGATGCTTATCAAGAATTTGGTGTCATTGATTGATTCCCTGGTTTGTATGTTATAGTTGCTGTTGCAAACAATGAAAACTTATGCATGAAATAAGGACATATTTTGTTCCTGGAAGAAAGTGTATTCCTAAGAGTGCAATTTGGAAAGATTCTGGCTAAGGAAAGATTTGGTATTTAACGTGTCCATTGTGACCCACCTCTCTTTCCTGGGAATCTCCAGATGCATGATTATAGTTGATATATATTATTAGGAATAAGACTGTAAATAAGAAAATGTTAGAATTATTATGAATTGCGAGTTGTAACATGCAAAGACTTATTGGTGACTTAAAATTTATAAGAAAATGATCCTTGGACCCATCAAACTATAGGTGGTGAAAAGGTGATTCTAGCCCCCTAACATGTTTTCTCAAAAGGGTAGAGTTAGGACTTTAACTTATCAAAAAGGATAAGTATATGCTAGTGACGACTAGTAAGGTATGAGCTCATAACCTAGATTACTCCCAAAAGGGTGGAGTATAGGGTGGCCCAAGGAAAATAATGAGGATGATAAGATTTTAAAGTCACCTAAGGTACTAAAGAAATAAATTATGTGCACCATGTCCATGTGTAGCTATTATGATATTCTTCTGTGCATAACATACATGAGTTGATGATGAGAAATATTATGTTCTTCTATGCATGTTATATTAATGATGATGATGAGGAATATGATGTAATGATAAAAGAAAAGTTCATTATAAATATGACATGTTAAGATTATGATGCATTATAAGACGCATAATTAAAATTGGCCGAATCTCGGTAAAAGTATTTCTTGAACTTAAAATTTAATCTTCGTATGTTCACTATTTTATAATAATCCAAGATTCCTTGACTTTGATGATGACACCGTAGAAGGAGATACCCTCGAATTCTTTAGTAAGATTCTCACTCCCTTTCCTTTATTTCCGTCATTGTCTTCAGTTAAGAATGGCGACATTCGTCCTCTTTCGTTGACACCCCTCTGGGAATTCCACTATGATCCGGTGCATCATTCGATCAGCTTTGAAGGAAGGTGCTCGTTCGTGTTTTATTTACGTAGGTCGTCCATTTGCACATCCTGTCCCTAGTTATCATTTTTCTCCTACTTCTCCCTATGGCGATGAAATGGTTTTCGAACATGCACGTCCACTTGATGAAAGAATGTTACGTTCTTATCCGCTTCATCTGCTATCCATGGTTTTAGAGTATAATCCACGAACGAGATATCTGAAACTGATCCTTTAGAAAGACCCTCCTACTCATGCTTATTCTAAAGCTCTCTCCTACTCTCCCACGTGTAAGAGAGGGTAGTGAGGAAACAGTGTTCAGCCGAGGTTAGCAAGAAGATCGTCCATGCGACCCGCCTGGTGCATCTCGTGTGCCCCTTTCGGGAGGACCTCGTCAGTGGATCGGGTTTCTTCCCGTTTCCAAGACGGTGGCCCTAGAGAGTTCTTAAGTAGTCTTAAGAGTGTTATACATCCAAGTTTAGAGTAGCCTTCCTCAGCTTTTAAGGTTATCTAGTTTAGGGGCATGAATTTCCTTATAAATAGTTTCCTATGGTGTGAAGGTGTAAGATATGATGTATGAACTTAACTCACCTTTTGAGTGAGGTTATTGTATATATGTTGTGATGTGCATTATGGATGTTATGTGATGGAGCCAATATGATATATTTAGATTCTTAAATGTCTTATTTTACTACCGCTTAATCGTTTATGTTATGCGCGGCTCACGATTTCAATTATGTTTAAAAAAAATGGCTCGTAATTTCACTAAGTATTTTCAAAATATGATGAAAGAACCAAAGCAAAGAGTAAAGTCTAGTCATTAATCCAATTCAACCTAGGTGTATTTGGTTAATTACTAGAGTGTTACATATGCCTCATATAGTTTAATAATGTTCTTAAGGCTTATAATTAATGGTAATTGTAACACCCTAATAATTAACCCAATACACCTAGGCGGATCTGATTAATTACTAGACTTTACTCTTTGCTTCAGTTCCTTAATCATGCTTTGAAAATACTTAGTGAAATTACGAGCCATTTTTTAAACATAATTGAAAACGTAAGCCCGCTTAACGTGAATGATTTAGCAAAATTTAAAAGACACATAGGAATTTACAAACATCACATCATAATATATTGGCTCCATCATACAGCATCCATAATTACATATCATATAGATATTTTGCCTACCAACAGAATAAGACTAAGTGTAGGCAATCTAATAAAACATAAATAATATATGGATGGAAGGACATCCATTAATGGCACCTAGTAATAACACTCAGGGATAGGGATAGATATCTGAAATATACGAGTGAAACTAGCAGGTTCAAGTTCGCTCCATGGAAGCCTCAATGTGATTCACGAACGCTTCCTTCTATTTCTGAAGACGAGATGGAAAGAAAAAATAGAGGGAGTGAGAAACTTATAAAAAGAATCTCAGTAGGGTACTCACCTCATGATGCATTGTGTCATCATCATCGTCCCCAGGAACCTCGGGTTATTATGAAATAGTGAGCATGCTAAGATTGATTTATTAAGTTCGAAAATATACTTTCCGAGGTTCGTCGGTTTTAATCATGCGTCTTATAATGCATCATAAACTTAGCATGTCATGTTTATAATGAACTTTTCCTTTCATATATAATAACATAGTTATGCATAAAATCACATCATATTCCTCATCATCATTTCATAATACTATGCATAGCAACATCATATTTCTCATCATCATCTCATAAATACTATGCATAGAGAACATCATATTCACATAATGCATTTACTTAGTTTCTTAGGTGACTTAAAGTTACTTTCATCATCATTTTCCTGGGCCACCCTATACTCCACCCTTTTGGGAGTAATCTAGGTTATGAGCTCATACCTTGCTAGTCGTCACCACACATACTTATCCCTTTTGATAAGTAAAAATTCCGTCTCTACCCTTTTGAGCAGACTAGGGGGCAAGAATCACCTTTTCACCGCCTATAGTTTGATTGGGTCCAAAGGATCATTTTCTCATATATTTTGAGTCACCTTTAAGTCTTTGCATGTTATATCATAATACAATTCTTCATTCATAATCATCATAACATTTTCTCATTTATAGTCTTATGCCGAAATAATATATACCAACTATAATCATGCATCTGGAGATTCCAGGAAAGAGAGGTGGGTCACAATGGACACGCTTAAAATACCAAATCTTTCCTTAGCCAAAATCTTTCATTGCACTCTTACAGTAATACACTTTCTTAGGTCCAGAATATGTCTTTATTTCATGCATAAGTTTTCATTGTTTGCAACAACAACTATAACATACAAACCAGGGAATCAATCAATGACACCAAATTCTTAATAAGCATCAAATCACATTTTAAGTACACATAAATTACTAGCTTCCCATAAAATTCTTACAAAGTTTTAAAACTCTTTTAGAACTAATTCTTTTGTTAAACTTGAAAGAAGTCATAGGACTTTAGGCCTAAATTAACCATGGGACCGATTTATAACTTGAAAGAATGTTCATAATTAAATCTTTCACTTAAGATAAAAGGAGCAAGTCTTGAGTTTAAGAGATTTAGGTGATATCTTAGAATTATAAACATGCTATGCAACCTCATTTTAATCTTGTCATTATAAGGTGATAACTTGGAATTATAAACATGATATGCAAATCCATTTCTTTATCTTTAAGATTTAAGGTGATGACTTGAAAATTAAACATGATGCAAGAACTTGAAATATAAACATGATGCAAGAAACTGAAGCGGCGGTAGTCCGCACAGGACCAGTGGAGGGAGAAGAGAATCTTAAGAAACCAAGCGGCGGTATCCGCACTGAAATGAAGGGAGAAGAGAATTATTATTACATCTTTTTAAGCTCCAATCTCAAGACTTCTTAAAGAATAAATTCTTTAACTCCAATAATCTTATTTCTTTGCTTGTGATACTTGGGCAAGTCTTTGAGCTCTAGGATCTTTAGGTGATGACATAAAAATAAACATGTCATGCGTTGATTCTTTTAGCCATTATAAAATAAAGTGAGAGCATAAAATAAATATGAGATGCAACTTCTTTATTATCTTTAGAGATTAAGTGACAACTTGAAATATAAACATGAAATGCAAGCTTGGAAATTTAAACATGAATATGCAAGTTCATTTATTCATTCTTGAGAATTTAGTGATGACATAGAAAGTAAACATGGTTATGCAAGGCATAAACTTAAACATGGATGCAAGTTCATTTTATTTCTTTACTAGAGCTCCTCCAAGACTTTAGAGAAATATAAATTCAACCCAATATATCTTAGCAAGACAAAGTGAAAAATACATCTTTCAAGTTCTAAACTCAAGATCATAAAAACATCATAAAAATATTATTCTTTAAAGTTTTGCATCAAGTGGAACTTTCAAGCTTTAGAGGCCTAACTTGTGATGGATTCACAACCCACCCTCAAGGTCCTCATCATCAAGCCATCATCTTAGTCCCACCTAGGCCATATGGCTGAATTGTTCAAAGAAAAGGAAGAAGAAAACCAAATGGAAAAACTAGAGAAAATCCATGAAATCATCATTTTGAACCAAGAACAACACTTAGCAAAGCATAGAAATAAACTTAAAAACAACTCCCTACCTAATCTGATTTGAAGGAAAGGAAGAGAACTTGGTTTCCTTGAGTGAAATGAAAGAAAATATTCTTGAAAACTTGAAGAAAGAATTCAGCCAAGAGGAGGAGGAAATGAAAGCTTTTGGTGCTCCTAAAACTAGAATTTGTGTAAGTTATGAACTAAGCATCTAAACTATCTTCAAGCATGCCTATTTATAGAGATTTTGCAGCTCATAAATGGACAAAGGAAGGAAAGAAATCTGACCAAAAATTAGAGAAAAAAATAAGGAAGAAAAATCATTTTGTTTGGTGGCTTAAAACATGGAATCATGTTTCCATGTTTTCATGATTCTTTGTTTTCATTCTTTGGATTTTTGTGTAATAATTTTCTGACTTATTACTCAATAATTTCGTGCATTACAGCCTTGTGGAAGAGGATTTTGTGTTCCATGTATTTTTTAGGTGTAGGCAAGGTATTCATGCAATTTAGAGAATTTACGGTTAAGGGCTTAAGTGAATTACTAAGCAATTTGAGTGTTTTAAGCAATTTTAGGTTCTAATCAATCTAAATAAATAATTTTGACTCTAGATTAGTAATTAGAATTTAATAAGCTTTAATTTGAGCCTAATATTGCTTAGGTTTCGTTAGACGAATCAAAAATCTCAAAATTTGTAAAACTCACAAAAGACAGGGGCAAAACGGTCATTTTACTTAAAAATTGCCGAGACCACCCGAGCTTAACCAATGGTTAATCATGGCTTAAAAACACCTTTTAACACATTTTAGTGAGGTTCGGGCTCAGCGGCACGCAATCGGAGTTAAACGGGGGCGTTTGGTCATTTTCGCGTCGAAGCTCAAAATTAGGATTCTTCTCCTCTATTAACACACATAACACAAACAATCCCTTATTAACATCAAAACATCCCCTTGAGGATGGGTGGGGCCCACGATCCTCATTTCTGAGTAAAATAACCTCAGGGGCATTTTGGTCATTTTACACGTACAGAAAATTGGGGTTTGCAATACTTGCACGAATTGCTCCTAACTTCTCTTCTAACGTTATATTCCTTTATTAAGGATTGTTTGGTCTCAAATTTTATATAATATTTACCTAGGAATTTGGTAATTCCTAATGATAGTAAAAATTCCAAGTAAAAATTGGGCGTTACATTCTCCCACCTTAAAAAGAATTTCGCCCTCGAAATTCGTTCCTGAGATAGCTAAATATGTGCTTGCATATCTGATTCAGCTCCCATGTAACTTCTTCGGTTCACCTTGTCCCCATGCTACTTTGACTAGGGGTAGAACCTTGTCCTTAACCTGCTATTCCTCAATCAACGTTCGTGGGTGGTAAGTTAAACGTTAGGTCATCTCTTAATTGTACATGTTCTGGCTCTAGTACATGACTTGGGTTAGAATGATATTTCCTTAACTGGGAGACATGGAAAACATCATGAAGGTTGGACAGACTTGAGGGTAGGGCTATGCGGTAGGCTACATATCCTATTTTGCTAAGGATTTCAAGGACCAGAGAATTCTTGGGCTAAATTTCTTTACTTTCATTGCTCGGCCTATGCCTGTGGTGGGGGTGATTCTTAGGAACACATGGTCCCCTTCTTGAAAATCTAGCGTTTCGCCGCTTGTCCGCATAGTTTTCTGTCGACTTCAGCAGTGGAGTTTATCCCTAATCTTCTTGATTTGTTCCGTTGTTTCCCTCACAATATCGTAGGAGTAACTTTGTTCTTGGGCTATACCAACATGAAGGTGATTGACACTCAATTCCATAGAGGGCCTCGTATGGTGCCATACCGATACTTGCATGATAACTGTTGTTATATGCAAACTTGATAATCGCAGGTACTTATCCCAACTTCCTCTTTGATCTAAAACACAAGCCCTCAACATGTCCTCCAAAGTTTGGATAGTTCTTTAGATTGACCGTCCATTTGGGGTTGATCACCGTCTAGACACAGAGCTTGAACCAACGCCTTCTGAAAAGCTCCCAAAATCGTGACGTAAATCGCGGATCCGATCAGAGATTATTTAAGGACGTCTGCATGTAACCTTACTATCTCCTGAATATATAATGTGCTAACCTATCCAAGGAATAAGTCACCTTAATAGGTAAAAAGTGGGCTGATTTAGTCAACCGATACACTTTACCCAAATGGCGTCATGATTCGCTTGGTCCTCGGTAGTCCAGTTACAAAATCCATGGAGATACTATCCCACTTCCACTCGGGGATTGATAGGGGTTGCAACATTCCAGAGGGTCTTTGGTGCTCAATCTTCACCTTTTGACATACCAAGCATTTATTCACCCATGTGCACACATCCTTTTTCAATCAGGCACCAGAACATCTTCCTCAAATCTTGATACATCTTGGTGGCACAGGATGAAGGTGAAATGACTCTTATGGGCTTCCTCCAAAATATCCTTCGGAGGTCACCACTAGCAGGTACACATATACGACCTTCAAACCTCCATAAACTATCATTCCCTTGGGTAAAACCTTTCAACTTATTGGCTCTTCTGCCTTCTAAGGTCTCTTGAAATTCTTGTATCTTTCCTTTGGGCTTGAGCAATTCTTTCCTTGAATTCACTCGTCACACTGAGGTGACAAGCTCTTATGCCCTTAGTGGTCAAGGTCATTCCTAGGTTGAGGTCTCTAACCTCAATTAACTCAATCTCTTTCACCATCAAACGGGACACTTGTAAGGATTTCCTACTTCAGGCATCGCTACAACATTAGCTTTACCTGGATGATAGTTTAACCCAAAATCATAATCTTTTAAAAACTCCATCCACCTTCTTTATGTTTAGCTCTTTTTGATCAAAGAGATATTTCAAACTCTTGTGATCAGAAAACACCTCAAACCTCACTCCGTATAAATGGTGTCTCCAAATCTTTAGAGCAAACACGAAGGCGGCTAACTCAAGGTCATGGGTGGGGTAATTTGCCTCATGTGGCTTGAGTTGCCTCGATGCATAGGCCACCACTTGCCTATCTCATCATAGTACACAACCCAAACCCTTCCTGGAAGCATCAGTACACTTCGAAAGGCACATTGGGGTTCGGTGACACTAAAACGGGGTTGAGGTTAGCTTGTGTTTCAGCTCTTGAAAGCTCTTTTCACACTTGGGGGGTCCATGAAAAAGAGGTGTTTTTCCTAGTTAGCTTAGTCAAAGGAAGGGAAATCCTGGGAAAATCCCTTGATAAACCGACGTAATAACCGCTAAACCTAAGAAGCTCCTTACTTAATTACCGTGGTTGGTCTTTCCCAGGTTCACGGGTTCCACCTTACTAGGATCTACAGCAATTCCTTTCTTAGATACTACATGCCCTAAAAATTTCACCTCATCCAACCAGAATTCACACTTAGAAAGCTTGGCATATAGTTTCTTTTCCTTCAGGATTTCCAGTACTATAGTTAGGTGGCGTTCATGCTCCTCGTGGGTCTTAGAGTAGATGAGAATGTCATCTATAAAGACAACCACAAACTGATCTAAATAGGTCTAAAGATCCTATTCATGTAATCCATAAAAATTGCCGGAGCATTGGTTAATCCAAAGGAGGACATTCCTCCCAAACTCAAAATGGCCGTCTAAGATTGAAAGGCCGTTTTTCATACTTCATCTCTCACCCTAATCTTGGTGGTAGCACTGACCTCAATCAATCTTAGAAAACATTGTTGCACCTAAGCTGGTCCATCAAGTCATCTATCCTAGGCAAAGGGTATTTGTTCTTCACTACCACTTTATTCAATTGCCTATAGTCAACACACATCCTCATACTCCATCCTTTTTCTCACAGAACAACACAGGGGCTCCCCAAGGTGACGCACTAGGCCTAACAAACTTTTTCTCCAATAAATCTTCCAATTGAGCTTTTAACTCTTCAACTCTAATGGGGACATCCTGATGGGGCTATGGATATGGGACCTTATCCTGAAGCAATTCTATGGAAAACTCTATCTCTCTGGGGGAAACTCTGTATTCATTCTGAAATACTTCTGGATAATCCTTACTATTGGTATTCCATCACTTTGCTCAAAGTCTACATCACTAGCGGCTAGGAAAATATAACCTTTATTCTCACCCTTACCATAATCCATTTCCACATGTTATAAAGACTTATGGGTTTCTTAGGTTCAAGGGAACCTAAGAAAAGTAATGGTTTTCTCAGCAGCTTAACAGGACACGGTTGGCTTCAAGCCAATCCATGCCAAGAATCACATCTAAACCTTGCATGGGTAAGCAAATGAGATCTAAAACAAGGATCTATTCTCAATAACAAAATGGCAATCTAAACAACATTTACAAGTCCTAACGGTTTTCCATGGTGTAAACAATAAGGTCAAAGGAAGTCAACTTATGCAAGTTAAGGGTTTTAACACATGAGTGGGAGATAAAGAATGGGAAGCGCCAGAATCATATAGTACAATTAAGTTTCTACCATACATATTACACTTACCTTCCACGAGATTTCGTGACTTTGTCGTTTCTTCACCATTACCTGAATACCCTTCCTTGGTATTCCTGGCTTGGATTGGGGGTTGCCGGGTTCCCTCTTGCATTCTCCAGAGTAATGACCTGGCTTTCCACATTGGACACAGATTTGTTTTTGGCTCGACATGGCATGCTCCCATGACTCTTGCCGCACTTGGACATTCCATGGATGGCACCTGTCGTGGAGGTGCCGCCTACCCCTTTGTGGTGCTTTCCCCTTGTTGTTGTTATTGTTGTTGTTGTGATTGTTGTTGGGGTTGTTGTTGTAGCGGTTGCTGTTATAGCGGTTGTTGTTCGGCCTTCCTTGTTGAAAGTTCCTTTGTGGACCTTGGGGTCTGATCGAGGTGGGAATTAGGTTGATCTTGCCTCTGAACGTTGACCTTGAGGTGTCAGCTTTTGGTGATATTCTTAGACTTTGAGGTACCCAGCTTCTCCTCTGCCCTTCTTTCAATGATGCTGCATTTGTTACTAAGGGTAGAGAATCCCTAATTTCCAAGTGCGCAACCTCACATTAAGTTCCCGCTTTCTTACTCGTATTTAATGCATTTCCACTCATCGGGGTTACCTTACATCCTTGAGAACTTAATCAAGTTCCTCAATTCTGCAGGATACTGAGCCACATTCATACCTTGGACAAGTTGCATGAATTCAATGTCCTTGGCATTTCTAACCAACTCCGGGAAATACTTCTCATAAAAATGGACCTTAAATAACTCCCAATCAATGTCCACTTCCGTGCCTTCAGGAGTTTCGAACACCAGCCCTCACCCAGGCCCTGCATCACCCTCAAGCATGTGGTGGAAAGTGACCTTCTGCTCCTTGAACATGGAACTACACCAAAGACCTCTCCAATATTCCGAATCCATTCATCTACATATTTGGATTTGAGGGTCCCTTGAAACAGGTGGATTTGCCTTACGAATTCCCCAAAACGAGCATGTTCAGGAGTTTCATGTCTTGATTTATATTAGCTTGACGATTCTGATCCATCCGTTCCATCATCATTCTCATGGTCCTTGCCACGTCGAAGTGCTTCAGCGGTTCATCTTATCTTGGTTATTCCGTGCGCGCTCCTGAGTCGTTGTTGACGTGCCATTGGTCCCTATACACACAAAACAACAACACTTAGGTGATTATGCCAATATTCCATGCAAAGTGAGCAAGTTACCATGGCACTTTCACATAATAGGAGTCATGTATTTCTAATCCTCAAGCTCATCCTAATGATAAACATCTACACATGACATTACTAACGTATTATGCTTTATAAGCATAGTGAGCCCAATCCTCAGGCTCCGTGAGAATTTGAATCTTGAGATACCAAAATGTAACACCCTAATAATTAACCCAATACACCTAAGGAGGATCTGATTAATTACTAGACTTTACCTTTGCTTCAGCCTTAATCATGCTTTGAAAATACTTAGTGAAATTACGAGCCATTTTTTTTTTAAACATAATTGAAAACGTGAGCTCGCTTATGTGAATGATTTAGCAAAATTTAAAAGACACATAGGAATTTACAAACATCACATCATAATATATTGGCTCCATCATAGGATCCATAATTACATATCATATAGATATTTTGCCTACCATAGAATAAGACTAAGTGTAGGCAATCAATAAAAACATAAATAATATATGGATGGAAGGACATCCATTAATGGCACCTAGAATAACATTTCCAGGGATAATGATAGTATTTGCTAAATATACGAGTGAAACTAGCAGGATTTAAGTTCAGTGACCCTGATAGCCTCAAATGTGATTCACGAACGCTTCCTTCTATTTCTTGAAGACGAGATGGAAAAAAAAATAGAGGGAGTGAGAAACTTATAAAAGAATCTCGAAGGGTACTCACCTCATGATGCATTGTGTCATCATCATCGTCCCCAGGAATCTTTGGGTTATTATGAAATAGTGAGCATGCTAAGATTGATTTATTAAGTTTTAAAATATACTTTACCGAGGTTCGTCGGCTTTAATCATGCGTCTTATAATGCATCATAAACTTAGCATGTCATGTTTATAATGAACTTTTCCTTTCATATATAATAACATAGTTATGCATAAAATCACATCATATTCCTCATCATCATTTCATAATACTTATGCATAGCAGTAAATATCATATTTCCATCATCATCTCATAAATACTATGCATAGCAGAACATCATATTCACATAATGCATTTACTTAGTTTCTTAGGTGACTTAAAGTTACTTTCATCATCATTTTCCTGGGCCACCCCATGCTCCACCCTTTTGGGAGTAATCTAGGTTATGAGCTTATACCTTGCTAGCTCTTGTCACTGATATATGCATCCCTTTTGATAAGTAAAATTCCGCTCTACCCTTTTGAGAAGAATAGACCAGGGGGCAAGAATCACCTTCCACCGCTGATAGTTTGACGGGTCCAAAGGATCATTTTCACATATATTTTGAGTCACCTCTAAGTCTTTGCATGTTATATCATAAAGCACAATTTTTCATTCATAATCATCATAACATTTTTCCCATTTATAATGTTTAAAATAATATATACCTAACTTAGATATCATAAACATTGGGAGATTCCCAACTAAGAGCTGGGTCACAATGGACACTTAAATACCCAAATCTTCCTCTTATGCCAGAATCTTTCCAAATTGCACTATTAATAGGAAGAGACCTCCTTTTTAGTGAAATATAGATGTCCTCTTTTTCATGCATTAAGTTTTCATTTGTTTGCAATAAACAACTAGAACAAACCAGGTAAATCAATCAACTTAATATTAAATTCTTATAATATCAAATCACATTTTAAGTACACATAAATTACTAGCTTCCCATAAAAATCTTAATAAAGTTCCAAACTCTTTTAACTAATTCCTTTTGTTAAACTTGAAAGAAGTCATAGGACTTTAGGCCTAAATTAACCATGGACCAATTTATGACTTGAAAGAATGTTCATAATTAAATCTTTCACTTAAGATAAAAGGAGCAAGTCTTGAGCTAAGAGATTTATTTTATCTTAGAATCATAAACATGCTATGCAACCTCATTTTAATCTTGTCATTATAAGGTGAACTTGGAATTATAAACACTATATGCAAATCCATTTCTTTATCTTTAAGATTTAAGGTGATGACTTGAAAATTAAACATGATGCAAGAGCTTGAAATATAAACATGATGCAAGAAACTTGGAGCGGCGGAGTCCGCATAGGAATG